>OY986436.1:134138026-134192328 GCA_963920525.1 Dichetophora obliterata
CAGGACAAGCAGCCCTCAGCACCGCTTTTGAACAGGAACACTCCAGTTACTTCCTCGTCACCTTCTAACATTCCTTCTTTGATTAATAGTTCAGTTTTGACTCCTATTGAGCCTAGAAATATATCAAGCTTAAGGGCAGTGTCGAGGAAAAAAAATTTATTTATTTCACGTCTTCAGCCCGACACAACTGTTGAAAATGTATTGACCTTTATTAAACATAATAACTTGTTGAGTCAAAATGCATTTTGTTCATGCAAAAAAATAGGTAATAAACCTTCCCATGCTTCCTTTATACTCACAGTTCCAGCAGAAGAGTTTGCAACTGTTCTAAACTCTAATTTGTGGACTGATAATATACTCGTTACAGAGTTTCAGCCTAAGAATAAGCCTAGAGGGACGACTCAAGCCGCTCGTCAATCCCAAAAAAACTGAATAGGTTATCCCTTTACTATCAAAATGTAAGGGGATTACGCTCTAAGACGCGAGACATATTTTTAATGTCTCAGAATTTCTCTGAGGATATTATCGCACTGACTGAAACTTGGTTAAACGGAAGCATTACTGACTTAGAATTGTTTGATAACAGTTTTGAAGTTTATCGAAGAGATAGACATGCTGACAATACTTCTGCTGTCGGTGGAGGTGTCTTATTAGCTGTAAGGAACTCCTTCGTTAGTTCCATTATTGTTATTCCCTGCTCTGCTAACATCGAACTTATATGCGTCAAGGTTGTACATTGCAATTCTAATGTATATATTATTAATGCATACGTTCCTCCTAAGAGCAGTGTAGAAGTTTATGCAAGCCTTGCGGATTGCATAGAATATGTCATAAGCATAATTGACGTTAATGACGACATTTTATTGTTAGGTGATTTTAATCTGCCTGACTTGAAATGGGAATCTTCTGACGATGATACATATTTTTGTGCATCTAATTCGAAGACTCGCCAAGAGCATATATTTGTTGATAATATATGTTCTGACTTACAACAAGTGAGTTGTATTTATAATAGTCGTGAAAGACTTCTTGACCTGGTCTTAACTACAGACAGTAACAATGTGATTGTTGAGAGGGCCCCTCATGTTTTGACTGCTGTTGATGAATACCATCCACCATTGAGCATATGGTACAAATCAGACAGGGATAATATAGTAAAGTCTAACTCAATAGATAAAGTTTATGAATTCAATTTTAAAAAAGCTGACTTTTTGAAGTTGAATCATTTACTTCAAAGTAAACTTCATGTTATTTTAGAATATGTTAATAATAACACTCTTGATGATTCAATTAATTTTTTTTGTATGGAAATCTTTGCTATGTTTTCTCTGTCCGTGCCATATAGCCTCAAATTTACGAAAAATTGTGCTTATCCCTGGTACACAAAGGAGTTAAAGATTCTTCGCAACAGCAGGAATAGGGCATGGAAAAAATATGTCTGTAGCTTAGACTTGAATGACCTAGAAATCTACAAGCGTTTGTTTCTGGATTTTGAAAATTGCTCAGCTACCTTATATCAAAATTATTTAGATAGTACTAAGCTGAGAATATTGTCTGATCCGAAGAAATTCTGGGGTTTCATAAACACCAAAAAAAAATCTGATGGATTCCCTTCATCATTTAAAACCTCTGACGGATTTACTGACGATTCTGTCGTAATTTGTGGTCTATTTGCCAATCTCTTTAAAGAGTCATTTTGTTCAGACTCTTTTAATCCTGATGAAGAGTACTTTGAATATATGTACTCTACACCCAGGGTTTCGTTGGATTCTATATCCTTTACTTCAGAGGATATTTTAAAGTATATTGGATTGATCGATGAGGATTTTAATGCTGGACCTGACGGAATTCCTGCCGCAGTGTTAACACGATGTGGTTCCGTTCTAAGTCAACCACTGTCCATGTTATTCAATAAATCAATTAGCGAAAGTATTTTTCCACTTTTTTGGAAAAAATCTTTTATAGGTCTTATCTATAAAAAAGGTTGTAAGAATGATATAAACAACTACAGGCCTATCGCGAAACTCTCGTCGATTCCAAAACTTTTTGAGCGCCTCGTGTATGATCGTGTGAAAATTCACTGTGGGAAGGTCATGACAACTCGTCAGCATGGATTTGTTACTGGAAGATCCACTGTGTCTAATCTCCTCGATTTTACAACGTTTTGCTTAAATTCATTTTATTCAGGTAACCAGGTCGACTGTATTTACACTGATTTTAGTAAAGCATTTGATAAACTGCCACACAACTTAATTCTATTTAAACTAAAGTTAATGGGTTTTCCACAATTTTTTGTAAGCTGGATTCAATCGTATCTGACAGAGCGATCTTATCAAATACGATTTCGAGGCGTATTGTCAGCTGAATTTATTGCTGAATCAGGTGTTCCTCAAGGTAGCCACCTTGGACCACTTCTGTTTATTTTAGCCATTAATGATGTAACCCACATCATCAAACACTCTCATCTACTTATCTATGCAGATGACATGAAAATATACAGAACAATAGGTGCTAAAGACAATTCAGAACTGCTCCAGCCTGATTTGAAATCCTTTGAAATTTGGTGTTCTAAAAACAATATGTTTCTAAATCCAGATAAATGCCAATCTATGACCTTTTCGCGAAAAAGGAATAATTTAATTTTTGATTACAAGATAAAAGATACTGCATTAAGTCGTGTAGATGCTGTCAAAGATCTGGGTATATGCATGGATTCTAAGCTATCGTTTAACGTTCATATTGATTACATTTGTAAAAAAGCATCTTCTATGCTCGGGTTTATGAAACGCTGGGCCAAAGAATTTAATAGTATGATCACAACTACAACGCTGTATTATGCAATTGTGCGACCTCACTTAGAGTATGCAAGTCAAGTTTGGTCCCCAAGTTACAATGTACATGTTGAACGTATAGAGAGAATCCAAAAAGGTTTTGTTCGGTTTGCTCTAAAGGCTTAAGTGCAACTGACACTTTAAACCTTCCTCCTTATGAGGATCGTTTAAAACTATTAAAAATGCAATCTTTGAATGAGAGAAGGAAGTCTGCAGATATCGTCTATTTACACCAACTCATAACTGGTGTATTCGATTCACCAGAACTTCTAACTCTTATAAATTTTAATACTAACCGTAGAAGCAGTAGAAATGCTAACAATTTAATTTACTTACCTTTTAGCAGAACAAATTATATGGCTACTGCTCCTTTACATCGCATGAGTACCTTTGTTAACAATTGTAGCTTTTTTGATGTTAACTTATCAAAAGGTCAACTCAAAAGTAGATTGAAAACTAATGTATGATTAGATCTATGTAAACGCATGGTTAGTTGTTATGTCTTGTGATGTCCCTGAGCCCAACCCATATTATGGTGGGTAAATTTTTCTCACTTTAGATTGTTTTGGACCGCTCTTATCGATATCATTAGGGCTATTCATGGTTTGAGCGTACTTTTAACAAATCGTATTTATAGCATTTGTTATTGTTCAAACTGTGAGCACCTCGCCATGTGACTGTCGTATAAAAAGATTGTGCAACCCTGTGATGTATGTGATTATGCGGCTGTAGACAGAGCATAAAAATACGAGGTACACAAAACACGTCCAAGGGCTGCTTTTATTTACGCGTGCCTGCGTATTTGCATTTGTATGCAAAACAACAGCAAAGCAAAATGCGCTTTCGTAAATTGGCGTACAATTAGCAGATCGAACAAATGGCATACCAGCGTATTCGAACTGTGAATGGCCTTATTGAGATGTTTTAATGTTATTTGGGCTGGTTCTTAAGATGATCTAATGCGGAGAAAGTGCGAAAAAGCTGTAGTAGCTGAACTCTATTGTTATTGCATGTAAAATTATTATTATTATTATTATTATTATTATTATTATTATTATTATTATTATTATTATTATTATTATTATTATTATTATTATTATTATTATTATTATTATTATTATTATTATTATTATTATTATTATTATTATTATTATTATTATTATTATTATTATTATTATTATTATTATTATTATTATTATTATTATTATTATTATTATTATTATTATTATTATTATTATTATTATTATTATTATTATTATTATTATTATTATTATTATTATTATTATTATTATTATTATTATTATTATTATTATTATTATTATTATTATTATTATTATTATTATTATTATTATTATTATTATTATTATTATTATTATTATTATTATTATTATTATTATTATTATTATTATTATTATTATTATTATTATTATTATTATTATTATTATTATTATTATTATTATTATTATTATTATTATTATTATTATTATTATTATTATTATTATTATTATTATTATTATTATTATTATTATTATTATTATTATTATTATTATTATTATTATTATTATTATTATTATTATTATTATTATTATTATTATTATTATTATTATTATTATTATTATTATTATTATTATTATTATTATTATTATTATTATTATTATTATTATTATTATTATTATTATTATTATTATTATTATTATTATTATTATTATTATTATTATTATTATTATTATTATTATTATTATTATTATTATTATTATTATTATTATTATTATTATTATTATTATTATTATTATTATTATTATTATTATTATTATTATTATTATTATTATTATTATTATTATTATTATTATTATTATTATTATTATTATTATTATTATTATTATTATTATTATTATTATTATTATTATTATTATTATTATTATTATTATTATTATTATTATTATTATTATTATTATTATTATTATTATTATTATTATTATTATTATTATTATTATTATTATTATTATTATTATTATTATTATTATTATTATTATTATTATTATTATTATTATTATTATTATTATTATTATTATTATTATTATTATTATTATTATTATTATTATTATTATTATTATTATTATTATTATTATTATTATTATTATTATTATTATTATTATTATTATTATTATTATTATTATTATTATTATTATTATTATTATTATTATTATTATTATTATTATTATTATTATTATTATTATTATTATTATTATTATTATTATTATTATTATTATTATTATTATTATTATTATTATTATTATTATTATTATTATTATTATTATTATTATTATTATTATTATTATTATTATTATTATTATTATTATTATTATTATTATTATTATTATTATTATTATTATTATTATTATTATTATTATTATTATTATTATTATTATTATTATTATTATTATTATTATTATTATTATTATTATTATTATTATTATTATTATTATTATTATTATTATTATTATTATTATTATTATTATTATTATTATTATTATTATTATTATTATTATTATTATTATTATTATTATTATTATTATTATTATTATTATTATTATTATTATTATTATTATTATTATTATTATTATTATTATTATTATTATTATTATTATTATTATTATTATTATTATTATTATTATTATTATTATTATTATTATTATTATTATTATTATTATTATTATTATTATTATTATTATTATTATTATTATTATTATTATTATTATTATTATTATTATTATTATTATTATTATTATTATTATTATTATTATTATTATTATTATTATTATTATTATTATTATTATTATTATTATTATTATTATTATTATTATTATTATTATTATTATTATTATTATTATTATTATTATTATTATTATTATTATTATTATTATTATTATTATTATTATTATTATTATTATTATTATTATTATTATTATTATTATTATTATTATTATTATTATTATTATTATTATTATTATTATTATTATTATTATTATTATTATTATTATTATTATTATTATTATTATTATTATTATTATTATTATTATTATTATTATTATTATTATTATTATTATTATTATTATTATTATTATTATTATTATTATTATTATTATTATTATTATTATTATTATTATTATTATTATTATTATTATTATTATTATTATTATTATTATTATTATTATTATTATTATTATTATTATTATTATTATTATTATTATTATTATTATTATTATTATTATTATTATTATTATTATTATTATTATTATTATTATTATTATTATTATTATTATTATTATTATTATTATTATTATTATTATTATTATTATTATTATTATTATTATTATTATTATTATTATTATTATTATTATTATTATTATTATTATTATTATTATTATTATTATTATTATTATTATTATTATTATTATTATTATTATTATTATTATTATTATTATTATTATTATTATTATTATTATTATTATTATTATTATTATTATTATTATTATTATTATTATTATTATTATTATTATTATTATTATTATTATTATTATTATTATTATTATTATTATTATTATTATTATTATTATTATTATTATTATTATTATTATTATTATTATTATTATTATTATTATTATTATTATTATTATTATTATTATTATTATTATTATTATTATTATTATTATTATTATTATTATTATTATTATTATTATTATTATTATTATTATTATTATTATTATTATTATTATTATTATTATTATTATTATTATTATTATTATTATTATTATTATTATTATTATTATTATTATTATTATTATTATTATTATTATTATTATTATTATTATTATTATTATTATTATTATTATTATTATTATTATTATTATTATTATTATTATTATTATTATTATTATTATTATTATTATTATTATTATTATTATTATTATTATTATTATTATTATTATTATTATTATTATTATTATTATTATTATTATTATTATTATTATTATTATTATTATTATTATTATTATTATTATTATTATTATTATTATTATTATTATTATTATTATTATTATTATTATTATTATTATTATTATTATTATTATTATTATTATTATTATTATTATTATTATTATTATTATTATTTATTATTATTATTATTATTATTATTATTATTATTATTATTATTATTATTATTATTATTATTATTATTATTATTATTATTATTATTATTATTATTATTATTATTATTATTATTATTATTATTATTATTATTATTATTATTATTATTATTATTATTATTATTATTATTATTATTATTATTATTATTATTATTATTATTATTATTATTATTATTATTATTATTATTATTATTATTATTATTATTATTATTATTATTATTATTATTATTATTATTATTATTATTATTATTATTATTATTATTATTATTATTATTATTATTATTATTATTATTATTATTATTATTATTATTATTATTATTATTATTATTATTATTATTATTATATTATTATTATTATTATTATTATTATTATTATTATTATTATTATTATTATTATTATTATTATTATTATTATTATTATTATTATTATTATTATTATTATTATTATTATTATTATTATTATTATTATTATTATTATTATTATTATTATTATTATTATTATTATTATTATTATTATTATTATTATTATTATTATTATTATTATTATTATTATTATTATTATTATTATTATTATTATTATTATTATTATTATTATTATTATTATTATTATTATTATTATTATTATTATTATTATTATTATTATTATTATTATTATTATTATTATTATTATTATTATTATTATTATTATTATTATTATTATTATTATTATTATTATTATTATTATTATTATTATTATTATTATTATTATTATTATTATTATTATTATTATTATTATTATTATTATTATTATTATTATTATTATTATTATTATTATTATTATTATTATTATTATTATTATTATTATTATTATTATTATTATTATTATTATTATTATTATTATTATTATTATTATTATTATTATTATTATTATTATTATTATTATTATTATTATTATTATTATTATTATTATTATTATTATTATTATTATTATTATTATTATTATTATTATTATTATTATTATTATTATTATTATTATTATTATTATTATTATTATTATTATTATTATTATTATTATTATTATTATTATTATTATTATTATTATTATTATTATTATTATTATTATTATTATTATTATTATTATTATTATTATTATTATTATTATTATTATTATTATTATTATTATTATTATTATTATTATTATTATTATTATTATTATTATTATTATTATTATTATTATTATTATTATTATTATTATTATTATTATTATTATTATTATTATTATTATTATTATTATTATTATTATTATTATTATTATTATTATTATTATTATTATTATTATTATTATTATTATTATTATTATTATTATTATTATTATTATTATTATTATTATTATTATTATTATTATTATTATTATTATTATTATTATTATTATTATTATTATTATTATTATTATTATTATTATTATTATTATTATTATTATTATTATTATTATTATTATTATTATTATTATTATTATTATTATTATTATTATTATTATTATTATTATTATTATTATTATTATTATTATTATTATTATTATTATTATTATTATTATTATTATTATTATTATTATTATTATTATTATTATTATTATTATTATTATTATTATTATTATTATTATTATTATTATTATTATTATTATTATTATTATTATTATTATTATTATTATTATTATTATTATTATTATTATTATTATTATTATTATTATTATTATTATTATTATTATTATTATTATTATTATTATTATTATTATTATTATTATTATTATTATTATTATTATTATTATTATTATTATTATTATTATTATTATTATTATTATTATTATTATTATTATTATTATTATTATTATTATTATTATTATTATTATTATTATTATTATTATTATTATTATTATTATTATTATTATTATTATTATTATTATTATTATTATTATTATTATTATTATTATTATTATTATTATTATTATTATTATTATTATTATTATTATTATTATTATTATTATTATTATTATTATTATTATTATTATTATTATTATTATTATTATTATTATTATTATTATTATTATTATTATTATTATTATTATTATTATTATTATTATTATTATTATTATTATTATTATTATTATTATTATTATTATTATTATTATTATTATTATTATTATTATTATTATTATTATTATTATTATTATTATTATTATTATTATTATTATTATTATTATTATTATTATTATTATTATTATTATTATTATTATTATTATTATTATTATTATTATTATTATTATTATTATTATTATTATTATTATTATTATTATTATTATTATTATTATTATTATTATTATTATTATTATTATTATTATTATTATTATTATTATTATTATTATTATTATTATTATTATTATTATTATTATTATTATTATTATTATTATTATTATTATTATTATTATTATTATTATTATTATTATTATTATTATTATTATTATTATTATTATTATTATTATTATTATTATTATTATTATTATTATTATTATTATTATTATTATTATTATTATTATTATTATTATTATTATTATTATTATTATTATTATTATTATTATTATTATTATTATTATTATTATTATTATTATTATTATTATTATTATTATTATTATTATTATTATTATTATTATTATTATTATTATTATTATTATTATTATTATTATTATTATTATTATTATTATTATTATTATTATTATTATTATTATTATTATTATTATTATTATTATTATTATTATTATTATTATTATTATTATTATTATTATTATTATTATTATTATTATTATTATTATTATTATTATTATTATTATTATTATTATTATTATTATTATTATTATTATTATTATTATTATTATTATTATTATTATTATTATTATTATTATTATTATTATTATTATTATTATTATTATTATTATTATTATTATTATTATTATTATTATTATTATTATTATTATTATTATTATTATTATTATTATTATTATTATTATTATTATTATTATTATTATTATTATTATTATTATTATTATTATTATTATTATTATTATTATTATTATTATTATTATTATTATTATTATTATTATTATTATTATTATTATTATTATTATTATTATTATTATTTCAGTTGATCTCGTATATTAGTTGGTGTCGGTTGTGTTTTATCGTTTATGTAAAAGCCTTTGTTTGTTATATTCGTGAGTGTATTAAAATAGTTTCAATATAGTAATTATTTAAATATCATATTTACTATACTAACAATATTAATATAAAACTGTTCGCTTAAATAATAATTGTGCATTTAAGTTGTGTAAGTTTAATTCTTGCATTTTAACTTTGTTTAACTTGTTTAGTTAATGCAGTGTTGTTGTTGTTTTTGCATGCTTGCGGTGTTTTAGTTTCTTCTTTGTGCTGTGATTTGTTTATCTTCAGTTCAGTGAGTGTTGTTGTTGTGTTTTGTTTTCTACTAAACTGTGCACACACTGTCTGAATAAAGTAACCCTGAAAGCACATTTTGCATCTGCTCATTTTTTTAAAAATTAAAAATGGATTATTTTTCTGCAGAAAATATCGTTGCTTGTTCTTTGGACGAACTTTGCAAATGCCAAAACATTCTAAACCCCATGTTCAGCTGTTCTGGTCCATGTGAGCAGATGTTTCATGCATCTTGTGCCGGTATTTCCAAGTCATGCCTTGACGACTTAAAATCTCAGCGATCAGGCCTTCGCTGGTACTGTGCTTCGTGTAGGGCACTTTCCCCAGATGAACTTTATTCAAAAATTAAGCTTTTTGGGGAAAGTCTTAACTCATTAAACAACAATTTTCGAGAAATTGTAACATTTTTTAGTGAAGTTAGGGCCGCACCCAGTACCAGCGTCTATGATGAAAATTCTATTTCGGAAAATATCCCGCTTTCATTGTCACAGACTGTTTCTTTAGGGACACAAACAATCCTTTCATCAGAAGACCACATTATCGCAAAAAAAAGAGAAAAAATAAAAAAAATAATAAGAAGCGAAAATCAACTGGATCTACTTCTCAGGCCAAGCAGCCCTCAGCACCGCTTTTGAACAGGAACACTCCAGTTACTTCCTCGTCACCTTCTAACATTCCTTCTTTGATTAATAGTTCAGTTTTGACTCCTATTGAGCCTAGAAATATATCAAGCTTAAGGGCAGTGTCGAGGAAAAAAAATTTATTTATTTCACGTCTTCAGCCCGACACAACTGTTGAAAATGTATTGACCTTTATTAAACATAATAACTTGTTGAGTCAAAATGCATTTTGTTCATGCAAAAAAATAGGTAATAAACCTTCCCATGCTTCCTTTATACTCACAGTTCCAGCAGAAGAGTTTGCAACTGTTCTAAACTCTAATTTGTGGACTGATAATATACTCGTTACAGAGTTTCAGCCTAAGAATAAGCCTAGAGGGACGACTCAAGCCGCTCGTCAATCCCAAAAAAACTGAATAGGTTATCCCTTTACTATCAAAATGTAAGGGGATTACGCTCTAAGACGCGAGACATATTTTTAATGTCTCAGAATTTCTCTGAGGATATTATCGCACTGACTGAAACTTGGTTAAACGGAAGCATTACTGACTTAGAATTGTTTGATAACAGTTTTGAAGTTTATCGAAGAGATAGACATGCTGACAATACTTCTGCTGTCGGTGGAGGTGTCTTATTAGCTGTAAGGAACTCCTTCGTTAGTTCCATTATTGTTATTCCCTGCTCTGCTAACATCGAACTTATATGCGTCAAGGTTGTACATTGCAATTCTAATGTATATCTTATTAATGCATACGTTCCTCCTAAGAGCAGTGTAGAAGTTTATGCAAGCCTTGCGGATTGCATAGAATATGTCATAAGCATAATTGACGTTAATGACGACATTTTATTGTTAGGTGATTTTAATCTGCCTGACTTGAAATGGGAATCTTCTGACGATGATACATATTTTTGTGCATCTAATTCGAAGACTCGCCAAGAGCATATATTTGTTGATAATATATGTTCTGACTTACAACAAGTGAGTTGTATTTATAATAGTCGTGAAAGACTTCTTGACCTGGTCTTAACTACAGACAGTAACAATGTGATTGTTGAGAGGGCCCCTCATGTTTTGACTGCTGTTGATGAATACCATCCACCATTGAGCATATGGTACAAATCAGACAGGGATAATATAGTAAAGTCTAACTCAATAGATAAAGTTTATGAATTCAATTTTAAAAAAGCTGACTTTTTGAAGTTGAATCATTTACTTCAAAGTAAACTTCATGTTATTTTAGAATATGTTAATAATAACACTCTTGATGATTCAATTAATTTTTTTTATATGGAAATCTTTGCTATGTTTTCTCTGTCCGTGCCATATAGCCTCAAATTTACGAAAAATTGTGCTTATCCCTGGTACACAAAAGAGTTAAAGATTCTTCGCAACAGCAGGAATAGGGCATGGAAAAAATATGTCTGTAGCTTAGACTTGAATGACCTAGAAATCTACAAGCGTTTGTTTCTGGATTTTGAAAATTGCTCAGCTACCTTATATCAAAATTATTTAGATAGTACTAAGCTGAGAATATTGTCTGATCCGAAGAAATTCTGGGGTTTCATAAACACCAAAAAAAAAATCTGATGGATTCCCTTCATCATTTAAAACCTCTGACGGATTTACTGACGATCCTGTCGTAATTTGTGGTCTATTTGCCAATCTCTTTAAAGAGTCATTTTGTTCAGACTCTTTTAATCCTGATGAAGAGTACTTTGAATATATGTACTCTACACCCAGGGTTTCGTTGGATTCTATATCCTTTACTTCAGAGGATATTTTAAAGTATATTGGATTGATCGATGAGGATTTTAATGCTGGACCTGACGGAATTCCTGCCGCAGTGTTAACACGATGTGGTTCCGTTCTAAGTCAACCACTGTCCATGTTATTCAATAAATCAATTAGCGAAAGTATTTTTCCACTTTTTTGGAAAAAATCTTTTATAGGTCCTATCTATAAAAAAGGTTGTAAGAATGATATAAACAACTACAGGCCTATCGCGAAACTCTCGTCGATTCCAAAACTTTTTGAGCGCCTCGTGTATGATCGTGTGAAAATTCACTGTGGGAAGGTCATGACAACTCGTCAGCATGGATTTGTTACTGGAAGATCCACTGTGTCTAATCTCCTCGATTTTACAACGTTTTGCTTAAATTCATTTTATTCAGGTAACCAGGACGACTGTATTTACACTGATTTTAGTAAAGCATTTGATAAACTGCCACACAACTTAATTCTATTTAAACTAAAGTTAATGGTTTTCCACAATTTTTTGTAAGCTGGATTCAATCGTATCTGACAGAGCGATCTTATCAAATACGATTTCGAGGCGTATTGTCAGCTGAATTTATTGCTGAATCAGGTGTTCCTCAAGGTAGCCACCTTGGACCACTTCTGTTTATTTTAGCCATTAATGATGTAACCCACATCATCAAACACTCTCATCTACTTATCTATGCAGATGACATGAAAATATACAGAACAATAGGTGCTAAAGACAATTCAGATCTGCTCCAGTCTGATTTGAAATCCTTTGAAATTTGGTGTTCTAAAAACAATATGTTTCTAAATCCAGATAAATGCCAATCTATGACCTTTTCGCGAAAAAAGGAATAATTTAATTTTTGATTACAAGATAAAAGATACTGCATTAAGTCGTGTAGATGCTGTCAAAGATCTGGGTATATGCATGGATTCTAAGCTATCGTTTAACGTTCATATTGATTACATTTGTAAAAAAGCATCTTCTATGCTCGGGTTTATGAAACGCTGGGCCAAAGAATTTAATAGTATGATCACAACTACAACGCTGTATTATGCAATTGTGCGACCTCACTTAGAGTATGCAAGTCAAGTTTGGTCCCCAAGTTACAATGTACATGTTGAACGTATAGAGAGAATCCAAAAAGGTTTTGTTCGGTTTGCTCTAAAGGCTTAAGTGCAACTGACACTTTAAACCTTCCTCCTTATGAGGATCGTTTAAAACTATTAAAAATGCCAATCTTTGAATGAGAGAAGGAAGTCTGCAGATATCGTCTATTTACACCAACTCATAACTGGTGTATTCGATTCACCAGAACTTCTAACTCTTATAAATTTTAATACTAACCGTAGAAGCAGTAGAAATGCTAACAATTTAATTTACTTACCTTTAGCAGAACAAATTATATGGCTACTGCTCCTTTACATCGCATGAGTACCTTTGTTAACAATTGTAGCTTTTTTGATGTTAACTTATCAAAAGGTCAACTCAAAAGTAGATTGAAAACTAATGTATGATTAGATCTATGTAAACGCATGGTTAGTTGTTATGTCTTGTGTTATCCCTGAGCCCAACCCATATTATGGTGGGTAAATTTTTCTCACTTTAGATTGTTTTGGACCGCTCTTATCGATATCATTAGGGCTATTCATGGTTTGAGCGTACTTTTAACAAATCGTATTTATAGCATTTGTTATTGTTCAAACTGTGAGCACCTCGCCATGTGACTGTCGTATAAAAAGATTGTGCAACATTGTGATGTATGTGATTATGCGGCTGTAGACAGAGCATAAAAATACGAGGTACACAAAACACGTCCAAGGGCTGCTTTTATTTACGCGTGCCTGCGTATTTGCATTTGTATGCAAAACAACAGCAAAGCAAAATGCGCTTTCGTAAATTGGCGTACAATTAGCAGATCGAACAAAAGGCATACCAGCGTATTCGAACTGTGAATGGCCTTATTGAGATGTTTTAATGTTATTTGGGCTGGTTCTTAAGATGATCTAATGCGGAGAAAGTGCGAAAAAGCTGTAGTAGCTGAACTCTATTGTTATTGCATGTAAAATTATTATTATTATTATTATTATTATTATTATTATTATTATTATTATTATTATTATTATTATTATTATTATTATTATTATTATTATTATTATTATTATTATTATTATTATTATTATTATTATTATTATTATTATTATTATTATTATTATTATTATTATTATTATTATTATTATTATTATTATTATTATTATTATTATTATTATTATTATTATTATTATTATTATTATTATTATTATTATTATTATTATTATTATTATTATTATTATTATTATTATTATTATTATTATTATTATTATTATTATTATTATTATTATTATTATTATTATTATTATTATTATTATTATTATTATTATTATTATTATTATTATTATTATTATTATTATTATTATTATTATTATTATTATTATTATTATTATTATTATTATTATTATTATTATTATTATTATTATTATTATTATTATTATTATTATTATTATTATTATTATTATTATTATTATTATTATTATTATTATTATTATTATTATTATTATTATTATTATTATTATTATTATTATTATTATTATTATTATTATTATTATTATTATTATTATTATTATTATTATTATTATTATTATTATTATTATTATTATTATTATTATTATTATTATTATTATTATTATTATTATTATTATTATTATTATTATTATTATTATTATTATTATTATTATTATTATTATTATTATTATTATTATTATTATTATTATTATTATTATTATTATTATTATTATTATTATTATTATTATTATTATTATTATTATTATTATTATTATTATTATTATTATTATTATTATTATTATTATTATTATTATTATTATTATTATTATTATTATTATTATTATTATTATTATTATTATTATTATTATTATTATTATTATTATTATTATTATTATTATTATTATTATTATTATTATTATTATTATTATTATTATTATTATTATTATTATTATTATTATTATTATTATTATTATTATTATTATTATTATTATTATTATTATTATTATTATTATTATTATTATTATTATTATTATTATTATTATTATTATTATTATTATTATTATTATTATTATTATTATTATTATTATTATTATTATTATTATTATTATTATTATTATTATTATTATTATTATTATTATTATTATTATTATTATTATTATTATTATTATTATTATTATTATTATTATTATTATTATTATTATTATTATTATTATTATTATTATTATTATTATTATTATTATTATTATTATTATTATTATTATTATTATTATTATTATTATTATTATTATTATTATTATTATTATTATTATTATTATTATTATTATTATTATTATTATTATTATTATTATTATTATTATTATTATTATTATTATTATTATTATTATTATTATTATTATTATTATTATTATTATTATTATTATTATTATTATTATTATTATTATTATTATTATTATTATTATTATTATTATTATTATTATTATTATTATTATTATTATTATTATTATTATTATTATTATTATTATTATTATTATTATTATTATTATTATTATTATTATTATTATTATTATTATTATTATTATTATTATTATTATTATTATTATTATTATTATTATTATTATTATTATTATTATTATTATTATTATTATTATTATTATTATTATTATTATTATTATTATTATTATTATTATTATTATTATTATTATTATTATTATTATTATTATTATTATTATTATTATTATTATTATTATTATTATTATTATTATTATTATTATTATTATTATTATTATTATTATTATTATTATTATTATTATTATTATTATTATTATTATTATTATTATTATTATTATTATTATTATTATTATTATTATTATTATTATTATTATTATTATTATTATTATTATTATTATTATTATTATTATTATTATTATTATTATTATTATTATTATTATTATTATTATTATTATTATTATTATTATTATTATTATTATTATTATTATTATTATTATTATTATTATTATTATTATTATTATTATTATTATTATTATTATTATTATTATTATTATTATTATTATTATTATTATTATTATTATTATTATTATTATTATTATTATTATTATTATTATTATTATTATTATTATTATTATTATTATTATTATTATTATTATTATTATTATTATTATTATTATTATTATTATTATTATTATTATTATTATTATTATTATTATTATTATTATTATTATTATTATTATTATTATTATTATTATTATTATTATTATTATTATTATTATTATTATTATTATTATTATTATTATTATTATTATTATTATTATTATTATTATTATTATTATTATTATTATTATTATTATTATTATTATTATTATTATTATTATTATTATTATTATTATTATTATTATTATTATTATTATTATTATTATTATTATTATTATTATTATTATTATTATTATTATTATTATTATTATTATTATTATTATTATTATTATTATTATTATTATTATTATTATTATTATTATTATTATTATTATTATTATTATTATTATTATTATTATTATTATTATTATTATTATTATTATTATTATTATTATTATTATTATTATTATTATTATTATTATTATTATTATTATTATTATTATTATTATTATTATTATTATTATTATTATTATTATTATTATTATTATTATTATTATTATTATTATTATTATTATTATTATTATTATTATTATTATTATTATTATTATTATTATTATTATTATTATTATTATTATTATTATTATTATTATTATTATTATTATTATTATTATTATTATTATTATTATTATTATTATTATTATTATTATTATTATTATTATTATTATTATTATTATTATTATTATTATTATTATTATTATTATTATTATTATTATTATTATTATTATTATTATTATTATTATTATTATTATTATTATTATTATTATTATTATTATTATTATTATTATTATTATTATTATTATTATTATTATTATTATTATTATTATTATTATTATTATTATTATTATTATTATTATTATTATTATTATTATTATTATTATTATTATTATTATTATTATTATTATTATTATTATTATTATTATTATTATTATTATTATTATTATTATTATTATTATTATTATTATTATTATTATTATTATTATTATTATTATTATTATTATTATTATTATTATTATTATTATTATTATTATTATTATTATTATTATTATTATTATTATTATTATTATTATTATTATTATTATTATTATTATTATTATTATTATTATTATTATTATTATTATTATTATTATTATTATTATTATTATTATTATTATTATTATTATTATTATTATTTCAGTTGATCTCGTATATTAGTTGGTGTCGGTTGTGTTTTATCGTTTATGTAAAAGCCTTTGTTTGTTATATTCGTGAGTGTATTAAAATAGTTTCAATATAGTAATTATTTAAATATCATATTTACTATACTAACAATATTAATATAAAACTGTTCGCTTAAATAATAATTGTGCATTTAAGTTGTGTAAGTTTAATTCTTGCATTTTAACTTTGTTTAACTTGTTTAGTTAATGCAGTGTTGTTGTTGTTTTTGCATGCTTGCGGTGTTTTAGTTTCTTCTTTGTGCTGTGATTTGTTTATCTTCAGTTCAGTGAGTGTTGTTGTTGTGTTTTGTTTTCTACTAAACTGTGCACACACTGTCTGAATAAAGTAACCCTGAAAGCACATTTTGCATCTGCTCATTTTTTTAAAAAATTAAAAATGGATTATTTTTCTGCAGAAAATATCGTTGCTTGTTCTTTGGACGAACTTTGCAAAAGCCAAAACATTCTAAACCCCATGTTCAGCTGTTCTGGTCCATGTGAGCAGATGTTTCATGCATCTTGTGCCGGTATTTCCAAGTCATGCCTTGACGACTTAAAATCTCAGCGATCAGGCCTTCGCTGGTACTGTGCTTCGTGTAGGGCACTTTCCCCAGATGAACTTTATTCAAAAATTAAGCTTTTTGGGGAAAGTCTTAACTCATTAAACAACAATTTTCGAGAAATTGTAACATTTTTTAGTGAAGTTAGGGCCGCACCCAGTACCAGCGTCTATGATGAAAATTCTATTTCGGAAAATATCCCGCTTTCTTTGTCACAGACTGTTTCTTTAGGGACACAAACAATCCTTTCGTCAGAAGACCACATTATCGCAAAAAAAAAGAGAAAAAATAAAAAAAATAATAAGAAGCGAAAATCAACTGGATCTACTTCTCAGGCCAAGC
This sequence comes from Dichetophora obliterata, assembly GCA_963920525.1. Lineage (NCBI taxonomy): Eukaryota > Metazoa > Arthropoda > Insecta > Diptera > Sciomyzidae > Dichetophora > Dichetophora obliterata. Next base: position 134,157,333 of record OY986436.1, read on the forward strand.
AGCCCTCAGCACCGCTTTTGAACAGGAACACTCCAGTTACTTCCTCGTCACCTTCTAACATTCCTTCTTTGATTAATAGTTCAGTTTTGACTCCTATTGAGCCTAGAAATATATCAAGCTTAAGGGCAGTGTCGAGGAAAAAAAATTTATTTATTTCACGTCTTCAGCCCGACACAACTGTTGAAAATGTATTGACCTTTATTAAACATAATAACTTGTTGAGTCAAAATGCATTTTGTTCATGCAAAAAAATAGGTAATAAACCTTCCCATGCTTCCTTTATACTCACAGTTCCAGCAGAAGAGTTTGCAACTGTTCTAAACTCTAATTTGTGGACTGATAATATACTCGTTACAGAGTTTCAGCCTAAGAATAAGCCTAGAGGGACGACTCAAGCCGCTCGTCAATCCCAAAAAAACTGAATAGGTTATCCCTTTACTATCAAAATGTAAGGGGATTACGCTCTAAGACGCGAGACATATTTTTAATGTCTCAGAATTTCTCTGAGGATATTATCGCACTGACTGAAACTTGGTTAAACGGAAGCATTACTGACTTAGAATTGTTTGATAACAGTTTTGAAGTTTATCGAAGAGATAGACATGCTGACAATACTTCTGCTGTCGGTGGAGGTGTCTTATTAGCTGTAAGGAACTCCTTCGTTAGTTCCATTATTGTTATTCCCTGCTCTGCTAACATCGAACTTATATGCGTCAAGGTTGTACATTGCAATTCTAATGTATATCTTATTAATGCATACGTTCCTCCTAAGAGCAGTGTAGAAGTTTATGCAAGCCTTGCGGATTGCATAGAATATGTCATAAGCATAATTGACGTTAATGACATTTTATTGTTAGGTGATTTTAATCTGCCTGACTTGAAATGGGAATCTTCTGACGATGATACATATTTTTGTGCATCTAATTCGAAGACTCGCCAAGAGCATATATTTGTTGATAATATATGTTCTGACTTACAACAAGTGAGTTGTATTTATAATAGTCGTGAAAGACTTCTTGACCTGGTCTTAACTACAGACAGTAACAATGTGATTGTTGAGAGGGCCCCTCATGTTTTGACTGCTGTTGATGAATACCATCCACCATTGAGCATATGGTACAAATCAGACAGGGATAATATAGTAAAGTCTAACTCAATAGATAAAGTTTATGAATTCAATTTTAAAAAAGCTGACTTTTTGAAGTTGAATCATTTACTTCAAAGTAAACTTCATGTTATTTTAGAATATGTTAATAATAACACTCTTGATGATTCAATTAATTTTTTTTATATGGAAATCTTTGCTATGTTTTCTCTGTCCGTGCCATATAGCCTCAAATTTACGAAAAATTGTGCTTATCCCTGGTACACAAAGGAGTTAAAGATTCTTCGCAACAGCAGGAATAGGGCATGGAAAAAATATGTCTGTAGCTTAGACTTGAATGACTTAGAAATCTACAAGCGTTTGTTTCTGGATTTTGAAAATTGCTCAGCTACCTTATATCAAAATTATTTAGATAGTACTAAGCTGAGAATATTGTCTGATCCGAAGAAATTCTGGGGTTTCATAAACACCAAAAAAAAATCTGATGGATTCCCTTCATCATTTAAAACCTCTGACGGATTTACTGACGATTCTGTCGTAATTTGTGGTCTATTTGCCAATCTCTTTAAAGAGTCATTTTGTTCAGACTCTTTTAATCCTGATGAAGAGTACTTTGAATATATGTACTCTACACCCAGGGTTTCGTTGGATTCTATATCCTTTACTTCAGAGGATATTTTAAAGTATATTGGATTGATCGATGAGGATTTTAATGCTGGACCTGACGGAATTCCTGCCGCAGTGTTAACACGATGTGGTTCCGTTCTAAGTCAACCACTGTCCATGTTATTCAATAAATCAATTAGCGAAAGTATTTTTCCACTTTTTTGAAAAAAATCTTTTATAGGTCTTATCTATAAAAAAGGTTGTAAGAATGATATAAACAACTACAGGCCTATCGCGAAACTCTCGTCGATTCCAAAACTTTTTGAGCGCCTCGTGTATGATCGTGTGAAAATTCACTGTGGGAAGGTCATGACAACTCGTCAGCATGGATTTGTTACTGGAAGATCCACTGTGTCTAATCTCCTCGATTTTACAACGTTTTGCTTAAATTCATTTTATTCAGGTAACCAGGTCGACTGTATTTACACTGATTTTAGTAAAGCATTTGATAAACTGCCACACAACTTAATTCTATTTAAACTAAAGTTAATGGGTTTTCCACAATTTTTTGTAAGCTGGATTCAATCGTATCTGACAGAGCGATCTTATCAAATACGATTTCGAGGCGTATTGTCAGCTGAATTTATTGCTGAATCAGGTGTTCCTCAAGGTAGCCACCTTGGACCACTTCTGTTTATTTTAGCCATTAATGATGTAACCCACATCATCAAACACTCTCATCTACTTATCTATGCAGATGACATGAAAATATACAGAACAATAGGTGCTAAAGACAATTCAGAACTGCTCCAGCCTGATTTGAAATCCTTTGAAATTTGGTGTTCTAAAAACAATATGTTTCTAAATCCAGATAAATGCCAATCTATGACCTTTTCGCGAAAAAGGAATAATTTAATTTTTGATTACAAGATAAAAGATACTGCATTAAGTCGTGTAGATGCTGTCAAAGATCTGGGTATATGCATGGATTCTAAGCTATCGTTTAACGTTCATATTGATTACATTTGTAAAAAAGCATCTTCTATGCTCGGGTTTATGAAACGCTGGGCCAAAGAATTTAATAGTATGATCACAACTACAACGCTGTATTATGCAATTGTGCGACCTCACTTAGAGTATGCAAGTCAAGTTTGGTCCCCAAGTTACAATGTACATGTTGAACGTATAGAGAGAATCCAAAAAGGTTTTGTTCGGTTTGCTCTAAAGGCTTAAGTGCAACTGACACTTTAAACCTTCCTCCTTATGAGGATCGTTTAAAACTATTAAAAATGCAATCTTTGAATGAGAGAAGGAAGTCTGCAGATATCGTCTATTTACACCAACTCATAACTGGTGTATTCGATTCACCAGAACTTCTAACTCTTATAAATTTTAATACTAACCGTAGAAGCAGTAGAAATGCTAACAATTTAATTTACTTACCTTTTAGCAGAACAAATTATATGGCTACTGCTCCTTTACATCGCATGAGTACCTTTGTTAACAATTGTAGCTTTTTTGATGTTAACTTATCAAAAGGTCAACTCAAAAGTAGATTGAAAACTAATGTATGATTAGATCTATGTAAACGCATGGTTAGTTGTTATGTCTTGTGTTGTCCCTGAGCCCAACCCATATTATGGTGGGTAAATTTTTCTCACTTTAGATTGTTTTGGACCGCTCTTATCGATATCATTAGGGCTATTCATGGTTTGAGCGTACTTTTAACAAATCGTATTTATAGCATTTGTTATTGTTCAAACTGTGAGCACCTCGCCATGTGACTGTCGTATAAAAAGATTGTGCAACCCTGTGATGTATGTGATTATGCGGCTGTAGACAGAGCATAAAAATACGAGGTACACAAAACACGTCCAAGGGCTGCTTTTATTTACGCGTGCCTGCGTATTTGCATTTGTATGCAAAACAACAGCAAAGCAAAATGCGCTTTCGTAAATTGGCGTACAATTAGCAGATCGAACAAATGGCATACCAGCGTATTCGAACTGTGAATGGCCTTATTGAGATGTTTTAATGTTATTTGGGCTAGTTCTTAAGATGATCTAATGCGGAGAAAGTGCGAAAAAGCTGTAGTAGCTGAACTCTATTGTTATTGCATGTAAAATTATTATTATTATTATTATTATTATTATTATTATTATTATTATTATTATTATTATTATTATTATTATTATTATTATTATTATTATTATTATTATTATTATTATTATTATTATTATTATTATTATTATTATTATTATTATTATTATTATTATTATTATTATTATTATTATTATTATTATTATTATTATTATTATTATTATTATTATTATTATTATTATTATTATTATTATTATTATTATTATTATTATTATTATTATTATTATTATTATTATTATTATTATTATTATTATTATTATTATTATTATTATTATTATTATTATTATTATTATTATTATTATTATTATTATTATTATTATTATTATTATTATTATTATTATTATTATTATTATTATTATTATTATTATTATTATTATTATTATTATTATTATTATTATTATTATTATTATTATTATTATTATTATTATTATTATTATTATTATTATTATTATTATTATTATTATTATTATTATTATTATTATTATTATTATTATTATTATTATTATTATTATTATTATTATTATTATTATTATTATTATTATTATTATTATTATTATTATTATTATTATTATTATTATTATTATTATTATTATTATTATTATTATTATTATTATTATTATTATTATTATTATTATTATTATTATTATTATTATTATTATTATTATTATTATTATTATTATTATTATTATTATTATTATTATTATTATTATTATTATTATTATTATTATTATTATTATTATTATTATTATTATTATTATTATTATTATTATTATTATTATTATTATTATTATTATTATTATTATTATTATTATTATTATTATTATTATTATTATTATTATTATTATTATTATTATTATTATTATTATTATTATTATTATTATTATTATTATTATTATTATTATTATTATTATTATTATTATTATTATTATTATTATTATTATTATTATTATTATTATTATTATTATTATTATTATTATTATTATTATTATTATTATTATTATTATTATTATTATTATTATTATTATTATTATTATTATTATTATTATTATTATTATTATTATTATTATTATTATTATTATTATTATTATTATTATTATTATTATTATTATTATTATTATTATTATTATTATTATTATTATTATTATTATTATTATTATTATTATTATTATTATTATTATTATTATTATTATTATAATTATTATTATTATTATTATTATTATTATTATTATTATTATTATTATTATTATTATTATTATTATTATTATTATTATTATTATTATTATTATTATTATTATTATTATTATTATTATTATTATTATTATTATTATTATTATTATTATTATTATTATTATTATTATTATTATTATTATTATTATTATTATTATTATTATTATTATTATTATTATTATTATTATTATTATTATTATTATTATTATTATTATTATTATTATTATTATTATTATTATTATTATTATTATTATTATTATTATTATTATTATTATTATTATTATTATTATTATTATATTATTATTATTATTATTATTATTATTATTATTATTATTATTATTATTATTATTATTATTATTATTATTATTATTATTATTATTATTATTATTATTATTATTATTATTATTATTATTATTATTATTATTATTATTATTATTATTATTATTATTATTATTATTATTATTATTATTATTATTATTATTATTATTATTATTATTATTATTATTATTATTATTATTATTATTATTATTATTATTATTATTATTATTATTATTATTATTATTATTATTATTATTATTATTATTATTATTATTATTATTATTATTATTATTATTATTATTATTATTATTATTATTATTATTATTATTATTATTATTATTATTATTATTATTATTATTATTATTATTATTATTATTATTATTATTATTATTATTATTATTATTATTATTATTATTATTATTATTATTATTATTATTATTATTATTATTATTATTATTATTATTATTATTATTATTATTATTATTATTATTATTATTATTATTATTATTATTATTATTATTATTATTATTATTATTATTATTATTATTATTATTATTATTATTATTATTATTATTATTATTATTATTATTATTATTATTATTATTATTATTATTATTATTATTATTATTATTATTATTATTATTATTATTATTATTATTATTATTATTATTATTATTATTATTATTATTATTATTATTATTATTATTATTATTATTATTATTATTATTATTATTATTATTATTATTATTATTATTATTATTATTATTATTATTATTATTATTATTATTATTATTATTATTATTATTATTATTATTATTATTATTATTATTATTATTATTATTATTATTATTATTATTATTATTATTATTATTATTATTATTATTATTATTATTATTATTATTATTATTATTATTATTATTATTATTATTATTATTATTATTATTATTATTATTATTATTATTATTATTATTATTATTATTATTATTATTATTATTATTATTATTATTATTATTATTATTATTATTATTATTTCAGTTGATCTCGTATATTAGTTGGTGTCGGTTGTGTTTTATCGTTTATGTAAAAGCCTTTGTTTGTTATATTCGTGAGTGTATTAAAATAGTTTCAATATAGTAATTATTTAAATATCATATTTACTATACTAACAATATTAATATAAAACTGTTCGCTTAAATAATAATTGTGCATTTAAGTTGTGTAAGTTTAATTCTTGCATTTTAACTTTGTTTAACTTGTTTAGTTAATGCAGTGTTGTTGTTGTTTTTGCATGCTTGCGGTGTTTTAGTTTCTTCTTTGTGCTGTGATTTGTTTATCTTCAGTTCAGTGAGTGTTGTTGTTGTGTTTTGTTTTCTACTAAACTGTGCACACACTGTCTGAATAAAGTAACCCTGAAAGCACATTTTGCATCTGCTCATTTTTTTAAAAAATTAAAAATGGATTATTTTTCTGCAGAAAATATCGTTGCTTGTTCTTTGGACGAACTTTGCAAAAGCCAAAACATTCTAAACCCCATGTTCAGCTGTTCTGGTCCATGTGAGCAGATGTTTCATGCATCTTGTGCCGGTATTTCCAAGTCATGCCTTGACGACTTAAAATCTCAGCGATCAGGCCTTCGCTGGTACTGTGCTTCGTGTAGGGCACTTTCCCCAGATGAACTTTATTCAAAAATTAAGCTTTTTGGGGAAAGTCTTAACTCATTAAACAACAATTTTCGAGAAATTGTAACATTTTTTAGTGAAGTTAGGGCCGCACCCAGTACCAGCGTCTATGATGAAAATTCTATTTCGGAAAATATCCCGCTTTCTTTGTCACAGACTGTTTCTTTAGGGACACAAACAATCCTTTCGTCAGAAGACCACATTATCGCAAAAAAAAAGAGAAAAAATAAAAAAAATAATAAGAAGCGAAAATCAACTGGATCTACTTCTCAGGCCAAGCAGCCCTCAGCACCGCTTTTGAACAGGAACACTCCAGTTACTTCCTCGTCACCTTCTAACATTCCTTCTTTGATTAATAGTTCAGTTTTGACTCCTATTGAGCCTAGAAATATATCAAGCTTAAGGGCAGTGTCGAGGAAAAAAAATTTATTTATTTCACGTCTTCAGCCCGACACAACTGTTGAAAATGTATTGACCTTTATTAAACATAATAACTTGTTGAGTCAAAATGCATTTTGTTCATGCAAAAAAATAGGTAATAAACCTTCCCATGCTTCCTTTATACTCACAGTTCTGGCAGAAGAGTTTGCAACTGTTCTAAACTCTAATTTGTGGACTGATAATATACTCGTTACAGAGTTTCAGCCTAAGAATAAGCCTAGAGGGACGACTCAAGCCGCTCGTCAATCCCAAAAAAACTGAATAGGTTATCCCTTTACTATCAAAATGTAAGGGGATTACGCTCTAAGACGCGAGACATATTTTTAATGTCTCAGAATTTCTCTGAGGATATTATCGCACTGACTGAAACTTGGTTAAACGGAAGCATTACTGACTTAGAATTGTTTGATAACAGTTTTGAAGTTTATCGAAGAGATAGACATGCTGACAATACTTCTGCTGTCGGTGGAGGTGTCTTATTAGCTGTAAGGAACTCCTTCGTTAGTTCCATTATTGTTATTCCCTGCTCTGCTAACATCGAACTTATATGCGTCAAGGTTGTACATTGCAATTCTAATGTATATCTTATTAATGCATACGTTCCTCCTAAGAGCAGTGTAGAAGTTTATGCAAGCCTTGCGGATTGCATAGAATATGTCATAAGCATAATTGACGTTAATGACGACATTTTATTGTTAGGTGATTTTAATCTGCCTGACTTGAAATGGGAATCTTCTGACGATGATACATATTTTTGTGCATCTAATTCGAAGACTCGCCAAGAGCATATATTTGTTGATAATATATGTTCTGACTTACAACAAGTGAGTTGTATTTATAATAGTCGTGAAAGACTTCTTGACCTGGTCTTAACTACAGACAGTAACAATGTGATTGTTGAGAGGGCCCCTCATGTTTTGACTGCTGTTGATGAATACCATCCACCATTGAGCATATGGTACAAATCAGACAGGGATAATATAGTAAAGTCTAACTCAATAGATAAAGTTTATGAATTCAATTTTAAAAAAGCTGACTTTTTGAAGTTGAATCATTTACTTCAAAGTAAACTTCATGTTATTTTAGAATATGTTAATAATAACACTCTTGATGATTCAATTAATTTTTTTTATATGGAAATCTTTGCTATGTTTTCTCTGTCCGTGCCATATAGCCTCAAATTTACGAAAAATTGTGCTTATCCCTGGTACACAAAGGAGTTAAAGATTCTTCGCAACAGCAGGAATAGGGCATGGAAAAAATATGTCTGTAGCTTAGACTTGAATGACCTAGAAATCTACAAGCGTTTGTTTCTGGATTTTGAAAATTGCTCAGCTACCTTATATCAAAATTATTTAGATAGTACTAAGCTGAGAATATTGTCTGATCCGAAGAAATTCTGTGGTTTCATAAACACCAAAAAAAAATCTGATGGATTCCCTTCATCATTTAAAACCTCTGACGGATTTACTGACGATCCTGTCGTAATTTGTGGTCTATTTGCCAATCTCTTTAAAGAGTCATTTTGTTCAGACTCTTTTAATCCTGATGAAGAGTACTTTGAATATATGTACTCTACACCCAGGGTTTCGTTGGATTCTATATCCTTTACTTCAGAGGATATTTTAAAGTATATTGGATTGATCGATGAGGATTTTAATGCTGGACCTGACGGAATTCCTGCCGCAGTGTTAACACGATGTGGTTCCGTTCTAAGTCAACCACTGTCCATGTTATTCAATAAATCAATTAGCGAAAGTATTTTTCCACTTTTTTGGAAAAAATCTTTTATAGGTCCTATCTATAAAAAAGGTTGTAAGAATGATATAAACAACTACAGGCCTATCGCGAAACTCTCGTCGATTCCAAAACTTTTTGAGCGCCTCGTGTATGATCGTGTGAAAATTCACTGTGGGAAGGTCATGACAACTCGTCAGCATGGATTTGTTACTGGAAGATCCACTGTGTCTAATCTCCTCGATTTTACAACGTTTTGCTTAAATTCATTTTATTCAGGTAACCAGGTCGACTGTATTTACACTGATTTTAGTAAAGCATTTGATAAACTGCCACACAACTTAATTCTATTTAAACTAAAGTTAATGGGTTTTCCACAATTTTTTGTAAGCTGGATTCAATCGTATCTGACAGAGCGATCTTATCAAATACGATTTCGAGGCGTATTGTCAGCTGAATTTATTGCTGAATCAGGTGTTCCTCAAGGTAGCCACCTTGGACCACTTCTGTTTATTTTAGCCATTAATGATGTAACCCACATCATCAAACACTCTCATCTACTTATCTATGCAGATGACATGAAAATATACAGAACAATAGGTGCTAAAGACAATTCAGATCTGCTCCAGTCTGATTTGAAATCCTTTGAAATTTGGTGTTCTAAAAACAATATGTTTCTAAATCCAGATAAATGCCAATCTATGACCTTTTCGCGAAAAAGGAATAATTTAATTTTTGATTACAAGATAAAAGATACTGCATTAAGTCGTGTAGATGCTGTCAAAGATCTGGGTATATGCATGGATTCTAAGCTATCGTTTAACGTTCATATTGATTACATTTGTAAAAAAGCATCTTCTATGCTCGGGTTTATGAAACGCTGGGCCAAAGAATTTAATAGTATGATCACAACTACAACGCTGTATTATGCAATTGTGCGACCTCACTTAGAGTATGCAAGTCAAGTTTGGTCCCCAAGTTACAATGTACATGTTGAACGTATAGAGAGAATCCAAAAACGTTTTGTTCGGTTTGCTCTAAAGGCTTAAGTGCAACTGACACTTTAAACCTTCCTCCTTATGAGGATCGTTTAAAACTATTAAAAATGCAATCTTTGAATGAGAGAAGGAAGTCTGCAGATATCGTCTATTTACACCAACTCATAACTGGTGTATTCGATTCACCAGAACTTCTAACTCTTATAAATTTTAATACTAACCGTAGAAGCAGTAGAAATGCTAACAATTTAATTTACTTACCTTTTAGCAGAACAAATTATATGGCTACTGCTCCTTTACATCGCATGAGTACCTTTGTTAACAATTGTAGCTTTTTTGATGTTAACTTATCAAAAGGTCAACTCAAAAGTAGATTGAAAACTAATGTATGATTAGATCTATGTAAACGCATGGTTAGTTGTTATGTCTTGTGTTGTCCCTGAGCCCAACCCATATTATGGTGGGTAAATTTTTCTCACTTTAGATTGTTTTGGACCGCTCTTATCGATATCATTAGGGCTATTCATGGTTTGAGCGTACTTTTAACAAATCGTATTTATAGCATTTGTTATTGTTCAAACTGTGAGCACCTCGCCATGTGACTGTCGTATAAAAAGATTGTGCAACATTGTGATGTATGTGATTATGCGGCTGTAGACAGAGCATAAAAATACGAGGTACACAAAACACGTCCAAGGGCTGCTTTTATTTACGCGTGCCTGCGTATTTGCATTTGTATGCAAAACAACAGCAAAGCAAAATGCGCTTTCGTAAATTGGCGTACAATTAGCAGATCGAACAAATGGCATACCAGCGTATTCGAACTGTGAATGGCCTTATTGAGATGTTTTAATGTTATTTGGGCTGGTTCTTAAGATGATCTAATGCGGAGAAAGTGCGAAAAAGCTGTAGTAGCTGAACTCTATTGTTATTGCATGTAAAATTATTATTATTATTATTATTATTATTATTATTATTATTATTATTATTATTATTATTATTATTATTATTATTATTATTATTATTATTATTATTATTATTATTATTATTATTATTATTATTATTATTATTATTATTATTATTATTATTATTATTATTATTATTATTATTATTATTATTATTATTATTATTATTATTATTATTATTATTATTATTATTATTATTATTATTATTATTATTATTATTATTATTATTATTATTATTATTATTATTATTATTATTATTATTATTATTATTATTATTATTATTATTATTATTATTATTATTATTATTATTATTATTATTATTATTATTATTATTATTATTATTATTATTATTATTATTATTATTATTATTATTATTATTATTATTATTATTATTATTATTATTATTATTATTATTATTATTATTATTATTATTATTATTATTATTATTATTATTATTATTATTATTATTATTATTATTATTATTATTATTATTATTATTATTATTATTATTATTATTATTATTATTATTATTATTATTATTATTATTATTATTATTATTATTATTATTATTATTATTATTATTATTATTATTATTATTATTATTATTATTATTATTATTATTATTATTATTATTATTATTATTATTATTATTATTATTATTATTATTATTATTATTATTATTATTATTATTATTATTATTATTATTATTATTATTATTATTATTATTATTATTATTATTATTATTATTATTATTATTATTATTATTATTATTATTATTATTATTATTATTATTATTATTATTATTATTATTATTATTATTATTATTATTATTATTATTATTATTATTATTATTATTATTATTATTATTATTATTATTATTATTATTATTATTATTATTATTATTATTATTATTATTATTATTATTATTATTATTATTATTATTATTATTATTATTATTATTATTATTATTATTATTATTATTATTATTATTATTATTATTATTATTATTATTATTATTATTATTATTATTATTATTATTATTATTATTATTATTATTATTATTATTATTATTATTATTATTATTATTATTATTATTATTATTATTATTATTATTATTATTATTATTATTATTATTATTATTATTATTATTATTATTATTATTATTATTATTATTATTATTATTATTATTATTATTATTATTATTATTATTATTATTATTATTATTATTATTATTATTATTATTATTATTATTATTATTATTATTATTATTATTATTATTATTATTATTATTATTATTATTATTATTATTATTATTATTATTATTATTATTATTATTATTATTATTATTATTATTATTATTATTATTATTATTATTATTATTATTATTATTATTATTATTATTATTATTATTATTATTATTATTATTATTATTATTATTATTATTATTATTATTATTATTATTATTATTATTATTATTATTATTATTATTATTATTATTATTATTATTATTATTATTATTATTATTATTATTATTATTATTATTATTATTATTATTATTATTATTATTATTATTATTATTATTATTATTATTATTATTATTATTATTATTATTATTATTATTATTATTATTATTATTATTATTATTATTATTATTATTATTATTATTATTATTATTATTATTATTATTATTATTATTATTATTATTATTATTATTATTATTATTATTATTATTATTATTATTATTATTATTATTATTATTATTATTATTATTATTATTATTATTATTATTATTATTATTATTATTATTATTATTATTATTATTATTATTATTATTATTATTATTATTATTATTATTATTATTATTATTATTATTATTATTATTATTATTATTATTATTATTATTATTATTATTATTATTATTATTATTATTATTATTATTATTATTATTATTATTATTATTATTATTATTATTATTATTATTATTATTATTATTATTATTATTATTATTATTATTATTATTATTATTATTATTATTATTATTATTATTATTATTATTATTATTATTATTATTATTATTATTATTATTATTATTATTATTATTATTATTATTATTATTATTATTATTATTATTATTATTATTATTATTATTATTATTATTATTATTATTATTATTATTATTATTATTATTATTATTATTATTATTATTATTATTATTATTATTATTATTATTATTATTATTATTATTATTATTATTATTATTATTATTATTATTATTATTATTATTATTATTATTATTATTATTATTATTATTATTATTATTATTATTATTATTATTATTATTATTATTATTATTATTATTATTATTATTATTATTATTATTATTATTATTATTATTATTATTATTATTATTATTATTATTATTATTATTATTATTATTATTATTATTATTATTATTATTATTATTATTATTATTATTATTATTATTATTATTATTATTATTATTATTATTATTATTATTATTATTATTATTATTATTATTATTATTATTATTATTATTATTATTATTATTATTATTATTATTATTATTATTATTATTATTATTATTATTATTATTATTATTATTATTATTATTATTATTATTATTATTATTATTATTATTATTATTATTATTATTATTATTATTATTATTATTATTATTATTATTATTTATTATTATTATTATTATTATTATTATTATTATTATTATTATTATTATTATTATTATTATTATTATTATTATTATTATTATTATTATTATTATTATTATTATTATTATTATTATTATTATTATTATTATTATTATTATTATTATTATTATTATTATTATTATTATTATTATTATTATTATTATTATTATTATTATTATTATTATTATTATTATTATTATTATTATTATTATTATTATTATTATTATTATTATTATTATTATTATTATTATTATTATTATTATTATTATTATTATTATTATTATTATTATTATTATTATTATTATTATTATTATTATTATATTATTATTATTATTATTATTATTATTATTATTATTATTATTATTATTATTATTATTATTATTATTATTATTATTATTATTATTATTATTATTATTATTATTATTATTATTATTATTATTATTATTATTATTATTATTATTATTATTATTATTATTATTATTATTATTATTATTATTATTATTATTATTATTATTATTATTATTATTATTATTATTATTATTATTATTATTATTATTATTATTATTATTATTATTATTATTATTATTATTATTATTATTATTATTATTATTATTATTATTATTATTATTATTATTATTATTATTATTATTATTATTATTATTATTATTATTATTATTATTATTATTATTATTATTATTATTATTATTATTATTATTATTATTATTATTATTATTATTATTATTATTATTATTATTATTATTATTATTATTATTATTATTATTATTATTATTATTATTATTATTATTATTATTATTATTATTATTATTATTATTATTATTATTATTATTATTATTATTATTATTATTATTATTATTATTATTATTATTATTATTATTATTATTATTATTATTATTATTATTATTATTATTATTATTATTATTTTATTATTATTATTATTATTATTATTATTAGTATTATTATTATTATTATTATTATTATTATTATTATTATTATTATTATTATTATTATTATTATTATTATTATTATTATTATTATTTTATTATTATTATTATTATTATTATTATTATTATTATTATTATTATTATTATTATTATTATTATTTATTATTATTATTATTATTATTATTATTATTATTATTATTATTATTATTATTATTATTATTATTATTATTATTATTATTATTATTATTATTATTATTATTATTATTATTATTATTATTATTATTATTATTATTATTATTATTATTATTATTATTATTATTATTATTATTATTATTATTATTATTATTATTATTATTATTATTATTATTATTATTATTATTATTATTATTATTATTATTATTATTATTATTATTATTATTATTATTATTATTATTATTATTATTATTATTATTATTATTATTATTATTATTATTATTATTTATTATTATTATTATTATTATTATTTTATTATTTATTATTATTATTATTATTATTATTATTATTATTATTATTATTATTATTATTATTATTATTATTATTATTATTATTATTATTATTATTATTATTATTATTATTATTATTATTATTATTATTATTATTATTATTATTATTATTATTATTATTATTATTTTTATTATTATTATTATTATTATTATTATTATTATTATTATTATTATTATTATTATTATTATTATTATTATTATTATTATTATTATTATTATTATTATTATTATTATTATTATTATTATTATTATTATTATTATTATTATTATTATTATTTATTATTATTATTATTATTATTATTATTATTATTATTATTATTATTATTATTATTATTATTATTATTATTATTATTATTATTATTATTATTATTATTATTATTATTATTATTATTATTATTATTATTATTATTATTATTATTATTATTATTATTATTATTATTATTATTATTATTATTATTATTATTATTATTATTATTATTATTATTATTATTATTATTATTATTATTATTATTATTATTATTATTATTATTATTATTATTATTATTATTATTATTATTATTATTATTATTATTATTATTATTATTATTATTATTATTATTATTATTATTATTATTATATTATTATTATTATTATTATTATTATTATTATTATTATTATTATTATTATTATTATTATTATTATTATTATTATTATTATTATTATTATTATTATTATTATTATTATTATTATTATTATTATTATTATTATTATTATTATTATTATTATTATTATTATTATTATTATTATTATTATTATTATTATTATTATTATTATTATTATTATTATTATTATTATTATTATTATTATTATTATTATTATTATTATTATTATTATTATTATTATTATTATTAGTATTATTATTATTATTATTATTATTATTATTATTATTATTATTATTATTATTATTATTATTATTATTATTATTATTATTATTATTTTTATTATTTATTATTATTATTATTATTATTATTATTATTATTATTATTATTTATTATTATTATTATTATTATTATTATTATTTATTATTATTATTATTATTATTATTATTATTATTATTATTATTATTATTATTATTATTATTATTATTATTATTATTATTATTATTATTATTATTATTATTATTATTATTATTATTATTATTATTATTATTATTATTATTATTATTATTATTATTATTATTATTATTATTATTATTATTATTATTATTATTATTATTATTATTATTATTATTATTATTATTATTATATTATTATTATTATTATTATTATTATTATTATTATTATTATTATTATTATTATTATTATTATTATTATTATTATTATTATTATTATTATTATTATTATTATTATTATTATTATTATTATTATTATATTATTATTATTATTATTATTATTATTATTATTATTATTATTATTATTATTATTATTATTATTATTATTATTATTATTATTATTATTATTATTATTATTATTATTATTATTATTATTATTATTATTATTATTATTATTATTATTATTATTATTATTATTATTATTATTATTATTAGTTATTATTATTATTATTATTATTATTATTATTATTATTATTATTATTATTATTATTATTATTATTATTATTATTATTATTATTATTATTATTATTATTATTATTATTATTATTATTATTATATTATTATTATTATTATTATTATTATTATTATTATTATTATTATTATTATTATTATTATTATTATTATTATTATGTATTATTATTATTATTATTATTATTATTATTATTATTATTATTATTATTATTATTATTATTATTATTATTATTATTATTATTATTATTATTATTATATTATTATTATTATTATTATTATTATTATTATTATTATTATATTATTATTATTATTATTATTATTATTATTATTATTATTATTATTATTATTATTATTATTATTATTATTATTATTATTATTATTATTATTATTATTATTATTATTATTATTATTATTTTATTATTATTATTATTATTATTATTATTATTATTATTATTATTATTATTATTATTATTATTATTATTATTATTATTATTATTATTATTATGATTATTATATTATTATTATTATTATTATTATTATTATTATTTATTATTATTATTATTATTATTATTATTATTATTATTATTTATTATTATTATTATTATTATTATTATTATTATTATTATTATTATTATTATTATTATTATTATTATTATTATTATTATTATTATTATTATTATTATTATTATTATTTATTATTATTATTATTATTATTATTATTATATTATTATTATTATTATTATTATTATTATTTTAGTATTATTATTATTATTATTATTATTATTATTATTATTATTATTATTATTATTATTATTATTATTATTATTATTATTATTATTATTATTATTATATTATTATTATTATTATTATTATTTATTATTATTATTATTATTATTATTATTATTATTATTATTATTTATTATTATTATTATTATTATTATTATTATTATTATTATTATTATTATTATTATTATTATTATTATTATTATTATTATTATTATTATTATTATTATTATTATTATTATTATTATTATTATTATTATTATTATTATTATTATTATTATTATTATTATTATTATTATTATTATTATTATTATTATTATTATTATTATTATTATTAGTATTATTATTATTATTATTATTATTATTATTATTATTATTATTATTATTATTATTATTATTATTATTATTATTATTATTATTATTATTATTATTATTATTATTATTATTATTATTATTATTATTATTATTATTATTATTATTATTATTATTATTATTATTATTATTATTATTATTATTATTATTATTATTATTTTATTATTATTATTATTATTATTATTATTATTATTATTATTATTATTATTATTATTATTATTATTATTATTATTATTATTATTATTATTATTATTATTATTATTATTATTATTATTATTATTATTATTATTATTATTATTATTATTATTATTATTATTATTATTATTATTATTATTATTATTATTATTATTATTATTATTATTATTATTATTATTATTATTATTATTATTATTATTATTATTATTATTATTATTATTATTATTATTATTATTATTATTATTATTATTATTATTATTTATTATTATTATTATTATTATTATTATTATTATATTATTATTATTATTATTATTATTATTATTATTATTATTATTATTATTATTATTATTATTATTATTATTATTATTATTATTATTATTATTATTATTATTATTATTATTATTATTATTATTATTATTATTATTATTATTATTATTATTATTATTATTATTATTATTATTATTATTATTATTATTATTATTATTATTATTATTATTATTATTATTATTATTATTATTATTATTATTATTATTATTATTATTATTATTATTATTATTATTATTATTATTATTATTATTATTATAGTTATTATTATATTATTATTATTATTATTATTATTATTATTATTATTATTATTATTATTATTATTATTATTATTATTATTATTATTATTATTATTATTATTATTATTATTATTATTATTATTATTATTATTATTATTATTATTATTATTATTATTATTATTATTATTATTATTATTATTATTATTATTATTATTATTATTATTATTATTATTATTATTATTATTATTATTATTATTATTATTATTATTATTATTATTATTATTATTATTATTATTATTATTATTATTATTATTATTATTATTTATTATTATTATTATTATTATTATTATTATTATTATTATTATTATTATTATTTATTATTATTATTATTATTATTATTATTATTATTATTATTATTATTATTATTATTATTATTATTATTATTATTATTTATTATTATTATTATTATTATTATTATTATTATTATTATTATTATTATTATTATTATTATTATTATTATTATTATTATTATTATTATTATTATTATTATTATTATTATTATTATTATTATTATTATTATTATTATTATTATTATTATTATTATTATTATTATTATTATTATTATTATTATTATTATTATTATTATTATTATTATTATTATTATTATTATTATTATTATTATTATTATTATTATTATTATTATTATTATTATTATTATTATTATTATCATCATTATTATTATTATTATTATTATTATTATTATTATTATTATTATTATTATTATTATTATTGTTATTCCCCACGCCTCTTCCCCCTCCCCATACCGCGCGAGGGGGGAGTCCATTTTTAGCTGAACATGACGGCAGTCGCCTGCAAGTCACTTCAGCACTGTTTTCTTTTGTGTTTTTGTTATTTAATATATATTATATTAATAGTAGAGCTTTAAGCACTGCAAATTATTGAACGCACTATCGTTGTTGTAGATAGGATTATTGATTTTTGTATTGTTGTGGCTTTTCGTTCGACACCTAATGTTTTAAGGTTTTCAATGAAGTTTTTGGGAACTATTCCAGTTGAAGATATAATTATCGGTATGACTCTTACCATATCCTGCCTCCAGATATGTTTTATTTCTTCTGCAAGAAGCTGGTATTTGCTAACCTTCTCTCGATAATAATTTTCCAGATTGTGGCTATTTGGGATTCCAATATCTATGATAAAAGTTTCCTTGCTTTGCTTTTTCACTAAGATTATGTCTGGTCTGTTGTTTCCAATAAGATGGTCAGTTTAGAACAGTACGGTCCCAATAGAGCTTGCAAACATTATTTTCTAAAATAGGGTCTGGGTTATATTTATAGAACGGAACTTCCATCCAAATAAGGTCGTGCTTTATCCCCAGCGCTTGGTGTATGATTTTTGCAACTTGGTTGTGTCTATTCAGATAGTCTGTAGCAGCAAGCGACGTACATGCTCCAGTAATGTGCTGTATTGTTTCTGGTTGTTGAAAGCACCTTCTACATGTATCGTTCTCCATTGCGTATTTCAGCACGTATTTACAGTAGTTCTTTGTCGCGATGACTTGGTCTTGTATTGCTATCATAAACGCCTCTGTCTCAACAAAGATATCTGCATTCGAGAGCCATGCATTTGACATGTTTATATCGATGTGTGGGTTGTTGCATCATGTAGGCATGTCTGCCGTGTATTTCCTTAGATTTCCATTCCTGCAATTTACGACTAATATAGGCAGAGTCCGTTTCACATTCGATACCTCTTATGTGTTTCAGGTCTAGTGGAGTATAGTTGTCGTCGTTCTGTACTATCGCTTGGTGAAGTTCGTTATTATTATTATTATTATTATTATTATTATTATTATTATTATTATTATTATTATTATTATTATTATTATTATTATTATTATTATTATTATTATTATTATTATTATTATTATTATTATTATTATTATTATTATTATTATTATTATTATTATTATTATTATTATTATTATTATTATTATTATTATTATTATTATTATTATTATTATTATTATTATTATTATTATTATTATTATTATTATTATTATTATTATTATTATTATTATTATTATTATTATTATTATTATTATTATTATTATTATTATTATTATTATTATTATATTATTATTATTATTATTATTATTATTATTATTATTATTATTATTATTATATTATTATTATTATTATTATTATTATTATTATTATTATTATTATTATTATTATTATTATTATTATTATTATTATTATTATTATTATTATTATTATTATTATTATTATTATTATTATTATTATTATTATTATTATTATTATTATTATTATTATTATTATTATTATTATTATTATTATTATTATTATTATTATTATTATTATTATTATTATTATTATTATTATTATTATTATTATTATTATTATTATTATTATTATTATTATTATTATTATTATTATTATTATTATTATTATTATATTATTATTATTATTATTATTATTATTATTATTATTATTATTATTATTATTATTATTATTATTATTATTATTATTATTATTATTATTATTATTATTATTATTATTATTATTATTATTATTATTATTATTATTATTATTATTATTATTATTATTATTATTATTATTATTATTATTATTATTATTATTATTATTATTATTATTATTATTATTATTATTATTATTATTATTATTATTATTATTATTATTATTATTATTATTATTATTATTATTATTATTATTATTATTATTATTATTATTATTATTATTATTATTATTATTATTTATTATTATTATTATTATTATTATTATTATTATTATTATTATTATTATTATTATTATTATTATTATTATTATTAATTATTATTATTATTATTATTATTATTATTATTATTATTATTATTATTATTATTATTATTATTATTATTATTATTATTATTATTATTATTATTATTATTATTATTATTATTATTATTATTATTATTATTATTATTATTATTATTATTATTTATTATTATTATTATTATTATTATTATTATTATTATTATTATTATTATTATTATTATTATTATTATTATTATTATTATTATTATTATTATTATTATTATTATTATTATTATTATTATTATTATTATTATTATTATTATTATTATTATTATTATTATTATTATTATTATTATTATTATTATTATTATTATTATTATTATTATTATTATTATTATTATTATTATTATTATTATTATTATTTATTATTATTATTATTATTATTATTATTATTATTATTATTATTATTATTATTATTATTATTATTATTATTATTATTATTATTATTATTATTATTATTATTATTATTATTATTATTATTATTATTATTATTATTATTATTATTATTATTATTATTATTATTATTATTATTATTATTATTATTATTATTATTATTATTATTATTATTATTATTATTATTATTATTATTATTATTATTATTATTATTATTATTATTATTATTATTATTATTATTATTATTATTATTATTATTATTATTATTATTATTATTATTATTATTATTATTATTATTATTATATTATTATTATTATTATTATTATTATTATTATTATTATTATTATTATATTATTATTATTATTATTATTATTATTATTATTATTATTATTATTATTATTATTATTATTATTATTATTATTATTATTATTATTATTATTATTATTATTATTATTATTATTATTATTATTATTATTATTATTATATTATTATTATTATTATTATTATTATTATTATTATTATTATTATTATTATTATTATTATTATTATTATTATTATTATTATTATTATTATTATTATTATTATTATTATTATTATTATTATTATTATTATTATTATTATTATTATTATTATTATTATTATTATTATTATTATTATTATTATTTATTATTATTATTATTATTATTATTATTATTATTATTATTATTATTATTATTATTATTATTATTATTATATTATTATTATTATTATTATTATTATTATTATTATTATTATTATTATTTATTATTATTATTATTATTATTATTATTATTATTATTATTATTATTATTATTATTATTATTATTTATTATTATTATTATTATTATTATTATTATTATTATTATTATTATTATTATTATTATTTATTATTATTATTATTATTATTATTATTATTATTATTATTATTATTATTATTATTATTATTATTATTATTATTATTATTATTATTATTATATTATTATTATTATTATTATTATTATTATTATTATTATTATTATTATTATTATTATTATTATTATTATTATTATTATTATTATTATTATTATTATTATTATTATTATTATTTCAGTTGATCTCGTATATTAGTTGGTGTCGGTTGTGTTTTATCGTTTATGTAAAAGCCTTTGTTTGTTATATTCGTGAGTGTATTAAAATAGTTTCAATATAGTAATTATTTAAATATCATATTTACTATACTAACAATATTAATATAAAACTGTTCGCTTAAATAATAATTGTGCATTTAAGTTGTGTAAGTTTAATTCTTGCATTTTAACTTTGTTTAACTTGTTTAGTTAATGCAGTGTTGTTGTTGTTTTTGCATGCTTGCGGTGTTTTAGTTTCTTCTTTGTGCTGTGATTTGTTTATCTTCAGTTCAGTGAGTGTTGTTGTTGTGTTTTGTTTTCTACTAAACTGTGCACACACTGTCTGAATAAAGTAACCCTGAAAGCAGATTTTGCATCTGCTCATTTTTTTAAAAAATTAAAAATGGATTATTTTTCTGCAGAAAATATCGTTGCTTGTTCTTTGGACGAACTTTGCAAAAGCCAAAACATTCTAAACCCCATGTTCAGCTGTTCTGGTCCATGTGAGCAGATGTTTCATGCATCTTGTGCCGGTATTTCCAAGTCATGCCTTGACGACTTAAAATCTCAGCGATCAGGCCTTCGCTGGTACTGTGCTTCGTGTAGGGCACTTTCCCCAGATGAACTTTATTCAAAAATTAAGCTTTTTGGGGAAAGTCTTAACTCATTAAACAACAATTTTCGAGAAATTGTAACATTTTTTAGTGAAGTTAGGGCCGCACCCAGTACCAGCGTCTATGATGAAAATTCTATTTCGGAAAATATCCCGCTTTCTTTGTCACAGACTGTTTCTTTAGGGACACAAACAATCCTTTCATCAGAAGACCACATTATCGCAAAAAAAAAGAGAAAAAATAAAAAAAATAATAAGAAGCGAAAATCAACTGGATCTACTTCTCAGGCCAAGCAGCCCTCAGCACCGCTTTTGAACAGGAACACTCCAGTTACTTCCTCGTCACCTTCTAACATTCCTTCTTTGATTAATAGTTCAGTTTTGACTCCTATTGAGCCTAGAAATATATCAAGCTTAAGGGCAGTGTCGAGGAAAAAAAATTTATTTATTTCACGTCTTCAGCCCGACACAACTGTTGAAAATGTATTGACCTTTATTAAACATAAAAACTTGTTGAGTCAAAATGCATTTTGTTCATGCAAAAAAATAGGTAATAAACCAGCAGAAGAGTTTGCAACTGTTCTAAACTCTAATTTGTGGACTGATAATATACTCGTTACAGAGTTTCAGCCTAAGAATAAGCCTAGAGGGACGACTCAAGCCGCTCGTCAATCCCAAAAAAACTGAATAGGTTATCCCTTTACTATCAAAATGTAAGGGGATTACGCTCTAAGACGCGAGACATATTTTTAATGTCTCAGAATTTCTCTGAGGATATTATCGCACTGACTGAAACTTGGTTAAACGGAAGCATTACTGACTTAGAATTGTTTGATAACAGTTTTGAAGTTTATCGAAGAGATAGACATGCTGACAATACTTCTGCTGTCGGTGGAGGTGTCTTATTAGCTGTAAGGAACTCCTTCGTTAGTTCCATTATTGTTATTCCCTGCTCTGCTAACATCGAACTTATATGCGTCAAGGTTGTACATTGCAATTCTAATGTATATCTTATTAATGCATACGTTCCTCCTAAGAGCAGTGTAGAAGTTTATGCAAGCCTTGCGGATTGCATAGAATATGTCATAAGCATAATTGACGTTAATGGCGACATTTTATTGTTAGGTGATTTTAATCTGCCTGACTTGAAATGGGAATCTTCTGACGATGAAACATATTTTTGTGCATCTAATTCGAAGACTCGCCAAGAGCATATATTTGTTGATAATATATGTTCTGACTTACAACAAGTGAGTTGTATTTATAATAGTCGTGAAAGACTTCTTGACCTGGTCTTAACTACAGACAGTAACAATGTGATTGTTGAGAGGGCCCCTCATGTTTTGACTGCTGTTGATGAATACCATCCACCATTGAGCATATGGTACAAATCAGACAGGGATAATATAGTAAAATCTAACTCAATAGATAAAGTTATGAATTCAATTTTAAAGAAGCTGACTTTTTGAAGTTGAATCATTTACTTCAAAGTAAACTTCATGTTATTTTAGAATATGTTAATAATAACACTCTTGATGATTCAATTAATTTTTTTTATATGGAAATCTTTGCTATGTTTTCTCTTTCCGTGCCATATAGCCTCAAATTTACGAAAAATTGTGCTTATCCCTGGTACACAAAGGAGTTAAAGATTCTTTGCAACAGCAGGAATAGGGCATGGAAAAAATATGTCTGTAGCTTAGACTTGAATGACCTAGAAATCTACAAGCGTTTGTTTCTGGATTTTGAAAGTTGCTCAGCTACCTTATATCAAAATTATTTAGATAGTATTAAGCTGAGAATATTGTCTGATCCGAAGAAATTCTGGGGTTTCATTAACACCAAAAAAAAATCTGATGGATTCCCTTCATCATTTAAAACCTCTGACGGATTTACTGACGATTCTGTCGTAATTTGTGGTCTATTTGCCAATCTCTTTAAAGAGTCATTTTGTTTCAGACTCTTTTAATCCTGATGAAGAGTACTTTGAATATATGTACTCTACACCCAGGGTTTCGTTGGATTCTATATCCTTTACTTCAGAGGATATTTTAAAGTATATTGGATTGATCGATGAGGATTTTAATGCTGGACCTGACGGAATTCCTGCCGCAGTGTTAACACGATGTGGTTCCGTTCTAAGTCAACCACTGTCCATGTTATTCAATAAATCAATTAGCGAAAGTATTTTTCCACTTTTTTGGAAAAAATCTTTTATAGGTCTTATCTATAAAAAAGGTTGTAAGAATGATATAAACAACTACAGGCCTATCGCGAAACTCTCGTCGATTCCAAAACTTTTTGAGCGCCTCGTGTATGATCGTGTGAAAATTCACTGTGGGAAGGTCATGACAACTCGTCAGCATGGATTTGTTACTGGAAGATCCACTGTGTCTAATCTCCTCGATTTTACAACGTTTTGCTTAAATTCATTTTATTCAGATAACCAGGTCGACTGTATTTACACTGATTTTAGTAAAGCATTTGATAAACTGCCACACAACTTAATTCTATTTAAACTAAAGTTAATGGGTTTTCCACAATTTTTTGTAAGCTGGATTCAATCGTATCTGACAGAGCGATCTTATCAAATACGATTTCGAGGCGTATTGTCAGCTGAATTTATTGCTGAATCAGGTGTTCCTCAAGGTAGCCACCTTGGACCACTTCTGTTTATTTTAGCCATTTAATGATGTAACCCACATCATCAAACACTCTCATCTACTTATCTATGCAGATGACATGAAAATATACAGAACAATAGGTGCTAAAGACAATTCAGATCTGCTCCAGTCTGATTTGAAATCCTTTGAAATTTGGTGTTCTAAAAACAATATGTTTCTAAATCCAGATAAATGCCAATCTATGACCTTTTCGCGAAAAAGGAATAATTTAATTTTTGATTACAAGATAAAAGATTACTGCATTAAGTCGTGTAGATGCTGTCAAAGATCTGGGTATATGCATGGATTCTAAGCTATCGTTTAGCGTTCATATTGATTACATTTGTAAAAAAGCATCTTCTATGCTCGGGTTTATGAAACGCTGGGCCAAAGAATTTAATAGTATGATCACAACTACAACGCTGTATTATGCAATTGTGCGACCTCACTTAGAGTATGCAAGTCAAGTTTGGTCCCCAAGTTACAATGTACATGTTGAACGTATAGAGAGAATCCAAAAAGGTTTTTGTTCGGTTTTGCTCTAAAGGCTTAAGTGCAACTGACACTTTAAACCTTCCTCCTTATGAGGATCGTTTAAAACTATTAAAAATGCAATCTTTGAATGAGAGAAGGAAGTCTGCAGATATCGTCTATTTACACCAACTCATAACTGGTGTATTCGATTCACCAGAACTTCTAACTCTTATAAATTTTAATACTAACCGTAGAAGCAGTAGAAATGCTAACAATTTAATTTACTTACCTTTTAGCAGAACAAATTATATGGCTACTGCTCCTTTACATCGCATGAGTACCTTTGTTAACAATTGTAGCTTTTTTGATGTTAACTTATCAAAAGGTCAACTCAAAAGTAGATTGAAAACTAATGTATGATTAGATCTATGTAAACGCATGGTTAGTTGTTATGTCTTGTGTTGTCCCTGAGCCCAACCCATATTATGGTGGGTAAATTTTTCTCACTTTAGATTGTTTTGGACCGCTCTTATCGATATCATTAGGGCTATTCATGGTTTGAGCGTACTTTTAACAAATCGTATTTATAGCATTTGTTATTGTTCAAACTGTGAGCACCTCGCCATGTGACTGTCGTATAAAAAGATTGTGCAACATTGTGATGTATGTGATTATGCGGCTGTAGACAGAGCATAAAAATACGAGGTACACAAAAAACGTCCAAGGGCTGCTTTTATTTACGCGTGCCTGCGTATTTGCATTTGTATGCAAAACAACAGCAAAGCAAAATGCGCTTTCGTAAATTGGCGTACAATTAGCAGATCGAACAAATGGCATACCAGCGTATTCGAACTGTGGAATGGCCTTATTGAGATGTTTTAATGTTATTTGGGCTGGTTTCTTAAGATGATCTAATGCGGAGAAAGTGCGAAAAAGCTGTAGTAGCTGAACTCTATTGTTATTGCATGTAAAATTATTATTATTATTATTATTATTATTATTATTATTATTATTATTATTATTATTATTATTATTATTATTATTATTATTATTATTATTATTATTATTATTATTATTATTATTATTATTATTATTATTATTATTATTATTATTATTATTATTATTATTATTATTATTATTATTATTATTATTATTATTATTTTTATTATTATTATTATTATTATTATTATTATTATTATTATTATTATTATTATTATTATTATTATTATTATTATTATTATTATTATTATTATTATTATTATTATTATTATTATTATTATTATTATTATTATTATTATTATTATTATTATTATTATTATTATTATTATTATTATTATTATTATTATTATTATTATTATTATTATTATTATTATTATTATTATTATTATTATTATTATTATTATTATTATTATTATTATTATTATTATTATTATTATTATTATTATTATTATTATTATTATTATTATTATTATTATTATTATTATTATTATTATTATTATTATTATTATTATTATTATTATTATTATTATTATTATTATTATTATTATTATTATTATTATTATTATTATTATTATTATTAATTATTATTATTATTATTATTATTATTATTATTATTATTATTATTATTATTATTATTATTATTATTATTATTATTATTATTATTATTATTATTATTATTATTATTATTATTATTATTATTATTATTATTATTATTATTATTATTATATTATTATTATTATTATTTATTATTATTATTATTATTATTATTATTATTATTATTATTATTATTATTATTATTATTATTATTATTATTATTATTATTATTATTATTATTATTATTATTATTATTATTATTATTATTATTATTATTATTATTATTATTATTATTATTATTATTATTATTATTATTATTATTATTATATTATTATATTATTATTATTATTATTATTATTATTATTATTATTATTATTATTATTATTATTATTATTATTATTATTATTATTATTATTATTATTATTATTATTATTATTATTATTATTATTATTATTATTATTATTATTATTATTATTATTATTATTATTATTATTATTATTATTATTATTATTATTATTATTATTATTATTATTATTATTATTATTATTATTATTATTATTATTATTATTATTATTATTATTATTATTATTATTATTATTATTATTATTATTATTATTATTATTATTATTTATTATTATTATTATTATTATTATTATTATTATTATTATTATTATTATTATTATTATTATTATTATTATTATTATTATTATTATTATTTATTATTATTATTATTATTATTATTATTATTATTATTATTATTATTATTATTATTATTATTATTATTATTATTATTATTATTATTATTATTATTATTATTATTATTATTATTATTATTATTATTATTATTATTATTATTATTATTATTATTATTATTATTATTATTATTATTATTATTATTATTATTATTATTATTATTATTATTATTATTATTATTATTATTATTATTATTATTATTATTATTATTATTATTATTATTATTATTATTATTATTATTATTATTATTATTATTATTATTATTATTATTATTATTATTATTATTATTATTATTATTATTATTATTATTATTATTATTATTATTATTATTATTATTATTATTATTATTATTATTATTATTATTATTATTATTATTATTATTATTATTATTATTATTATTATTATTATTATTATTATTATTATTATTATTATTATTATTATTATTATTATTATTATTATTATTATTATTATTATTATTATTATTATTATTATTATTATTATTATTATTATTATTATTATTATTATTATTATTATTAATATTATATATTATTAATATTATTATTATTATTATTATTATTATTATTATTATTATTATTATTATTATTATTATTATTATTATTATTATTATTATTAATATTATATATAATAATATTATTATTATTATTATTATTATTATTATTATTATTATTATTATTATTATTATTATTATTATTATTATTATTATTATTATTATATATTATTATTATTATTATTATTATTATTATTATTATTATTATTATTATTATTATTATTATTATTATTATTATTATTATTATTATTATTATTATTATTATTATTATTATTATTATTATTATTATTATTATTATTATTATTATTATTATTATTATTATTATTATTATTATTATTATTATTATTATTATTATTATTATTATTATTATTATTATTATTATTATTATTATTATTATTATTATTATTATTATTATTATTATTATTATTATTATTATTATTATTATTATTATTATTATTATTATTATTATTATTATTATTATTATTATTATTATTATTATTATTATTATTATTATTATTATTATTATTATTATTATTATTATTATTATTATTATTATTATTATTATTATTATTATTATTATTATTATTATTATTATTATTATTATTATTATTATTATTATTATTATTATTATTATTATTATTATTATTATTATTATTATTATTATTATTATTATTATTATTATTATTATTATTATTATTATTATTATTATTATTATTATTATTATTATTATTATTATTATTATTATTATTATTATTATTATTATTATTATTATTATTATTATTATTATTATTATTATTATTATTATTATTATTATTATTATTATTATTATTATTATTATTATTATTATTATTATTATTATTATTATTATTATTATTATTATTATTATTATTATTATTATTATTATTATTATTATTATTATTATTATTATTATTATTATTATTATTATTATTATTATTATTATTATTATTATTATTATTATTATTATTATTATTATTATTATTATTATTATTATTATTATTATTATTATTATTATTATTATTATTATTATTATTATTATTATTATTATTATTATTATTATTATTATTATTATTATTATTATTATTATTATTATTATTATTATTATTATTATTATTATTATTATTATTATTATTATTATTATTATTATTATTATTATTATTATTATTATTATTATTATTATTATTATTATTATTATTATTATTATTATTATTATTATTATTATTATTATTATTATTATTATTATTATTATTATTATTATTATTATTATTATTATTATTATTATTATTATTATTATTATTATTATTATTATTATTATTATTATTATTATTATTATTATTATTATTATTATTATTATTATTATTATTATTATTATTATTATTATTATTATTATTATTATTATTATTATTATTATTATTATTATTATTATTATTATTATTATTATTATTATTATTATTATTATTATTATTATTATTATTATTATTATTATTATTATTATTATTATTATTATTATTATTATTATTATTATTATTATTATTATTATTATTATTATTATTATTATTATTATTATTATTATTATTATTATTATTATTATTATTATTATTATTATTATTATTATTATTATTATTATTATTATTATTATTATTATTATTATTATTATTATTATTATTATTATTATTATTATTATTATTATTATTATTATTATTATTATTATTATTATTATTATTATTATTATTATTATTATTATTATTATTATTATTATTATTATTATTATTATTATTATTATTATTATTATTATTATTATTATTATTATTATTATTATTATTATTATTATTATTATTATTATTATTATTATTATTATTATTATTATTATTATTATTATTATTATTATTATTATTATTATTATTATTATTATTATTATTATTATTATTATTATTATTATTATTATTATTATTATTATTATTATTATTATTATTATTATTATTATTATTATTATTATTATTATTATTATTATTATTATTATTATTATTATTATTATTATTATTATTATTATTATTATTATTATTATTATTATTATTATTATTATTATTATTATTATTATTATTATTATTATTATTATTATTATTATTATTATTATTATTATTATTATTATTATTATTATTATTATTATTATTATTATTATTATTATTATTATTATTATTATTATTATTATTATTATTATTATTATTATTATTATTATTATTATTATTATTATTATTATTATTATTATTATTATTATTATTATTATTATTATTATTATTATTATTATTATTATTATTATTATTATTATTATTATTATTATTATTATTATTATTATTATTATTATTATTATTATTATTATTATTATTATTATTATTATTATTATTATTATTATTATTATTATTATTATTATTATTATTATTATTATTATTATTATTATTATTATTATTATTATTATTATTATTATTATTATTATTATTATTATTATTATTATTATTATTATTATTATTATTATTATTATTATTATTATTATTATTATTATTATTATTATTATTATTATTATTATTATTATTATTATTATTATTATTATTATTATTATTATTATTATTATTATTATTATTATTATTATTATTATTATTATTATTATTATTATTATTATTATTATTATTATTATTATTATTATTATTATTATTATTATTATTATTATTATTATTATTATTATTATTATTATTATTATTATTATTATTATTATTATTATTATTATTATTATTATTATTATTATTATTATTATTATTATTATTATTATTATTATTATTATTATTATTATTATTATTATTATTATTATTATTATTATTATTATTATTATTATTATTATTATTATTATTATTATTATTATTATTATTATTATTATTATTATTATTATTATTATTATTATTATTATTATTATTATTATTATTATTATTATTATTATTATTATTATTATTATTATTATTATTATTATTATTATTATTATTATTATTATTATTATTATTATTATTATTATTATTATTATTATTATTATTATTATTATTATTATTATTATTATTATTATTATTATTATTATTATTATTATTATTATTATTATTATTATTATTATTATTATTATTATTATTATTATTATTATTATTATTATTATTATTATTATTATTATTATTATTATTATTATTATTAATATTATTATTATTATTATTATTATTATTATTATTATTATTCCTTTATTTCTCATTAAATGGTTACAAAAGTACAATTTTAGAGACCTTAAGTCTAAGTAAAATTATAATACATTAAAGTTAGTTTACAAATTCATTGCAAAAATTTCCTAGTTACATGACAATTATCGATTATCACAGCTTTTTGTATATTTTCTATAATTGTATGTTTTAGTCCTAAAGTGTTTACGCTTGTCGCTTAATTTTTTGAATAATTCGTACACTGGAAATGATGATTGGTACTATCTGCATCGATTTTAGCTCCCATTGTGCTTTGATTTCCGTTGCAAGTTCAGCGTTTATCTTTTCCATGTATGTTTTTTCTATGTTTCTACTGAGTGGCACTGCTATATCTATTAGGTATCCTTCTTTTGTTGTTTTGTTTACTATTGTGATATCTGGTCTATTGTGTTCTCTTCGGTGCATTGTGTATATCGTTCTATCGAAGTATATTTTTAGGCAATCTGTTTCGATGACTGGGCTTGGTTCATACAGATAATACCTCGATTCTTCTGGGATTATATTGTTGTTTTTCAATAGCTCAATATGTATTATTTTAGCGACGTTGTTATGGCGTTTCAGATAGTCGCTTTGGGCCAGTGTTGGACATGCTGATATTATGTGGTCAATGGTTTCACCACGCATGCCACATCTTCTACAGGTGTCTTCATGGGCGTCTGGTTGCTTGACGATACATTTCATATAGTTTCTAGTTGGTAACACCTCATCTTGGATTGCAAACATTAAACCTTCGGTTTCGGAGTAGATACTTCCATTTGTTAGCCATTTGTTTGACATTTTTTGGTCAACGTTTTGATTGGATAACATGTGAAAGAATTTTCCATGCAGGGGTTTTGCAGCCCAGTCCTGCAACTTTTGGGAATTAGTTTTGGCGTTTGCTTCGAGCTCAGATATTTGCAGTTTCAAAGGTGTGTAAACTTCATCAACCAGTGTCATAGCTCTTATTAGACTTGAGTCGTTCACTTTCCCATGGAAGTATCTGCGGAGCGATGTGATTTGGTTCTCATGTAGTAGTTGAAGGTCGATCAGTCCTCTTCCTCCTAGTTTTCTCGGAAGTGTCATTCTTTCTACACAGGATTTAGGATGATGTATTTTATATTTTGTGAGAGTGGTTCTTATCTTTCTCTGGATGGTGTTGAGTTCTGTTACAGTCCATTGAATGACTCCAAAGCTATATGTTAACACAGGTATGGCGTAGGTGTTTATGGCTTTCATAAGATTCTTTCCATTCAGGTGGGACTTAGCTAGTTTGTGTATTCTTCCAAACACTTCGTTTGTTAATTTCTGTTTCACTTTTCGTTGCTCAACTCTTCTACTTTGCATCACTCCAAGGTACTTATAGATGTCGTTCTGATTCATCTCTTCAATTTCGAACAGCTCCGGATCGCCAAGTGGTGTTAGTTTTCCTCTAGTGATCGCTATTGTCTTGCATTTCTCAACACCAAAGCACATTTGAATGTCGTCGCTGAAAAATTTCGTGATGGTTCGTAGATGATTAAGGTGTGCTTTGGTTGAAGCATATAGTTTAAGGTCGTCCATATATAATAGGTGATTGATCTTGTGTGTGACTTCTCCATTATTTGTTATTTTAAATC
>OY986436.1:134192528-134350028 GCA_963920525.1 Dichetophora obliterata
GGCAAGGCCTAGTAGTCGCAAATACTGGAACTGCCACCACTTTCCGAAGACCGGGATGCAATGCTACAACTCCAGATATCACACTAGTATCTGAGAAAATGGCTCACAGGCTAAAATCGTGGAAAGTCCTTGAAGACTTTACAGGCAGCGACCACCAATACATATCATACTGTGTAAATATGTCAAGTCGCCCTGCTCGAAACACCGCCAAAAAGAGCACACGCAAGTGGAATGCCTCTAAATTGAACCCAGACGCTTTTCTTGCCGAAATAGATGCAAACCCCCAAATAAGTTTTGCTTCAAATAACGCAAGGTCCATAGTAAACCAAACTATGAGAACAATCGAGAGAGCTTGCGAAAAGTCAATGCCGAAAATAAAAACATGTAGGCACAAAAACTCCGTCTACTGGTGGACGGAAGAAATAGCGCAACTGAGACAAGCATGCTTGCAGAGTCGGAGAAGGTATACCAGAGCAAGATGCTTAGGTGCAGCTTTATCCGAAAATGATGAGTTTAAGATAGCCAAGAACAACCTCAAACAAGCTATCATATCGAGCAAAAAAAGAAAGTGGGAGGACCTCCGAAATGACATTAACAACGACCCCTGGGGGCTCGGATACAAGATTGTTATGCGAAAGCTCGTATCAAAACCACCAATGCTTGAGTTAGAAGCAGATAAAATGGACAACATCGTAAATGTCCTTTTTCCCACGCATGACGTAACAGAAGAAGTCTTGGAGATCCCTCAGGATGATTCGCCTCCACTTTTTACAGAAGACGAGCTCAAGCTAGCCGCGAGAACGCTTAAAAATAAAAAAGCACCCGGCCTTGACGGCGTCCCATCAGAGATTTTGAAAATTCTTGCAATATCGAGACCCAACGTACTGCTAAGCATGTACAACGCTTGGTTAACAGAAGGCATTTTTCCAGAAATATGGAAGAGACAAAGTCTTGTACTCATCAGCAAGGGAAAAGGAAACCCAGAGTCTCCTTCGGCCTATAGACCCCTTTGCATGCTTGACACATCTGGTAAGCTACTAGAAAGACTTCTTAAGCCTCGCCTTGCGACAGCAATTAACATTAGTGGGGGACTGTCCCCAAGACAGCATGGCTTTAGACCCGGTAGGTCTACAATTGGAGCTATCACAGAAGCCCTGACAAGCTTCGAAGATGCACAAACTAGGAACCACTACTCAAGGGGAATCGTCTTACTGGCGACCCTAGATGTAAGAAACGCCTTTAATAGCGTCAGCTGGGAAAATATAATTTTCGCTCTGGAAAATCGCTTCCAAATCCCGTCGTATCTAATGAGAATGATGCGAAACTATCTTAAGGATCGCAAACTTACTTACGAAACCCCAAGCGGTCCCAGACAAAAACAGATAACGTCAGGGGCTGCACAAGGGTCAATTCTCGGCCCAGATCTTTGGAACGTAAGTTACGACGAAATCCTTCGTATGGATATGCCCGATGATACATATCTTGTCGGGTACGCAGATGATATCGCAGCTATTATCACCGCACGAGACACCACAGACGCACAAAGAAAGCTCAATCAGGTCATGCTTAGAACAAAAGCGTGGCTGGACTCTCACGGCCTCCAACTGGCTACAGAAAAAACTGAGCTCCTTCTTCTCACAAGAAAGCATATCCCACTAGAAGTAGAGCTGAGGGTATGCGCGAACACTATCACTACCCAGAAGGTGGTAAACTACCTAGGGATAAGGCTTGATAACAAGCTATCCTACTGGGCGCAGATACAATATGCAGCGACGAAAGCAGCCCAAATAACAGCATGGCTTAGCCAGTTAATGGCAAACATAGGCGGTCCTAAGCAGAGTAAGAGAAAGTTGTTAATGTCGACAACACACTCCATACTCCTGTATGGAAGTGAGCTGTGGGCTGATGTTCTGAAAACGACACGCAAAAGAAAGCCCCTATCGGCAGTACAGAGAACGGCAGCCCTACGGGTAGCTTCAGCGTACCGCACGGTTTCTGAAGCTGCAGTATTAGTGATCAGTGGAACCATACCAATCGATCTTCTAGCACAAGAGCGCAAAACGTTATGGGAACTGAAGAAGGAACACAATAACGACAGAATGACCAAGCAGGCGGTTCAGCTACAGACCCTGCGACGGTGGCAAGACCGATGGGACACTGACACCAAAGGCAGGTGGACAGCAAAATTAGTCCCCCACCTAGATAGATGGTATAATCGAGAATTCGGTGAGGTAAACTTTTACATCACGCAGTTCCTGTCAGGCCACGGGTACTTTCGAAAGTACCTTCACAAAATGGGAAAAGTAGAAAGTCCCTATTGTATCTATGGCGACGGACAGCTAGATGACGCAGAGCACACCTTCTTCCAATGTGCACGGTGGCAAGCGGAGCGTAACGCCCTTATATTAATAGTAGGCGTTTTCAACGTAGATCGCGTGCTTGATATTATGGTCAGCAGCGAAGAAAACTGGAAATGCGTAGCCAAATGCGTTGAAAATATTCTACGAAAAAAGAAACGCGATCTGGAAGCTGCCGAGCTACCGGTGGAAAGTAGATAGTGGTAGCTTGGCTAGCTGTAGCGAAATAAAGCGCTGCAGGCAGCTGATCTTGACCTATAACTTGAATGAGGAAATGTGAACCTCGAAGGCAAGAAAGGCAGAAGCGGAGGCCCGGACGCGGGTTTTTACAGATGCTGGCTCACACAGCCAAATACAGGGACCACACCGAAGTAATGCGAAAGCGGTTCCGGGGTGGGAAAAACTCCCGTATAAGAAGGAGGTGGTTTAGTCGGTAGGCGCTAGCAATAGGCGACAGCGGATCCCGACACACCGGTCAAGGGACGAACTTGGCTGACGGTGCGTAACAGGCATTCCACCTGACCTTTTCCGCAAAAAAAAAAAAACAACTATTATTACTACTATTACTATTATTACTATTATTACTATTATTACTATTATTACTATTATTACTATTATTACTATTCTTACTATTATTACTATTATTACTATTATTACTATTATTACTATTATTACTATTATTACTATTATTACTATTATTACTATTATTACTATTATTACTATTATTACTATTATTACTATTATTACTATTATTACTATTATTACTATTATTACTTTTATTACTATTATTACTATTATTACTATTATTACTATTATTACTATTATTACTATTATTACTATTATTACTATTATTACTATTATTACTATTATTACTATTATTACTATTATTACTATTATTACTATTATTACTATTATTACTATTATTACTATTATTACTATTATTACTATTATTACTATTA
This sequence comes from Dichetophora obliterata, assembly GCA_963920525.1. Lineage (NCBI taxonomy): Eukaryota > Metazoa > Arthropoda > Insecta > Diptera > Sciomyzidae > Dichetophora > Dichetophora obliterata. The sequence continues at coordinate 134,195,845 of OY986436.1, forward strand.
TTACTATTATTACTATTATAACTATTATTACTATTATTACTATTATTACTATTATTACTATTATAACTATTATTACTATTATTACTATTATTACTATTATTACTATTATTACTATTATTACTATTATTACTATTATTACTATTATTACTATTATTACTATTATTACTATTATTACTATTATTACTATTATTACTATTATTACTATTATTACTATTATTACTATTATTACTATTATTACTATTATTACTATTATTACTATTATTACTATTATTACTATTATTACTATTATTACTATTATTACTATTATTACTATTATTACTATTATTACTATTATTACTATTATTACTATTATTACTATTATTACTATTATTACTATTATTACTATTATTACTATTATTACTATTATTACTATTATTACTATTATTACTATTATTACTATTATTACTATTATTACTATTATTACTATTATTACTATTATTACTATTATTACTATTATTACTATTATTACTATTCTTACTATTATTACTATTATTACTATTATTACTATTATTACTATTATTACTATTATTACTATTATTACTATTATTACTATTATTACTATTATTACTATTATTACTATTATTACTATTATTACTATTATTACTATTATTACTATTATTACTATTATTACTATTATTACTATTATTACTATTATTACTATTATTACTATTATTACTATTATTACTATTATTACTATTATTACTATTATTACTATTATTACTATTATTACTATTATTACTATTATTACTATTATTACTATTATTACTATTATTACTATTATTACTATTATTACTATTATTACTATTATTACTATTATTACTATTATTACTATTATTACTATTATTACTATTATTACTATTATTACTATTATTACTATTATTACTATTATTACTATTATTACTATTATTACTATTATTACTATTATTACTATTATTACTATTATTACTATTATTACTATTATTACTATTATTACTATTATTACTATTATTACTATTATTACTATTATTACTATTATTACTATTATTACTATTATTACTATTATTACTATTATTACTATTCCCGCAAGGGAGGATTATATTCATGCAATCCTTCGGGCCTTACGAACCCGCGGACCCTAGTTACAAAAAATCCAGAAGCGTCTGACCCATATTGGGCGGCTTTCTGGTCTGCGTCTGTACCGTAGCGGTCGGCAGTATCAAAACCTAGGCGCTGATTTGGAAAACGGTGTCGCCTAAGGACTCATTTCTGAAGCGAACCTTGTCCCTCCGGGAAGAAAAGTCATCGCAGTCGACAGACCAAACGCGTCGCCGTCTAGGGATCAATTCCCGAAGTGAGCCTTTTCTTTCTGGAGGGAGAAGTTATTGCGGCCGGCAGACCAAATGCGTCGTCGTCTAGGGACCAATTCCCGAAGCGGACCCTTTTCTTCCGAGGTTTAAAGTGATCGCAGTCGGTAGACCGAATGCGTCGCCTTCTAGGGATCATTTCCCGAAGCGAACCTTTTCCTTTCGGGAAAATTAGTGGTCGCAGTCGACAGATCAAATGCGTCGCCGCCTAGGGACTAAGCCCAGGGACGAACCCCTTTCCTTTCAGCCTGATGACAACCCGGAAAGAACATTGATTATGATTTGGACACGATATTGACTATTTGCTATGGGCTGGAGGCTGCAGTATTCTGTTACCTTAGTAAGCAAAAGTGACATTTTGTTGAAATGGCTTTCAGGCAAATGCTGCAGCCACCTCCGTCCCGTTAAAACTGTGGCTAGGCTTCGAGTACGTTCTGAACAAGTCGCCGTTAAGTTGGTGGTCCAGGTACAGTTGAGAGTGACTCCTGTTTTTACGCTTAGATTCCGGCTCTGAACATAGGCTCCCATAAAGACCTATGTCAACCCTTGCGTGACCTCACTGCTTGCAAAGACAACCACGGGGATTGCTTGAAGCGACTGGACAAATCATGGGAAGATAGCGGCTCGAAGCGGGGACCCAACAGAAATTACTTCACAACAACAAACAAAACAACAACAATTTGATGAAGAACCTGCAGGTATATTTGTAGGGAGCAAAAAGACACAGCGATCGCCGCCAAAAGGTTGCACTGCAGAAGCGCTGCTGATGCAAAAAGAAGCGATGCCATCGAAACCAGAGAATACTGTCATAACTCCAAGCAACTGCGATGTGGCGCCCCTCCCGACTAGATACAGCACGCCAATCTCTTCACCAGCTCCGGCAATTCATAGCTCACCACGTCAGGAGTTCATTTTAAAAATGAGAGCATCAGAGGAAGAATCGCTTCAAGAGTGCAGAAAAGTGCTCAGGAAGATGAAAGCGGCCATGATAAGGCAGAAAAATGTCAACATGGACATTAAGAACGGGGTTTCAGAGCTTGACGAATTGCTTGATGTGATTGCTAGCTACAGAAGAAACTGGACAGGAGCAGAGAAAGAGGTAAAGCTTGCTGAAGCTGCTAAACGCCAGCCGTCAGCCCAAGTATCAACACCTATGACGACAAACGCAAAACGAGCTGCTTCAAGTCCGTTAGCGCAAGGGACTAAAAAGAGGCCTAAAGAAACGGAAGCTGTAACAAACGAAACAAGTAGAGATCCAGAAGAAGATGCACAATGGAAGACTGTAACACACAAGAAGAAAAAATCGAAAGTATTACAGCAACAAGCCGAAAAAGAGAACAAGAAAGAAAAAATGAAGGGAGAAGGTAAACAAAAACAAGTACGCCTGCGACAAAAACCAGAGGTACCTTGTCAACAAAACGATAAAGAGAAGAAGGATGGAAGCAAGAGAGGAGGAAGGAAGCAGATTAAAGCACGTCCCCGAGAAAAACCAGTTGCAGTTCTGGTTCAACCAGCAGACGGCCACAGCTACGCCGACACTTTAAAGAATCTGCGACAGAGGGTAAAACCAGAAATCTCAGACATTGCCATCCGCTCGATCCGGAAAACGAAAACTGGAGCCATTCTTTTAGAATTGGGAAAAGGCGGAAACAAGGATGAATTCCGAGAGGCAATAAAAAAAACACTGGGAGATGATGCAACCGTTACTGATCTTAAGCCAACGGTGACAATCGAAGTACGCGACCTGGATAGCTTTACCGACAAAGACGAGGTAGTAGTCGCCATTAAAAAAGCGCTCAAAAACCCAGGAGCAGAGGTGGGAGTAGCTATATCGCGCACTGACAGCAGAGAACAACGACGTGCATACGTTACGCTTCCAACGGAAAGTGCAAATGTCATCCTAAAAGAACGGCGTGTACTTATCGGCTGGACAAGTTGCAGAGTAAAATATCTTGAAGATACTAAGCGCTGCTACAGATGCTTCGGCACTGGACATGTCCAGTCAAGCTGCACTGGCCCTGATCGGAAAGGCCAAGGCTTATGTATACGCTGTGGAGAAGCAGGACACAAGCTAAAAGAATGCAGCAACCCTCCAAAATGCTGCTTATGCCATCATGAGGGCCGGGCTTCAGTAGACCACCTACCGGGCTCCCGCAAGTGTGAAGCCAATAAGAAGAAATGAGAATACTTCAGGCGAATATGCATAGAAGTAGGACGGCAGACGCTCTTCTCTCGCAGCTGGTTCTAGATAGAGATGCAGATGTTGTTATTATCAGCGAACAATACAAAGAAAAAATAAGCGGAATCTGGGTGGAAGACTGCTCAAAGACAGCAGCCATTTGGCTCCCGGCTGAGAGCAAGCTCCGAATAAAGGGAAGCGGTGCAGGAAACGGCTTCGTTTGGATTCTTGGCCACAACTTTACCCTAATGAGTTGCTACTTGACCCCCAGCGATAATATAGAAGACTTTCAGGCCAAACTCGACTGCATAGAAGACAAAATTCTGCAGATCGGAGGAGAGTTTATTGTCGCAGGAGACTTTAATTCGCAGGCGATTGAATGGGGTATGCCTTCAACCAATCATAGAGGAAGACGAGTTCTAGATATGATTGCCAGGCAAGGCCTAGTAGTCGCAAATACTGGAACTGCCACCACTTTCCGAAGACCGGGATGCAATGCTACAACTCCAGAATCACACTAGTATCTGAGAAAATGGCTCACAGGCTAAAATCGTGGAAAGTCCTTGAAGACTTTACAGGCAGCGACCACCAATACATATCATACTGTGTAAATATGTCAAGTCGCCCTGCTCGAAACACCGCCAAAAAGAGCACACGCAAGTGGAATGCCTCTAAATTGAACCCAGACGCTTTTCTTGCCGAAATAGATGCAAACCCCCAAATAAGTTTTGCTTCAAATAACGCAAGGTCCATAGTAAACCAAACTATGAGAACAATCGAGAGAGCTTGCGAAAAGTCAATGCCGAAAATAAAAACATGTAGGCACAAAAACTCCGTCTACTGGTGGACGGAAGAAATAGCGCAACTGAGACAAGCATGCTTGCAGAGTCGGAGAAGGTATACCAGAGCAAGACGCTTAGGTGCAGCTTTATCCGAAAATGATGAGTTTAAGATAGCCAAGAACAACCTCAAACAAGCTATCATATCGAGCAAAAAAAGAAAGTGGGAGGACCTCCGAAATGACATTAACAACGACCCCTGGGGGCTCGGATACAAGATTGTTATGCGAAAGCTCGTATCAAAACCACCAATGCTTGAGTTAGAAGCAGATAAAATGGACAACATCGTAAATGTCCTTTTTCCCACGCATGACGTAACAGAAGAAGTCTTGGAGATCCCTCAGGATGATTCGCCTCCACTTTTTACAGAAGACGAGCTCAAGCTAGCCGCGAGAACGCTTAAAAATAAAAAAGCACCCGGCCTTGACGGCGTCCCATCAGAGATTTTGAAAATTCTTGCAATCTCGAGACCCAACGTACTGCTAAGCATGTACAACGCTTGCTTAACAGAAGGCATTTTTCCAGAAATATGGAAGAGACAAAGTCTTGTACTCATCAGCAAGGGAAAAGGAAACCCAGAGTCTCCTTCGGCCTATAGACCCCTTTGCATGCTTGACACATCTGGTAAGCTACTAGAAAGACTTCTTAAGCCTCGCCTTGCGACAGCAATTAACATTAGTGGGGGACTGTCCCCAAGACAGCATGGCTTTAGACCCGGTAGGTCTACAATTGGAGCTATCACAGAAGCCCTGACAAGCTTCGAAGATGCACAAACTAGGAACCACTACTCAAGGGGAATCGTCTTACTGGCGACCCTAGATGTAAGAAACGCCTTTAATAGCGTCAGCTGGGAAAATATAATTTTCGCTCTGGAAAATCGCTTCCAAATCCCGTCGTATCTTATGAGAATGATGCGAAACTATCTTAAGGATCGCAAACTTACTTACGAAACCACAAGCGGTCCCAGACAAAAACAGATAACGTCAGGGGCTGCACAAGGGTCAATTCTCGGCCCAGATCTTTGGAACGTAAGTTACGACGAAATCCTTCGTATGGATATGCCCGATGATACATATCTTGTCGGGTACGCAGATGATATCGCAGCTATTATCACCGCACGAGACACCACAGACGCACAAAGAAAGCTCAATCAGGTCATGCTTAGAACAAAAGCGTGGCTGGACTCTCACGGCCTCCAACTGGCTACAGAAAAAACTGAGCTCCTTCTTCTCACAAGAAAGCATATCCCACTAGAAGTAGAGCTGAGGGTATGCGCGAACACTATCACTACCCAGAAGGTGGTAAACTACCTAGGGGTAAGGCTTGATAACAAGCTATCCTACTGGGCGCAGATACAATATGCAGCGACGAAAGCAGCCCAAATAACAGCATGGCTTAGCCAGTTAATGGCAAACATAGGCGGTCCTATGCAGAGTAAGAGAAAGTTGTTAATGTCGACAACACACTCCATACTCCTGTATGGAAGTGAGCTGTGGGCTGATGTTCTGAAAACGACATGCAAAAGAAAGCCCCTATCGGCAGTACAGAGAACGGCAGCCCTACGGGTAGCTTCAGCGTACCGCACGGTTTCTGAAGCTGCAGTATTAGTGATCAGTGGAACCATACCAATCGATCTTCTAGCACAAGAGCGCAAAACGTTATGGGAACTGAAGAAGGAACACAATAACGACAGAATGACCAAGCAGGCGGTTCAGCTACAGACCCTGCGACGGTGGCAAGACCGATGGGACACTGACACCAAAGGCAGGTGGACAGCAAAATTAGTCCCCCACCTAGATAGATGGTATAATCGAGAATTCGGTGAGGTAAACTTTTACATCACGCAGTTCCTGTCAGGCCACGGGTACTTTCGAAAGTACCTTCACAAAATGGGAAAAGTAGAAAGTCCCGATTGTATCTATGGCGACGGACAGCTAGATGACGCAGAGCACACCTTCTTCCAATGTGCACGGTGGCAAGCGGAGCGTAACGCCCTTATATTAATAGTAGGCGTTTTCAACGTAGATCGCGTGCTTGATATTATGGTCAGCAGCGAAGAAAACTGGAAATGCGTAGCCAGATGCGTTGAAAATATTCTACGAAAAAAGAAACGCGATCTGGAAGCTGCCGAGCTACCGGTGGAAAGTAGATAGTGGTAGCTTGGCTAGCTGTAGCGAAATAAAGCGCTGCAGGCAGCTGATCTTGACCTATAACTTGAATGAGGAAATGTGAACCTTGAAGGCAAGAAAGGCAGAAGCGGAGGCCCGGACGCGGGTTTTTACAGATGCTGGCTCACACAGCCAAATACAGGGACCACACCGAAGTAATGCGAAAGCGGTTCCGGGGTGGGAAAAACTCCCGTATAAGATGGAGGTGGTTTAGTCGGTAGGCGCTAGCAATAGGCGACAGCGGATCCCGACACACCGGTCAAGGGACGAACTTGGCTGACGGTGCGTAACAGGCATTCCACCTGACCTTTTCCGCAAAAAAAAAAAAAAAAACTATTATTACTACTATTACTATTATTACTATTATTACTATTATTACTATTATTACTATTATTAATATTATTACTATTATTACTATTATTACTATTATTACTATTATTAATATTATTACTATTATTACTATTATTACTATTATTACTATTATTACTATTATTATTATTATTACTATTATTACTATTATTACTATTATTACTATTATTACTATTATTACTATTCCCGCAAGGGAGGATTATATTCATGCAATCCTTCGGGCCTTACGAACCCGCGGACCCTAGTTACAAAAAATCCAGAAGCGTCTGACCCATATTGGGCGGCTTTCTGGTCTGCGTCTGTACCGTAGCGGTCGGCAGTATCAAAACCTAGGCGCTGATTTGGAAAACGGTGTCGCCTAAGGACTCATTTCTGAAGCGAACCTTGTCCCTCCGGGAAGAAAAGTCATCGCAGTCGACAGACCAAACGCGTCGCCGTCTAGGGATCAATTCCCGAAGTGAGCCTTTTCTTTCTGGAGGGAGAAGTTATTGCGGCCGGCAGACCAAATGCGTCGTCGTCTAGGGACCAATTCCCGAAGCGGACCCTTTTCTTCCGAGGTTTAAAGTGATCGCAGTCGGTAGACCGAATGCGTCGCCTTCTAGGGATCATTTCCCGAAGCGAACCTTTTCCTTTCGGGAAAATTAGTGGTCGCAGTCGACAGATCAAATGCGTCGCCGCCTAGGGACTAAGCCCAGGGACGAACCCCTTTCCTTTCAGCCTGATGACAACCCGGAAAGAACATTGATTATGATTTGGACACGATATTGACTATTTGCTATGGGCTGGAGGCTGCAGTATTCTGTTACCTTAGTAAGCAAAAGTGACATTTTGTTGAAATGGCTTTCAGGCAAATGCTGCAGCCACCTCCGTCCCGTTAAAACTGTGGCTAGGCTTCGAGTACGTTCTGAACAAGTCGCCGTTAAGTTGGTGGTCCAGGTACAGTTGAGAGTGACTCCTGTTTTTACGCTTAGATTCCGGCTCTGAACATAGGCTCCCATAAAGACCTATGTCAACCCTTGCGTGACCTCACTGCTTGCAAAGACAACCACGGGGATTGCTTGAAGCGACTGGACAAATCATGGGAAGATAGCGGCTCGAAGCGGGGACCCAACAGAAATTACTTCACAACAACAAACAAAACAACAACAATTTGATGAAGAACCTGCAGGTATATTTGTAGGGAGCAAAAAGACACAGCGATCGCCGCCAAAAGGTTGCACTGCAGAAGCGCTGCTGATGCAAAAAGAAGCGATGCCATCGAAACCAGAGAATACTGTCATAACTCCAAGCAACTGCGATGTGGCGCCCCTCCCGACTAGATACAGCACGCCAATCTCTTCACCAGCTCCGGCAATTCATGGCTCACCACGTCAGGAGTTCATTTTAAAAATGAGAGCATCAGAGGAAGAATCGCTTCAAGAGTGCAGAAAAGTGCTCAGGAAGATGAAAGCGGCCATGATAAGGCAGAAAAATGTCAACATGGACATTAAGAACGGGGTTTCAGAGCTTGACGAATTGCTTGATGTGATTGCTAGCTACAGAAGAAACTGGACAGGAGCAGAGAAAGAGGTAAAGCTTGCTGAAGCTGCTAAACGCCAGCCGTCAGCCCAAGTATCAACACCTATGACGACAAACGCAAAACGAGCTGCTTCAAGTCCGTTAGCGCAAGGGACTAAAAAGAGGCCTAAAGAAACGGAAGCTGTAACAAACGAAACAAGTAGAGATCCAGAAGAAGATGCACAATGGAAGACTGTAACACACAAGAAGAAAAAATCGAAAGTATTACAGCAACAAGCCGAAAAAGAGAACAAGAAAGAAAAAATGAAGGGAGAAGGTAAACAAAAACAAGTACGCCTGCGACAAAAACCAGAGGTACCTTGTCAACAAAACGATAAAGAGAAGAAGGATGGAAGCAAGAGAGGAGGAAGGAAGCAGATTAAAGCACGTCCCCGAGAAAAACCAGTGGAAGTTCTGGTTCAACCAGCAGACGGCCACAGCTACGCCGACACTTTAAAGAATCTGCGACAGAGGGTAAAACCAGAAATCTCAGACATTGCCATCCGCTCGATCCGGAAAACGAAAACTGGAGCCATTCTTTTAGAATTGGGAAAAGGCGGAAACAAGGATGAATTCCGAGAGGCAATAAAAAAAACACTGGGAGATGATGCAACCGTTACTGATCTTAAGCCAACGGTGACAATCGAAGTACGCGACCTGGATAGCTTTACCGACAAAGACGAGGTAGTAGTCGCCATTAAAAAAGCGCTCAAAAACCCAGGAGCAGAGGTGGGAGTAGCTATATCGCGCACTGACAGCAGAGAACAACGACGTGCATACGTTACGCTTCCAACGGAAAGTGCAAATGTCATCCTAAAAGAACGGCGTGTACTTATCGGCTGGACAAGTTGCAGAGTAAAATATCTTGAAGATACTAAGCGCTGCTACAGATGCTTCGGCACTGGACATGTCCAGTCAAGCTGCACTGGCCCTGATCGGAAAGGCCAAGGCTTATGTATACGCTGTGGAGAAGCAGGACACAAGCTAAAAGAATGCAGCAACCCTCCAAAATGCTGCTTATGCCATCATGAGGGCCGGCTTCAGTAGACCACCTACCGGGCTCCCGCAAGTGTGAAGCCAATAAGAAGAAATGAGAATACTTCAGGCGAATATGCATAGAAGTAGGACGGCAGACGCTCTTCTCTCGCAGCTGGTTCTAGATAGAGATGCAGATGTTGTTATTATCAGCGAACAATACAAAGAAAAAATAAGCGGAATCTGGGTGGAAGACTGCTCAAAGACAGCAGCCATTTGGCTCCCGGCTGAGAGCAAGCTCCGAATAAAGGGAAGCGGTGCAGGAAACGGCTTCGTTTGGATTCTTGGCCACGACTTTACCCTAATGAGTTGCTACTTGACCCCCAGCGATAATATAGAAGACTTTCAGGCCAAACTCGACTGCATAGAAGACAAAATTCTGCAGATCGGAGGAGAGTTTATTGTCGCAGGAGACTTTAATTCGCAGGCGATTGAATGGGGTATGCCTTCAACCAATCATAGAGGAAGACGAGTTCTAGATATGATTGCCAGGCAAGGCCTAGTAGTCGCAAATACTGGAACTGCCACCACTTTCCGAAGACCGGGATGCAATGCTACAACTCCAGATATCACACTAGTATCTGAGAAAATGGCTCACAGGCTAAAATCTTGGAAAGTCCTTGAAGACTTTACAGGCAGCGACCACCAATACATATCATACTGTGTAAATATGTCAAGTCGCCCTGCTCGAAACACCGCCAAAAAGAGCACACGCAAGTGGAATGCCTCTAAATTGAACCCAGACGCTTTTCTTGCCGAAATAGATGCAAACCCCCAAATAAGTTTTGCTTCAAATAACGCAAGGTCCATAGTAAACCAAACTATGAGAACAATCGAGAGAGCTTGCGAAAAGTCAATGCCGAAAATAAAAACATGTAGGCACAAAAACTCCGTCTACTGGTGGACGGAAGAAATAGCGCAACTGAGACAAGCATGCTTGCAGAGTCGGAGAAGGTATACCAGAGCAAGACGCTTAGGTGCAGCTTTATCCGAAAATGATGAGTTTAAGATAGCCAAGAACAACCTCAAACAAGCTATCATATCGAGCAAAAAAAGAAAGTGGGAGGACCTCCGAAATGACATTAACAACAACCCCTGGGGGCTCGGATACAAGATTGTTATGCGAAAGCTCGTATCAAAACCACCAATGCTTGAGTTAGAAGCAGATAAAATGGACAACATCGTAAATGTCCTTTTTCCCACGCATGACGTAACAGAAGAAGTCTTGGAGATCCCTCAGGATGATTCGCCTCCACTTTTTACAGAAGACGAGCTCAAGCTAGCCGCGAGAACGCTTAAAAATAAAAAAGCACCCGGCCTTGACGGCGTCCCATCAGAGATTTTGAAAATTCTTGCAATCTCGGGACCCAACGTACTGCTAAGCATGTACAACGCTTGCTTAACAGAAGGCATTTTTCCAGAAATATGGAAGAGACAAAGTCTTGTACTCATCAGCAAGGGAAAAGGAAACCCAGAGTCTCCTTCGGCCTATAGACCCCTTTGCATGCTTGACACATCTGGTAAGCTACTAGAAAGACTTCTTAAGCCTCGCCTTGCGACAGCAATTAACATTAGTGGGGGACTGTCCCCAAGACAGCATGGCTTTAGACCCGGTAGGTCTACAATTGGAGCTATCACAGAAGCCCTGACAAGCTTCGAAGATGCACAAACTAGGAACCACTACTCAAGGGGAATCGTCTTACTGGCGACCCTAGATGTAAGAAACGCCTTTAATAGCGTCAGCTGGGAAAATATAATTTTCGCTCTGGAAAATCGCTTCCAAATCCCGTCGTATCTAATGAGAATGATGCGAAACTATCTTAAGGATCGCAAACTTACTTACGAAACCACAAGCGATCCCAGACAAAAACAGATAACGTCAGGGGCTGCAGAAGGGTCAATTCTCGGCCCAGATCTTTGGAACGTAAGTTACGACGAAATCCTTCGTATGGATATGCCCGATGATACATATCTTGTCGGGTACGCAGATGATATCGCAGCTATTATCACCGCACGAGACACCACAGACGCACAAAGAAAGCTCAATCAGGTCATGCTTAGAACAAAAGCGTGGCTGGACTCTCACGGCCTCCAACTGGCTACAGAAAAAACTGAGCTCCTTCTTCTCACAAGAAAGCATATCCCACTAGAAGTAGAGCTGAGGGTATGCGCGAACACTATCACTACCCAGAAGGTGGTAAACTACCTAGGGATAAGGCTTGATAACAAGCTATCCTACTGGGCGCAGATACAATATGCAGCGACGAAAGCAGCCCAAATAACAGCATGGCTTAGCCAGTTAATGGCAAACATAGGCGGTCCTATGCAGAGTAAGAGAAAGTTGTTAATGTCGACAACACACTCCATACTCCTGTATGGAAGTGAGCTGTGGGCTGATGTTCTGAAAACGACACGCAAAAGAAAGCCCCTATCGGCAGTACAGAGAACGGCAGCCCTACGGGTAGCTTCAGCGTACCGCACGGTTTCTGAAGCTGCAGTATTAGTGATCAGTGGAACCGTACCAATCGATCTTCTAGCACAAGAGCGCAAAACGTTATGGGAACTGAAGAAGGAACACAATAACGACAGAATGACCAAGCAGGCGGTTCAGCTACAGACCCTGCGACGGTGGCAAGACCGATGGGACACTGACACCAAAGGCAGGTGGACAGCAAAATTAGTCCCCCACCTAGATAGATGGTATAATCGAGAATTCGGTGAGGTAAACTTTTACATCACGCAGTTCCTGTCAGGCCACGGGTACTTTCGAAAGTACCTTCACAAAATGGGAAAAGTAGAAAGTCCCGATTGTATCTATGGCGACGGACAGCTAGATGACGCAGAGCACACCTTCTTCCAATGTGCACGGTGGCAAGCGTAGCGTAACGCCCTTATATTAATAGTAGGCGTTTTCAACGTAGATCGCGTGCTTGATATTATGGTCAGCAGCGAAGAAAACTGGAAATGCGTAGCCAGATGCGTTGAAAATATTCTACGAAAAAAGAAACGCGATCTGGAAGCTGCCGAGCTACCGGTGGAAAGTAGATAGTGGTAGCTTGGCTAGCTGTAGCGAAATAAAGCGCTGCAGGCAGCTGATCTTGACCTATAACTTGAATGAGGAAATGTGAACCTCGAAGGCAAGAAAGGCAGAAGCGGAGGCCCGGACGCGGGTTTTTACAGATGCTGGCTCACACAGCCAAATACAGGGACCACCCCGAAGTAATGCGAAAGCGGTTCCGGGGTGGGAAAAACTCCCGTATAAGAAGGAGGTGGTTTAGTCGGTAGGCGCTAGCAATAGGCGACAGCGGATCCCGACACACCGGTCAAGGGACGAACTTGGCTGACGGTGCGTAACAGGCATTCCACCTGACCTTTTCCGCAAAAAAAAAAAACAAACTATTATTACTATTATTACTATTATTACTATTATTACTATTATTACTATTATTACTATTATTACTATTATTACTATTATTACTATTATTATTATTATTATTATTATTATTATTATTATTATTATTATTATTACTATTATTACTATTATTACTATTATTACTATTATTACTATTATTACTATTATTACTATTATTACTATTATTACTATTATTATTATTATTATTATTATTATTATTATTATTATTATTATTATTATTATTATTATTATTATTATTATTATTATTATTATTATTATTATTATTATTATTATTATTATTATTATTATTATTATTATTATCATTATTATTATTATTATTATTATTATTATTATTATTATTATTATTATTATTATTATAATTATTATCATTATTATTATTATTATTATTATTATTATTATTATTATTATTATTATTATTATTATTATTATTATTATTATTATTATTATTATCATTATTATTATTATTATTATTATTATTATTATTATTATTATTATTATTATTATTATTATTATTATTATTATTATTATTATTATTATTATTATTATTATTATTATTATTATTATTATTATTATTATTATTATTATTATTATTATTATTATTATTATTATTATTACTATTATTATTATTATTATTATTATTATTATTATTATTATTATTATTATTATTATTATTATTATTATTATTAACAAAAACAAGTACGCCTGCGACAAAAACCAGAGGTACCTTGTCAACAAAACGATAAAGAGAAGAAGGATGGAAGCAAGAGAGGAGGAAGGAAGCAGATTAAAGCACGTCCCCGAGAAAAACCAGTTGCAGTTCTGGTTCAACCAGCAGACGGCCACAGCTACGCCGACACTTTAAAGAATCTGCGACAGAGGGTAAAACCAGAAATCTCAGACATTGCCATCCGCTCGATCCGGAAAACGAAAACTGGAGCCATTCTTTTAGAATTGGGAAAAGGCGGAACCGTTACTGATCTTAAGCCAACGGTGACAATCGAAGTACGCGACCTGGATAGCTTTACCGACAAAGACGAGGTAGTAGTCGCCATTAAAAAAGCGCTCAAAAACCCAGGAGCAGAGGTGGGAGTAGCTATATCGCGCACTGACAGCAGAGAACAACGACGTGCATACGTTACGCTTCCAACGGAAAGTGCAAATGTCATCCTAAAAGAACGGCGTGTACTTATCGGCTGGACAAGTTGCAGAGTAAAATATCTTGAAGATACTAAGCGCTGCTACAGATGCTTCGGCACTGGACATGTCCAGTCAAGCTGCACTGGCCCTGATCGGAAAGGCCAAGGCTTATGTATACGCTGTGGAGAAGCAGGACACAAGCTAAAAGAATGCAGCAACCCTCCAAAATGCTGCTTATGCCATCATGAGGGCCGGGCTTCAGTAGACCACCTACCGGGCTCCCGCAAGTGTGAAGCCAATAAGAAGAAATGAGAATACTTCAGGCGAATATGCATAGAAGTAGGACGGCAGACGCTCTTCTCTCGCAGCTGGTTCTAGATAGAGATGCAGATGTTGTTATTATCAGCGAACAATACAAAGAAAAAATAAGCGGAATCTGGGTGGAAGACTGCTCAAAGACAGCAGCCATTTGGCTCCCGGCTGAGAGCAAGCTCCGAATAAAGGGAAGCGGTGCAGGAAACGGCTTCGTTTGGATTCTTGGCCACAACTTTACCCTAATGAGTTGCTACTTGACCCCCAGCGATAATATAGAAGACTTTCAGGCCAAACTCGACTGCATAGAAGACAAAATTCTGCAGATCGGAGGAGAGTTTATTGTCGCAGGAGACTTTAATTCGCAGGCGATTGAATGGGGTATGCCTTCAACCAATCATAGAGGAAGACGAGTTCTAGATATGATTGCCAGGCAAGGCCTAGTAGTCGCAAATACTGGAACTGCCACCACTTTCCGAAGACCGGGATGCAATGCTACAACTCCAGATATCACACTAGTATCTGAGAAAATGGCTCACAGGCTAAAATCGTGGAAAGTCCTTGAAGACTTTACAGGCAGCGACCACCAATACATATCATACTGTGTAAATATGTCAAGTCGCCCTGCTCGAAACACCGCCAAAAAGAGCACACGCAAGTGGAATGCCTCTAAATTGAACCCAGACGCTTTTCTTGCCGAAATAGATGCAAACCCTGCTTCAAATAACGCAAGGTCCATAGTAAACCAAACTATGAGAACAATCGAGAGAGCTTGCGAAAAGTCAATGCCGAAAATAAAAACATGTAGGCACAAAAACTCCGTCTACTGGTGGACGGAAGAAATAGCGCAACTGAGACAAGCATGCTTGCAGAGTCGGAGAAGGTATACCAGAGCAAGACGCTTAGGTGCAGCTTTATCCGAAAATGATGAGTTTAAGATAGCCAAGAACAACCTCAAACAAGCTATCATATCGAGCAAAAAAAGAAAGTGGGAGGACCTCCGAAATGACATTAACAACGACCCCTGGGGGCTCGGATACAAGATTGTTATGCGAAAGCTCGTATCAAAACCACCAATGCTTGAGTTAGAAGCAGATAAAATGGACAACATCGTAAATGTCCTTTTTCCCACGCATGACGTAACAGAAGAAGTCTTGGAGATCCCTCAGGATGATTCGCCTCCACTTTTTACAGAAGACGAGCTCAAGCTAGCCGCGAGAACGCTTAAAAATAAAAAAGCACCCGGCCTTGACGGCGTCCCATCAGAGATTTTGAAAATTCTTGCAATCTCGGAACCCAACGTACTGCTAAGCATGTACAACGCTTGCTTAACAGAAGGCATTTTTCCAGAAATATGGAAGAGACAAAGTCTTGTACTCATCAGCAAGGGAAAAGGAAACCCAGAGTCTCCTTCGGCCTATAGACCCCTTTGCATGCTTGACACATCTGGTAAGCTACTAGAAAGACTTCTTAAGCCTCGCCTTGCGACAGCAATTAACATTAGTGGGGGACTGTCCCCAAGACAGCATGGCTTTAGACCCGGTAGGTCTACAATTGGAGCTATCACAGAAGCCCTGACAAGCTTCGAAGATGCACAAACTAGGAACCACTACTCAAGGGGAATCGTCTTACTGGCGACCCTAGATGTAAGAAACGCCTTTAATAGCGTCAGCTGGGAAAATATAATTTTCGCTCTGGAAAATCGCTTCCAAATCCCGTCGTATCTAATGAGAATGATGCGAAACTATCTTAAGGATCGCAAACTTACTTACGAAACCACAAGCGATCCCAGACAAAAACAGATAACGTCAGGGGCTGCACAAGGGTCAATTCTCGGCCCAGATCTTTGGAACGTAAGTTACGACGAAATCCTTCGTATGGATATGCCCGATGATACATATCTTGTCGGGTACGCAGATGATATCGCAGCTATTATCACCGCACGAGACACCACAGACGCACAAAGAAAGCTCAATCAGGTCATGCTTAGAACAAAAGCGTGGCTGGACTCTCACGGCCTCCAACTGGCTACAGAAAAAACTGAGCTCCTTCTTCTCACAAGAAAGCATATCCCACTAGAAGTAGAGCTGAGGGTATGCGCGAACACTATCACTACCCAGAAGGTGGTAAACTACCTAGGGATAAGGCTTGATAACAAGCTATCCTACTGGGCGCAGATACAATATGCAGCGACGAAAGCAGCCCAAATAACAGCATGGCTTAGCCAGTTAATGGCAAACATAGGCGGTCCTATGCAGAGTAAGAGAAAGTTGTTAATGTCGACAACACACTCCATACTCCTGTATGGAAGTGAGCTGTGGGCTGATGTTCTGAAAACGACACGCAAAAGAAAGCCCCTATCGGCAGTACAGAGAACGGCAGCCCTACGGGTAGCTTCAGCGTACCGCACGGTTTCTGAAGCTGCAGTATTAGTGATCAGTGGAACCATACCAATCGATCTTCTAGCACAAGAGCGCAAAACGTTATGGGAACTGAAGAAGGAACACAATAACGACAGAATGACCAAGCAGGCGGTTCAGCTACAGACCCTGCGACGGTGGCAAGACCGATGGGACACTGACACCAAAGGCAGGTGGACAGCAAAATTAGTCCCCCACCTAGATAGATGGTATAATCGAGAATTCGGTGAGGTAAACTTTTACATCACGCAGTTCCTGTCAGGCCACGGGTACTTTCGAAAGTACCTTCACAAAATGGGAAAAGTAGAAAGTCCCGATTGTATCTATGGCGACGGACAGCTAGATGACGCAGAGCACACCTTCTTCCAATGTGCACGGTGGCAAGCGGAGCGTAACGCCCTTATATTAATAGTAGGCGTTTTCAACGTAGATCGCGTGCTTGATATTATGGTCAGCAGCGAAGAAAACTGGAAATGCGTAGCCAGATGCGTTAAAAATATTCTACGAAAAAAGAAACGCGATCTGGAAGCTGCCGAGCTACCGGTGGAAAGTAGATAGTGGTAGCTTGGCTAGCTGTAGCGAAATAAAGCGCTGCAGGCAGCTGATCTTGACCTATAACTTGAATGAGGAAATGTGAACCTCGAAGGCAAGAAAGGCAGAAGCGGAGGCCCGGACGCGGGTTTTTACAGATGCTGGCTCACACAGCCAAATACAGGGACCACCCCGAAGTAATGCGAAAGCGGTTCCGAGGTGGGAAAAACTCCCGTATAAGAAGGAGGTGGTTTAGTCGGTAGGCGCTAGCAATAGGCGACAGCGGATCCCGACACACCGGTCAAGGGACGAACTTGGCTGACGGTGCGTAACAGGCATTCCACCTGACCTTTTCCGCAAAAAAAAAAAACAAACTATTATTACTATTATTACTATTATTACTATTATTACTATTATTACTATTATTACTATTATTATTATTATTATTATTATTATTATTATTACTATTATTACTATTATTATTATTATTATTATTATTATTATTATTATTATTATTATTATTATTATTATCATTATTATTATTATTATTATTATTATTATTATTATTATTATTATTATTATTATTATTATTATTATTATTATTATTATTATTATTATTATTATTATTATTATTATTATTATTATTATTATTATTATTATTATTATTATTATTATTATTATTATTATTATTATTATTATTATTATTATTATTATTATTATTATTATTATTATTATTATTATTATTATTATTATTATTATTATTATTATTATTATTATTATTATTATTATTATTATTATTATTATTATTATTATTATTATTATTATTATTATTATTATTATTATTATTATTATTATTATTATTATTATTATTATTATTATTATTATTATTATTATTATTATTATTATTATTATTATTATTATTATTATTATTATTATTATTATTATTATTATTATTATTATTATTATTATTATTATTATTATTATTATTATTATTATTATTATTATTATTATTATTATTATTATTATTATTATTATTATTATTATTATTATTATTATTATTATTATTATTATTATTATTATTATTATTATTATTATTATTATTATTATTATTATTATTATTATTATTATTATTATTATTATTATTATTATTATTATTATTATTATTATTATTATTATTATTATTATTATTATTATTATTATTATTATTATTATTATTATTATTATTATTATTATTATTATTATTATTATTATTATTATTATTATTATTATTATTATTATTATTATTATTATTATTATTATTATTATTATTATTATTATTATTATTATTATTATTATTATTATTATTATTATTATTATTATTATTATTATTATTATTATTATTATTATTATTATTATTATTATTATTATTATTATTATTATTATTATTATTATTATTATTATTATTATTATTATTATTATTATTATTATTATTATTATTATTATTATTATTATTATTATTATTATTATTATTATTATTATTATTATTATTATTATTATTATTATTATTATTATTATTATTATTATTATTATTATTATTATTATTATTATTATTATTATTATTATTATTATTATTATTATTATTATTATTATTATTATTATTATTATTATTATTATTATTATTATTATTATTATTATTATTATTATTATTATTATTATTATTATTATTATTATTATTATTATTATTATTATTATTATTATTATTATTATTATTATTATTATTATTATTATTATTATTATTATTATTATTATTATTATTATTATTATTATTATTATTATTATTATTATTATTATTATTATTATTATTATTATTATTATTATTATTATTATTATTATTATTATTATTATTATTATTATTATTATTATTATTATTATTATTATTATTATTATTATTATTATTATTATTATTATTATTATTATTATTATTATTATTATTATTATTATTATTATTATTATTATTATTATTATTATTATTATTATTATTATTATTATTATTATTATTATTATTATTATTATTATTATTATTATTATTATTATTATTATTATTATTATTATTATTATTATTATTATTATTATTATTATTATTATTATTATTATTATTATTATTATTATTATTATTATTATTATTATTATTATTATTATTATTATTATTATTATTATTATTATTATTATTATTATTATTATTATTATTATTATTATTATTATTATTATTATTATTATTATTATTATTATTATTATTATTATTATTATTATTATTATTATTATTATTATTATTATTATTATTATTATTATTATTATTATTATTATTATTATTATTATTATTATTATTATTATTATTATTATTATTATTATTATTATTATTATTATTATTATTATTATTATTATTATTATTATTATTATTATTATTATTATTATTATTATTATTATTATTATTATTATTATTATTATTATTATTATTATTATTATTATTATTATTATTATTATTATTATTATTATTATTATTATTATTATTATTATTATTATTATTATTATTATTATTATTATTATTATTATTATTATTATTATTATTATTATTATTATTATTATTATTATTATTATTATTATTATTATTATTATTATTATTATTATTATTATTATTATTATTATTATTATTATTATTATTATTATTATTATTATTATTATTATTATTATTATTATTATTATTATTATTATTATTATTATTATTATTATTATTATTATTATTATTATTATTATTATTATTATTATTATTATTATTATTATTATTATTATTATTATTATTATTATTATTATTATTATTATTATTATTATTATTATTATTATTATTATTATTATTATTATTATTATTATTATTATTATTATTATTATTATTATTATTATTATTATTATTATTATTATTATTATTATTATTATTATTATTATTATTATTATTATTATTATTATTATTATTATTATTATTATTATTATTATTATTATTATTATTATTATTATTATTATTATTATTATTATTATTATTATTATTATTATTATTATTATTATTATTATTATTATTATTATTATTATTATTATTATTATTATTATTATTCCTTTATTTCTCATTAAATGGTTACAAAAGTACAATTTTAGAGACCTTAAGTCTAAGTAAAATTATAATACATTAAAGTTATTTTACAAATTCATTGCAAAAATTTCCTAGTTACATGACAAGTATCGATTATCACAGCTTTTTTTATATTTTCTATAATTGTATGTTTACCTACAGACGCGAGTGGGGACGCGAGTGGGGAGTTTTTAGCGATTGTTTGGGCGAAAAAAAATTTTAGAGCATATTTGTTGGGTAAGCCATTCAAGATATATGCAGATCTTGAACCATTGAGGGGTATAGCGAATCTGAATTATCAAACGTGAAGATTAGCAAGATTTAGACACAAGATGTCAGATTATGATTTTGAAATAATTTATAAACAAGGTAGAAAAAATTTAAATGCGGACGCACTAAGTAGAATACCACAGCAGAACCAAGAGATAGTTGTCGTTCAAACCAGATCAAAAGCAAGAGGAAAAGAATCAGTCGAAGAGACTGAAGAAAACACGGATTCACTAGCGGAAATGGATGAGGGGATAGAACAACAAGACAATCATAACATAGAGATTCTAACAGATAGGAAGGATATAGAGAGAATATTGAAGGATTTACATAATTTGCCATTAGGAGGACATCAGGGAGCGCTGAGAGCGTACTTTAGAATAAGAAAACATTACATAGTAGGACCAGAGGAGGGTGGATGGACACCTTGGGCAAAGGGCTCAAGATCATAGCAGGGACAATGGACAGTGAGGACGAAAAAATGATTTGACAGAAACTGGATAATTTATCGAAAAGTAACTCGGTACTAATCACTGAATCTAACAAAAAATAAATTCACGAATAGCAGATCAGGTACAGATCATTACAAGACACATAAACAAGCAACAGGAGATCATAAACTCAATAACAACAAGCAATGCCGAAAAAATAAAAAACGAACTAGGTATTTTTAGACATATTTTCCAGATGAATTGTGACATAACGTTGAACCATATTGATGATATCGAACCGATCATATTGACCAGTAAATTAAATATATTATCTAGAAACATTCTAACCAACGAGGAATTGGATTTGATATCAGACTTAAGGGCGCTAGAAGATATAAAAATAGTAGTAGCGTACTATAAAGATCTTATAACAATAATCATAATAATACCAAACTACTCGATGAAGAAATTTTCGAAAATAATATTTGAACCCATATCTGCTTAATTTTGAACATTTATATTCCGTTGATTAAATTGTCGATCCTGCTGTTTCGAGCAACACTTCGGAATGTTTGCGTTTCTTACCTTGTACCCTATGTATATAGTAACCAGCAATATTATAGTGAATACCATCCCAGGCATGTTTAATAGGGATGTCCCAATAAAATCTTCGGACCTATAGTTTCTGATGACCACACGGTTTTTCTCTGTTTGATCAATCTTAAGGTTTTCTAATGTTTCCTTTTTCTGTGTGTTTCTTTTTTTTACAATTATCGTCGTTAACGGTAAAATATTATGTTCCGCAATTTCTACAAACTCATTACTGAAGGTTAAATTCTTAAAACCTATTCTACAGTTGCTAAATCTGATTAGACTATTTCTAAATAATTTTATTTTCATGCTGTTACAATTTTTAAAAAATTGGGTGTCATTCAAATTTTTGACTATAACTAGACCTGGTATAATCTTTTTTATACACTCCTCCTTATCCTGCATCATTTCGCAACATCACTAGCCTTCACTATGTGTTTGATACAGTCATCATCCACAAGCTTCAGGTTGTCTTTCTTCAAATTTATTCATTTATTTCTTTAATTTTAAAGAGAGTTGTCAGTTTTGATTCAAGAAGTTACCGTCTATTAACTAAGCCTAGGCAAGACCAGTCCGGGGATTTAACTTGGAGCATAAAAGTACCAGTAAGTATAAGAAATCTCAACGCCTGAATGCACCTAAAGGTGACGGCGAATGAGATATTTTTTTGAGTAGATGCCAGTGGCGCTCTTAAGCGCCGGCAGCAAACATTAGGTAGGACGTCGCTCGGCGACTGTAGAATCTACGGGTATCCTCTTAGAGAGGATACAACAACACTGATATCCCCCTTTTTGACATACACTGGCCACTGCTGTCAAAATCCACTGGCTCTGAAATTTCGTTGCCAGTAGCAATGAAAGTGGATTGAAAGTGAATCCATTGTGAGTGTATTTGTAAAATAGTATGAATGTATTGAGTTTTTCGAACTACAGAGCCAGTATACTGGCCTATGTAGCATGCCTGCTATACTACATTTGTACGTTCGAAGCTAGAATATGCGTCGTTTATCTGGAACCCATACAAGACCTCACATTCTGCTAGACTTGAGCGGGTACAAAAAATTTTTTAAATTCTCGCTTAGATCTTTATTTCGTAGAGCCATTTCCCTCATATAACGAGCGATGTTTGTTTATACGAATTTAATCTCTCGAAAGCAGGAGAAGAATCCGCTCGTTAATGATACTTTTTGATTTAATTTCAGGTCCTGCATTGTTAAATCTTATTATTCTCTTTTTTCCTTCCCGACATTTACGTTAACATAACATTTTCGTCATTCCATTTCATAAAAGTAATTATGCGATCAATGAGCCAATTTCTAGAACTATGAATGATTTCAATGTGCTCTCCAGAACACATAGCATTGACTTTTCTATTTCTAGGGATAGCTTTAAAATGCATTATTTGTTTTTAAGGTATCTATTCTACTTAAAGCATAATATTAAAATTCAATTTTTTTTCTTTTATAAATGAAGTAAGAATTGTTAGTTTAATATATTTATTCTAGTCTGTAAGGAATGTATCCATAGACAAACAAATAAAATAAATGAAAAAAAAAATAAATATTACTTTCATAAGAATTCAATATCTAATTTAGCTAAATGAAGGATTTAGTGTTCGCAAAAATACCATTACAAAACACTAAAAAAATTTTAGCATTTAATCCTTTATAAATTAATAATTGTAATACTTACCTGTATTACACTACCCCACAAGAATCTATAAAATTAATTTGTTTTTGATAGTTCTCAATGCAAAATTTTTTTAACTTACTTTTTTACCAAGTAAATAAAAATATTGTGAAATGAATTGCGAAAGGGGTTTCTTATTTGGTAAAGGAGGAAGACGTTTGGGCATGAGAGGGTTTTTGTATCATCCATAGCCCCGAACCCTCAAGGTTAGGCGAGAAATGTGTGGACGGTATCATATACTCAGGTCCAGGAGTTTCGACGGGTGGGGGTCAAAAAAGGAACTTTTCACTCCTCTTTTTTTTTGTTATATTTATAACAGTTAATCCGGTAGAATTTTTGAATACAGTTGTTTTTTTTTTGTGTTGCACCCCAAGCACATGAAGTATTTGTACGGCGAGGGTATAAAATGGCACAAACGAACCCCCACATCTCTCGAACTGCTAGCATCTGGCACACAAGCACGTGCTGTCGGTGTCAACCTTTTGTCCGCGGGTCATTTGAAACTAGGGGCGCTTTAAAGGGCGCCCTCTAAACTAAAAGACAGGGCTGCCGCCTCCAAAAATGGCAACACCGCTCCACAACGACGAATGCCAATTTTAAAAAAAATTTGTTTGCTGTTTTTGAACGTCAGTCAATTGTGTTCCAAATTTGTCAACCCGTTACAGAGTTAAAAAAAGGTAAAAAGTTAAAATTAGCGACTCTTACTTAGAAAATATAATTCCATTTTCCGTTAGATGTCTTTATAAGATGGTGACTGCTACCTTGCTGTATTGTCTGTACTTCTAAGAAAAGTCTCCAAATAATTAATCAAATTTTTCAATTGTCGCTCCCATTAAGCCAGAAGTTCCAAAAGAAAAATTTAGACTTAGCACACATCGTTCGAATCCCAATGTTAAAAACACAGAGTACTATTTTTGCATAACTGATTTTTATCCGTTCGTTGACTAATGTATTATGAAACTTGGAGAAAGATACACCAAATATATATATTCATTTTATAGTTTCATATATGTAACTAAATTCTTTTTAATTTGCTAATGGTTTACTGAACACGAAGAAATCGTTAAAGTATTTTCTGCTCTTTTCAAGACACAGAAATTGTTAAATCTGCTGAAGAATTAAAAAAAAAACATTTAACTTTTACGGTAAATTTCTTTACGCTAGAAAATGTGGATGTTACATCTGAACCATAGAGATTTCATTCAGACTCTTAATGCCCTAGAAGCATTAGATAACCTCACGGATATATACGTGCTATTAAAAATTTTAGCTATTAAAAATTTTAGATATTAAAAATTTTCAGCCACAAACCACGCAGGCAGGACTTTTGCTTTAAAAAATTAGCAAAAATTATAGAAATAAAAGTTTAATAATATCGTAAACTTTTTTATAGAAATCCTTCTTTTTATTATGATTATCACAAACATTTTTTATGTATGTTTGTCACGAAAACATATTTTACTCCCTCCATTGCAAAAAGCTGTCTACGCCACTTCTAGGGGGTAAAATGTATGAGCTGGTTCTATTAATTTTTCTCCCCAACATTTCTTCTGAACACACGTATACTTTATCTGCCACCCTTCTGGAGGTCCAAATACAAAAAACAAACAAAATAGAAAATATCATTGCTCATGTACACAAAAACGTGACGAGACTCGAAATATTTTTCATGACGAGCATTTTTCATGACGAAACTCTTAAAATTTTAATCTCAGTATCAAATCGCCGGCTAAGAAACTTCACTTTTAAAATAGAAAAGCAAAGCAAAGCAAAATAAAAAACATCGTTTAAAACATGTGTTATCGCTTTGTCATTATTGCTACTTGCACTGATTTAAATTTAATTTTTTATTTTTGGTTTTGCAAGTAATGTTTTATATTATTTATTTGAATGTTTGTTTGATAACATATTTTTATGCATATTTAAAAAAAAATCATTTTCGAAAAACCTACTTGCTTACTTTATCATACTTACTTTACTTTATCATAATCAAACAAATTTGGAACCATAATTTAAATCTCTGCTGAAATAACCATTTGGAGCGACGAGGAGAGCGCCACTTATTATGAAATGATGTTATTACATATTTTTATTTTTACTGTTTTCAGATGGTCATGATTTTTCTTTGCGCAAGTTTTTGCTTTTACAAAGCTTAACATATTTTTAATGCAGTCAGGTTTATAATTAATTTCGAGCCACGAAGAGAAGATATCATCAATTTTCATAGAACATGTCTCATAAAAAAAAAATTCGTCATTATTTGCAGGCACTTGCAGCTGGAACATATTTTATTCGATAAAACATACTTTGAGCAAACTTAAAAAATTCAAAATATGCCACTTTTTTTATTCTCCTTCAAACTTTTCAAAGTACTTTTATCACTTGAACAATCACTGCAACTTTGAAAATAACCGTAAAACGAAAGTTATCATAAAGAAACCCCGAATAGTTTTCTTGGTTGCATTTGATTACATGTTTTTAAAATATGCTTTACTAATAAAGGATTTAAGGATTCGAATGTTGGACCAAAATTTACATGTAAACTATTTATACTCTAAACTATCAGTTTTTCTAACACTTGACTTTCAGAGCTCCGGGTTACCAAACTAAATAAAAAATTTAAAAACCCTTTGGGCTTCTTCTTAGTTGAAGTGTGTTCTTTTTTTTTTATTTTTTTTTTGTTAAATTTTTACTGTTTAAGAATAAAGTTACGATAACTATACAAAGTAGTTCACTATTTTTTTGAAGATCACTTTCCTTCACCCTTCTTGGGTGCCGCCTTACCGCGCAATCTTCGTAATCTCTTCATTTCTTCTTTAAAATCTTCGTGCTCATCACGGAACAGTCCGTACAAACGTAGATTCTTCATAAGAGTGTGAGTCCCTACGTGTCGAGGATACCAGTTAACGACATAGTCACGCTTGTGTATGGGTTCCTCGCTAAACATGCGTACCACTTTCATAGACTTTTCATTGGTTGTACGAGCCACTTCACCAAATATTCGGTTGGAAAGATAGTTCATACGATTTGCATATTGAGTACCTGCCTTGATAAGATCCACGTATTTGTTGGTGACCATGATAAAAAATGATGATCTATCAGAAAACAAAACTTTTTGGGCTTTTTTGGAAACTGATTTTTCCTATTTATGGCAAAAAGAAAACACTGTGTTATTATTATTTGATACTGTTCGAATTATAAGTTTAAAAAACTCGAACGAACACTGTTTTCAACGAAACTATTGATCTGATAGAAATACAAAATTATGCCATAAGTTAGCGACAGCTAACACTTAGTCAACAACAGCCAGCAATTGTAATATAGGGTCTGTTCAAAAATGCATACTGCAAATTTAGAAGCCGAATAGCCGAAACTAGCCGAAACTTTTGGTAAAAATTTCTTGCATCAGTTATTTAATTCAAATATATAAGTTTGGTTTAATAAAATATTTACAACGCATTGTACAAAACAAAAATTATGAATGCGTCTATAATTTGATTTATCGTGTTAACGGAAAAACATTTTGGTTAATTTTATGCGTTCGCTTTTATATAATTTTCGATTTTATCACCTCTATTTCAATTTATATTAAAGTTTTATAGTTACTGAAGCCAAAAGTTGATAATTAAACTTTTGAACGAATTCTGTGTGTGTGGAATAAAGGAAAAGAAAACGAAATATGCCTATTTTTATAATACTAAACGTTAAAAAAATACTTTCTTTTGAAGTTCTATAAAAATGTACATTGTAGGTATAATATATAAAGTATGCAATACTGTTGTAATAAAAAATAAAATAAAAAATGATTTCATTTATGATTATAGTAAACTTCAATTAGTTATTATAAACTTCAATATTCAAATAATACTTTTTTATATTACATTTTTTTATTATGTGTATGAAAGCACTGTTGCTTCTTTTATTAAAAACTATTATTTGTAAAAACTTAAATTTTCATATTAATAACCAATTTTGGTTTCCGTTACGGCCGAATATTAGAAAATGGCCGAATATTCGGTTTCGGTCGGACACTACTTATAACCAACCAATCCGTTGGTGTTGTTTTACGTGAAAAAAAAAACAAACGGAAAAAATAGATTTTGGAAATGACAGGAAAAAGAAATGACATAGGAAATTTTTGGTTGTTGCAACAAGGCCATCATCATACATTTGAAAAAAATAATTTTGCTTTATTATTTAACTATATAATAAATTGATGAGAAAAAATTTATGGAAAAGAATAATGCAGCTATGAAATCGTTACAAGCTTTAGCACGAATCCTTGTTTCCTAAACACTTTTCAAAACCATATTACCGGTTCGTTCGAAAAAATAAACATTACATTCAAAGTACAAAACATACATTATACAATTATTTTATATACATTCATCATTGGTATATACAAATCGAATTACAATAAAGTTGTTTCATATATTCATTTATGAAACTAACTAAATAGCATTCTTTTGAGAATTAAAATATCTTAAGAATATATGGAAAAGCGTTGAATTATATTACTATTATTTATTGCATTCCAACGAAAATTAAACAAATCACTGCTTTATTCTTTATTTCGCCTTGGTCTGCCAACTTTCCCTTTTCGTACTGTAGAAACCGGAACATTTGCCGCTGAAGTATTTTTAAGTATTTTTTGCCAATCCTGCTCACAGACTAAGTTCGCTCCCAGCATTGTGTATCTGCAAAAAATGTTTTTTTTTTTTATCAAAAACGAAAATTTAAATACATTCATCAGAAAAATTTCGATAAGATAATGAAAAATTGAGGAACCGTTTAGAAAAAACATTAAAAATAGAATGCAATTTATCCACGAGGGTTGTACCAGTTTAAAAGTAACTTAAACAAAACTTCCTCTATCGTCGCAAGGATGAAACAAAAGATTTATATTCTTCATTTATTAATAAACAAATAAAGTTTTGCATAAGTTATAGCAGTATACGACAATTTCCAAGTTTTTATTTTCTGTTAAATGAGACAAAAATACGTGCATCGGTATTTTAAAAGTTAAACGCCCTTATCATCGTTGTCGTAATTCGTTTACGACTGCTGTCGCTTTTTTCGTCGCCTCGAAATGTTAACGAGAAAATTTTTAACGAGCAATGACGAAAAAGTGAATCTATTGCAATAACTAAACCTTTTACAATAAGCTGTCATTTATAAAATGTAAATTTATTACTTTTATTGAATCGCGGTAAATTTGAAATTGAACAGCGTGGCGCATTTTTTTAGAAGTTCTAATGAAGATGAAGAAGTCAAAAAACGCGAGCTTATTAAAGTTAGGCGCAGTATTAGGGAACGCTTAACTCTTTTTGGGTTACCTGGCACACAGTAAGTGGCTAACCAAGCTTATCTGTTTCAACTATTAAAAATATGTACAGTAGTGGTCACGAGCTAAGCACACTTAAAAAAGTAAAGTGAATACTTAAATTTTCCATTTATTCGTTTTAAATTTTTAATGAACTTTTTTTAATTATATATATTATTATATCTTCTTTATTTCTTTTATACATTTTTTTATTTCAAAACTTTTTTTTATAGAACTTGAACTCAAATAAAAATTCAAAAAAATCATTTCGACTTGGTCATGAATTTAGCACACGAGCGAAAAAATGTCAATTCAAAACTCAATGTTTTGTAGGAAATCCCTTATTCTTAATTACTGCATCTCATATCCTTGGTAAACTTTCGACCAAAGCCTCACAACGGTACTTTGGAATACTATACCGAATCCTTTAGATTTCCCTCCACAAATCTGGCAAATTTTTGGGTTTTATTGTAAGTATTAGCTGCTCGACATCTCTCCACAGATTCTCAATCGGGTTTTGGTTCGATGATTGCGATGGCAACTTCAAAATATCAACATGGTTGTCTCCTAAGCAACTTTTAACTATGTGAGCACTGTGCGTTGGATCATTATCCTGCATAAAACGCTATTAAAGCGGCAAATTATCCTCTTGAAACGGTATCATGGTATTGACAAGTACGTTTCTGTAAACGTGCTGATCCATTTTTTGGTAAATTTTAACAATCGGATCAACTCCGTGCCAAGAAAACGCCGCCCATACCATAACATTTCAGCCACCCTGTTTAATAGTCTTGAGCGTGTACTTTGGATTGTGTTGCATGTTTTGTGGACGCCACACATATTGTTTGCTCGCAGATGCGAATCAGCAAAGCTTTGATTCATCTCTCCAAAGCACATTTTTCCAAAAATTCGTTGACTTTTTAAATAATCTTTTGCAAACGCAAGACTGCATTTAATATTTTTTGTGACACATGTGGTGTATGTTTGGCTATAAAGCTACGGAAATTGTTTTCATTCAAGCGTCTTCTTATGCCTTTTGAGGACACATTTATGCCATATTTTGATGAAATTTCATTTTTCATTTTATTTGATGTCTTAAAAACATGACTAAGTAAAGCTCTATAAATCAAATGGCCCTCTCTTGCTATTGCTTTTCGCGCTCTAGGTCACTATTTTACATTTTTAATACTCTAAGGGCCAATATAACAGTGCAGGCTTAAGCTCTCCTTAGTGCTTAAGGAAACCTTAGGCTTTATAATCATTTTAATAGTGCAAAAAACACAGCCCCTCTTAAGGGTTTCTTAAGCTGCCAATATTGGACGCTTGAAGTCTCCTCAAGAATCAACTGTTTCACATTTTTAGAATAAGAAATATGGAATCGCGTTTGTTGGAACGAAGAAATTTACAAATGAATTTAAGCATTGATTCTAATATAAGTGACGAAGAAATTGGGGAGCGGTTCCAAGTTATTATAATGCGGAGGAAAATAACACTTTTAACTGGAATGGACTTTTTTAACAAGTATGATGACAACGATTTTCGTGTGCGTTTTCGTGTATCGAAGGAAACTGCCTACAGAGTTTTGGAGCACATAAGACCCAAAATATCTAGCAAATAGAACTGGATATAAAGTATACTTTTTAGGAATAACGCTATATCTGCAGACCAAAAACTCCTTTTGACGTTACGTTTTTATGCAACTGGTTGCATGCTATGAACTGTCGCAGATTTAAGCGTTGTTTCAGTAAGTTCCGCAAGTAACGTAGTTGCTCTGGTATCGCATCATTTGGCGCTTTTAAGAAGCACATATATAGACTTTCCGAAATCAGCACAGCAGATGGAGGAAATAAAAACAAAGTTTTATGTTATTGCACGCTTTCCACGTGTCATTGGTGCACTTGATTGCACACATGTAAGGATTCTTTCTCCAGGTTTTGTTTATTTTATTAATAAAAGAAAATCAGTCAAATACAAATACACGTTTTTAAGGTGGAATGGATGCAGAGTTGTTCTGAAGTAGGAAAGGTTTCTTTTCCATTAATGTGCAAACAATGTGCGATAGCTCATTAAAAATTTTGGACGTTATAGCTCGTTGGCTTGGCATCTACACACGATGGAACAATTTTCCGAAGCTCAAAAATTAAATATCGCTTGGAATGTGGTGAATTTGGAAACGGCATAATTGTTGCTGATAGTGGATATGAAAATACAAACTTTGATGAAAACACAGAACACGCACACGCACAAAGCCAAAATTATTTAATAAGAAGCAATATTCCATTACAAACTCATTACTGAGGACACTTCGTAAATATTATTTTAATAAAAAGAACAAGATATAAACTTAACACAAAAATTAAAATTAAAAGGTACTTCTGTTGCTTTCCAATTCAAAGTTATTTTTATGATTAGTAAAAAAAGAAAAGTTAACGGGAAAAATATTTCCGTATTAAAAAAAAATTATGCGTTGCGATCAGCTTCGGCTCTTTGGTTTTTTTCAATTTCCAAGTCAACCAGTCTTATGCGTTTTTTAGCTTCTTCTGTACGCAATTTAGCTTCTTCCTTTTAAAGATAAGTATTCGCATGTGTTTCTCATGCTCCTCATTTGCATTGTTCCTGTCAACTGAAGAATTTTCATCAAGCCACTTCACCTTTATGTCAGCCAATTTTTACCAAGATATGCGCTTGTCATAGCGACAGCCAGCTTGTAAGCTTTTGTGGGTTGACTTCTTCAATTTTTGAGGATCATAATGGTCCCATTTTGCTTCGTCCATGATTTCTTTAAATTATTTTGCTTTGCTTTATAACTATTTTATTTGAGGTTCTTACTTACCAATTTTATCTGCAACTTAAGTTGCATTTTTAGCTTCTTCCAATTCAAGGTACTCGAGAAAAGTGTCTCTACTCGGTTGCTGAGAACCTAAGCAAAATTTGTATTCTTTATCATATACATAATATTTATCTGAATTTTTAGCTAACCACCAGGAAGATTGTCGCAGTCATAAATACTTTCCATTCCGTGAAGTTGCTTTTCGTGCAAGACGCTTTCATCGGATGAGTGCTTCTCTACAGAAATCGGAGGTCCTCCACAAGTGCCATAAAGGCTTCGCTTTTCATCAGCATTTCGTTTTTTTAAATCTTTTTTTAAATTTTCATACTTTTTCCGTATTACTTTTTTGTCTCGGTGGACACTGCCGCTCCGACTGTTCTCAACAGTCAACTCCTGCCAGCATGTTTTTTTTACTTACAGATACGGCATCTGTTTGTTTGCTTCCAACTATTTTCTTTCTTTTCGAAATCAAATTAAGCAGTAAATCTACTTCTAGCTCGCTAAAATTGCCGGCTCTTTTTTGATTTTCCTTTTTTAAAACAATACGAAGAACATAAACAACAAACATATGTTTTTAAGTGTTGCCTATGAAAAACAAATTTCTTAAGTGTATCCTAAAATTTTACTGTTAAAACGCACGACACTTAAGGGGTTAAGAGCACCTTAAGCTTGGACTGTTAAATTGGCCCTAATAGTGCTCTACATGTTGTAATGCGTTATAAAATAACTTTCAGGAACATCTAAGAAGCAGAACAATCTTTGAAACTGTGCTTCCACCATTTTTCATTTGCTGAATCAACTTCCGCTAAGCCTCTGAAAAGCAAGGAACACGCAAACGCAGATCTTATCTGCTTGACATTCGCTCGAACACTGAAGCCACAGATAATATAATAAAAAGATGTACCACCGCCATACAAGCAAGTGGCACAGTAAAATTTGAATGTGGATTTATCATAAATCCACACAAAAGCTTTATGAGAGTCAACGATCGAACCATTTAAAGCTTTTGAGAGCGAGAGAATAAGTAAGCGATAATGTGAGCAAATGTGAGCATAATATTGAAAAGCAATAGAAATGATATGTAACGATTTGATGCACGAATCATCTGAATAAAAGATGTAGCTGCCAACAGAATGTTGCAGAATTTCATTAGGTTTTACTTAAAAAATGTAGGCAATTTTTTTTTAAGCTACCCTACGAACATTATATAATTTAAAGTTATTATATTTTTGCATTATCTCTTATCTTTTTGTTATATAATTTCAAGAAAATAATATCATAAAGATGACATAATCTAGGCATATTTTGTGTGTTGACTTGGTTTTTTTTGCCGTTTTGCCTCATGATATTTTTAGTGTTATATTATTGTTAGGGCGATTCCATCAGTTGAAGCATAGCCGCGGATTATGTTGTAAACAATATTTTTTAAGTTGTTTTTTGCGGAAAAATTTTTTATTTAACTACTTTTATAAATTTTTTTTATATTATTGCAAATACATGCTTTACTATATGAAAAGTACTTAGAAATGCAATTTTCAATTGTTCTTATTTATACAACAAAAACATTTTTTTAATCAGTTTTTGAGTAAAAATTCAATTTTTTGGACAGTTTTTGAAAAAAAAATTAAAGAATATATTTACTGACCTAACGCTATAGTTGAAACTATTCTTGTTTTATTTATTAGGGTTTTTATTAAAACTTTGATAAAAAAATTTGAATTAAATATATTTAAAAATAGCGGATATATTTGCATCGAATGTCAAAGTTTTGGTTTTCACGCCGTTTTTCTCATTTTTGGGGAACGATGATTTATGTTGTACCAAAAATTTCTGAAATTCTAAAGATATGTGAATGTTTTTGGTATTAAAATTACTGAAATTTTTTAAATTAAATTTGCAAAAAATTTTTTTCAAGAAAGAATTTCAATATCAAAATTAACGTAAGTGAAAATGGGTGGAATGAGCGTGATCAAAACTAAATATGTAACAATCTAATCTAGGATGCACACAGTATGTGTACGCACACGCATAAAGTCAAAAATATTTAATAAGAAGCAATATTCCATTATAAACTCATTACTGAGGACACTTCGTAAATACATGCAATAACAATAGAGTTCAGCTACTACAGCTTTTCCGCACTTTCTCCACATTAGACTATCTTAAGAACCAACTTAATATCATTGAAATATCTCAACGATATACAAAGATAAAAGTGGTCCAAAACAATCCAAAGTGAGAAAAATTTACCCACCACATTGGCGTCGGAAGCGGGGGAAAGGGGGCAGTTGCCCCCCCACTTTTTTAGCCAGATAACTAATTTAAAAAGAAAACTTAAAAAAATATTCAAAATGTCAGTTTTTTTACAACGATAATATTTGTGTATTAGATATTTTCCTCTTCTTTCTCTCTTCTTCATAAGCATGCTTGCGGATAACCATTTTCTTTCTCTGTGTTTGCAAAAAGATAGAGCAAAATGTAGAATTTCTACTGCAAACCCACCACTTCAGTTTAAAAGTACCCTTAAGTATGTAGCTTAATACTGTAATATTGTAATCGAAGCCTTCAACGGAAAAGTGCCTTCTGAACAAAATCTAAGAACAAAACTAGATCTTTATGCAGATGACTTTGATGCGAGCGACCTCCACGCGCAACTTAAATTGCTGAAGCAATTGCCTGGCCAAACACCTTCAAATTGTAGTGGCATTGTATCCCAATTTGCAAAACATTCGGATACTGTAAAAAAAACTATTAAATGAAGTTGAAAAACTTATTGCTTTGCTTTTGACTGTGCCTGCATCAGCAGCTTCATCTGAGCATTTTTTAGTGCACTAAGACGACTTAAAACGTATCTTCGAGCAACTATGACACAGAAACGACTCACTCATGCGGCGACTCACTTATACACATTCACAAAGATAAAACAGAAGAATTGAATTCGATGGAGGTGGTGAAAGAGTTTGTTTCTCGCAAGTACAGAAAGAAACATTTTGGAATAATTTAAATTGATATAACTTTTTGTACCTTATTGCATTTAAACCATGTAAAGATATACCTAGTCTTGCTTTATAAAAGCAAGCATTATTTCTTATATTTTCATATTACCATATGAAAGATCCTTTAAAGAATGATCTCTAATATTGAAATTGGAAGAACTTTTAAAAATAATGAAATATTAATATTTTTTATATATTTTTTTATTTTAAACTAAAATAAAAAATTTGTGTATTCACATTCATGTTTCTTTGAAGAAATTTTGGTGAACTTTTTTTGCACCACCATTTGTATTGCCCCCCCATTTGTACTGCCCCCCCAGATGAACCCACCATAATATGGGTTGGGCTCAGGGACAACACAAGACATAACAACTAACCATGCGTTAACATAGATCTAATCATACATTAGTTTTCAATCTACTTTTGAGTTGACCTTTCGATAAGTTAACATAAAAAAAGCTACAGTTGTTAACAAAGGTACTCATGCGATTTAAAGGAGCATTAGCCATATAATGTGTGCTACTAAAAGGTTAGTGTTAAAATTTATAAGAGTTAGGAGTTCCGGTGAATCGAAAACACCAGTTATGAGTTGGTGTAAGTAGACGATATCAGCAGACTTCCTTCTCTCTTTTAAGGATTGCATTTTTAATATTTTTAAACGATCCTCATAAGGAGGAAGATTTAAAGTGTCAGTTCCACTTAAGCCCCTTAGAGCAAACCGAACAAAACAATTTTGAATTCTTTCTATTCGTTCAACATGTACATTGTAACTTGGCGACCAAACTTGACTTGCATACTCCAAGTGAGGACGGACACTTGAATAATACAGCGTTGTAGTTGTAATCATACTATTAAATTCTTTGGCCTAGCGTTTTATAAAACCGAGCATAAAAGACGCTTTTTTACAAATGCTATCAATATGAACGCTAAACGATAGCTTAGAATCCATGCATATACCAAGATCTTTGACAGAATCTACACGATTTAAAGCCGTATCTTTTATCTTATAATCAAAAATTAAATTATTCTTTTTTCGCGAAAAGGTCATAGTTTGGCATTTATCTGGATTAAGAAACATATTATTTTTAGAACACCAAACTTCAAAGGATTTTAAATCAGACTGGAGTAGAACTGAATTGTCCTTAGAATATACTGTTCTGTATGTTTTCATATCATGTACATAAATGAGCAGATGAGAGTATTTGATGATGTGGGTTACATCAGTAATGGCTAAAATAAACAGAAGTGGACCAAGGACCTTGAGGAACACCTGATGCAGCAATAAATTCAGCAGACAATACACCTCGAAATCGTATTTGATAAGATCGTTTTGTCAGATACGATTGAATCCAGCTTACAAAAAATTGTGGAAAACCCATTATCTTTAGTTTAAATATAATTAATTTGTGTGGTAGTTTATCAAATGCTTTACTAAAATCAGTGTAAATACAATCGACCTGGTTACCAGAATAAACTGAATTTAAGCAGAATGTTGTAAAATCGAAGAGATTAGACACAGTGGATCTGCCAGTAACAAATCCATGCTGACGAGTTGTTATGACCCCCCCCACAATGAATGTTCACACGATCATACACGAGCCGCTCGAAAAGTTTTGGAATCGATGAGAGTTCAGCGATAGGCCTATAGTTGTTTACATCATTCTTAGAAACTTTTTTAAAAAAAATAGGACTTATAAAAGATTTTTTCCAAAAAAGTGGAAAATTACATTCCCTAATTGATTTATTGAATAATATGGAGAGTGGTTGGCTTAGAACGGAACCACATTGCGTTAACACTGTGGCAGGAATTCCGTCAGGTCCAGCATTAAAATCTTCTTCGATCGATCCAATATACTTTAAAATATCCTCTGAATTAAAAGATATAGGGTCCAACGAAACCCTGGGTGTAGAGTTCATATATTCAAAATAATCTTCATCAGGATTAAAAGAGTCTGAACAGAATGATTCTTTAAAGAGAGTGGCAAATAGGCCACAAATTATAACGGGATCGTCAGTAAATCTGTCAGAAGTCTTAAATGATGAAGGGAATCCATCAGATTTTTTTTTGTGTTTATGAAACCCCAGAATTTCTTTGGATCAGACAATATTCTCAGCTTAATATTGTCTAAATAATTTTGATATAAGGTAGGTGAGCAACTTTCAAAATCCAGAAACAAACGCTTGTAGGTTTCTAGGTCATTTAAGTCTAAGCTACAGACATATTTCTTCCATGCCCTATTCCGGTTGTTGCGAAGAGTCTTTAATTCCCTTGTGTACCAAGGGTAAGCACAATTTTTCGCAAATTTGAGGCTATACGGCACGGACTCAGAAAACATAGTAAATAGTTACCATATAAAAAAAAATTAATTGAATCTTCAAGATTATTACTATTAAAATATTCTAAAATTACATTAAGTTTACTATGAAGTAAATGATTCAACCTCAGAAAGTCAGCTTTTTTGAAATTGAATTCATAAACTTTATCTATTGAATTGGAATTCACTATATTTTCCCTGTCGGACTTGTACCATATGCTCAGTGGTGGATGGTAGTCATCAACAGAAGTTAGAGCATGAAGGGCCCTCTTAACAATCACGTTGTTACAGTCTGTAGTTAAGACCAGGTCAAGAAGTCTTTCACGACTATTATAAATACAACTTACTTGTTGTAAGTCAGAACATATATTATCAACAAATATATGCTCTTGGCTTGTCTTCGAATTAGATGCACAAAAATATGTATCATCGTCTGAAGATTCCCATTTCAAGTCAGGCAGATTAAAATCGCCCAACAATAAAATGTCGTCACTAACGTCAGGAATATTTATAACGTATTCTATGCAATCCGCAAGGCTTGCATAAATTTCCACACTGCTCTTTGGAGGAACATAAGCATTAACTACATATACATTAGAATTACAATGTACAACCTTAATGCATATAAGTTCGATATTAGAAGAGCAGGGAATATCGATAATGGAACTAACGAAGGAGTTCCTAACAGCTAATAAGATACCACCACCGACAGCAGAAGTATTGCCAGCGTATCTGTCTTTTCTATATACTTCAAAACTATTATCAAACAATTCCAAGTCAGTAATGCTTCCATATAACCACGTTTCAGTCAATGCGATAATAGCTTCAGACAAATTTTGAGACATTAAAAATATGTCTCGCGTCTTAGAGCGTAATCCCCTTACATTTTGACAGTAAAGGGATAGTCTATTCAGTTTTTTTGAGTTTGACGAACAGGTTGAGTCGTCCTTCTAGACTTATTCTTAGGCAGAAACTCTGAAACGAATATATTATCGGTCCACAAATTTGAATTTAAAACATTTGTAAACTCTTCAGCTGGAACTGTGAGAATGAAGGAAGCGTGGGAAGGTTTATTCCAACAAGTTGTTATGTTTGATAAACGTCAATACGTTTTCAACAGTTGTGTCAGGCTGAAGACGTGAAATAAATAAATTTTTCCTACTTGACACTGCCCTTAAATTTAAATGATTTCTGGGTTCAATAGGAGGTAAAACTGGACTATTATTCAAAGGAGAAATATTAGTAGGTGACGAAGAAGAAACTGGAGTATTTTTGTTCAAAGATGCTTCGCGACGCTTATTTTTGTTCTTCTTCTTTCTTTTTGAAATAGAATGGTCTTTTTCTGATGAAATAATAGTTTGAGTCCCGGAAGAAACAGTCTGTGACAAAGAAGGTGGGACATTTTCCGGAATAGATATTTCATCATAGATGTTGGTACTGGGTGTGGCTCTAATTTCGCTAAAAAATGTGACGATTTCTCTAAAATTGTTATTTAACGTATTAAGACTTTCCCCAAAAAGCTTTAATTTTGAATAAAGTTCATCTGGGGAAAGTGCCCTACACGAAGCACAGTACCAGCGAAGACCTGACCGTACAGATATCGTCTAGCCGTGATTTAAAAATACCGGCACAAGATGCATGAAACATTTGCTCACATGGACCAGAACAACTAAACATGGGGTACAGAATGTTTTGACATTTGCATAGCTCGTTCAAAGAACAAGCGACAATATTTTCCACAGAAAAATATTCCATGTTTAAAGATTCAAATAGTAAGCAGATGCCAAATGTGCTTTTAG
Source organism: Dichetophora obliterata (assembly GCA_963920525.1). NCBI lineage: Eukaryota > Metazoa > Arthropoda > Insecta > Diptera > Sciomyzidae > Dichetophora > Dichetophora obliterata. The sequence continues at coordinate 134,234,601 of OY986436.1, forward strand.
GGCTATTATTTTAACACAACGAGCGCACAGTTATGTTCAAACAAAGAACAAAAACAACAATCACTGAGACTAAGATAAACAAATCACTGCACAAAGAGGAAAGCAAAACACAGCAAGCATGCAAAACAACAACACTTTGTTAATAATATTTGTTAATATAAGTTAATAATGATTATTATAATAAACACACTCACATGTATTACGAACAGATAGTTTTAGAATAAAATTAAGAAACAAAAAGTACACTTATTAAAACAAATTAACACAACCGACACCGACTAATAGACGAAGTCAACTGATTGTAAATATTATTTTAATAAAAAGAACAATCTTTAAATTTATATAAACTTAACACAAAAATTAAAACTAAAAGGTACTTCTGTTGCTTTCCAATTCAAAGGTATTTTTATGATTAGTAAAAAAAGAAAAATTAACAGGAAAAATATTTCCGTATTAAAAAAAAAATTATGCGTTACGATCAGCTTCGGCTCTTTGGATTTTTTCAATTTCCAAGTCAACCAGTCTTATGCGTTTTTTAGTTTCTTCTATACGCAATTTAGCTTCTTCCTCTTAAAGATAAGTATTTGCATGTGTTTCTCATGCTCCTCATTTGCATTGTTCCTGTCAATTGAAGAATTTTCATCAAGCCACTTCACCTTTATGTCAGTCAATTTTTGCCAAGATATGCGCTTGTCATAGCGACAGTCAGCTTGTAAGCTGTTGTGGGTTGACTTCTTCAACTTTTGAGGATCATAATGGTCCCATTTTGCTTCGTCCATGATTTCTTTAAATTATTTTGTTTTTAGGAATATAACTATTTTATTTGAGGTTCTTACTTACCAATTTCATCTGCAACTTAAGTTGCATTGTTGGCTTCTTCCACTTCAAGGTACTCGAGAAAAGTGTCACTACTCGGTTGCTGAGAACCTAAGCAAAATTTGTATTCCTTATCATATATATAATATTTATCTGAATTTTTAGCTAACCACCAGGAAGATTGTCGTTAACCATTAACCACCAGGAGCGAAGTCCGTTAAGCCATTTAGATTTGTATAAATGTCAATTAAACAAACGAAGCGGAAAATAAGTTTTATTAATATAGACTTTGTGTCAAAATGTATGAATATTATAGAACGAGTGCAATTTTAAAAGAATTGAAGAATTTTCAAAGATTTTTTTCGATTTTTTTAAGTTGTGAAAAATATGTCCCCAGTTATGATCCTTAACTTCAAAATTATTTTTTCCTATTACAAAATTTATACATTTTTGCAAATAAGACGTTTATATCTTTCATTTAAGCTATCATTTCTATTGATTTAACGATTTTGGTATAAATTTCCTAAATACTACATTTGTGAAAGAGTTTAAAAAAGATGGTTAATACTCAAAATAAAATCCTATACAGGCCAAATATGCGATATTGGATAGCTTTATAATTATATTTCGCAAAGACTCAGAATTCTGTATGCGACCACTATTTACACGTTTCACTGATAACATTTTATGGGCGTTAGGCAAGGGGCGTACCCCTCCCACACAACTGAAATTTTTGATATTGAATAGCTTTGGAGTTATAGGTATCCGCACAGCCTCGGAATTCGGTACTAGTCCACAATTTACTCGTGCCGTTTCACTGATAGCATGTTATGGACGTTTGGCAACGGGGGCGTGGCAGCAAAACACAGTGTTTCAGCTAGTTATTTATAGCAGCGCGAAGATATCGTTGTTTTGTTTTGATTTATTTTTGACGCATCTTTGTTTACATTATTTCTGTTATTTTAATCATTTCAAAGAGTTTACAGTGTTGCAAATCCTATTATAACTTAAAACTGCAGTTTAGGGATTTTTGAATTAAGCTAAAAACGCTAAAAACGCTAAGAACATTGTTTGCAAATCCTAAGTTACATATATGATAATTGGGTTTTTAAAGTCTGAAGAATTTGTTTAGTACGTCGACTTTGATGCAGGTAATTTTGAGTATTTTTACTAAAACCGAAATACGTAAATATCTAACCTGCTACAATCATACTTTTTACCTTAATATTTTCGTTGAAATATTTTTTTAACAAAGTAAAAATAAAACCAAAATATATATCAAAGTCATATTTAAGCGCATGGGGGAAATGTTAAATAAACGGTAGATAAACTCTTTCACAAATATAGTATTCAGAAAATGTCTACAAAAATCGTACAAATAATCGTATAAATAAAAGCTTAAATAAAAGGTATAAATGTGTTATTTGTAAATATTTATAAAACTTGCTAAATAAATGAATACTTTTGGAGTTAAAGGATCATAACTGGGGAAATATAATTCAAAACTAAAAAAATTCTTCTAATAAAAATTTGAATCAGCCTGGAAAAGTCTAAATGATTTTTATTATCTGGAAAAATACTCAACCGAACAAGCAATGTCGTTTTCGTCGCACAAACATTTTTATCAAATTGTTAACGACTGTTATTAATTTGTTATTCACTTTTAAATAAAAAATACAATGAATAAAACATTTTGTTGTTCACTACTATTTTATGAATATAAAATTAATTCGCCTTATAAAGAAATTTTTTTATTAATTTTTTATTCATTATTAATTTTTTATTCATTATAAATTTCGTATTCATTTCTAATTTTTCATTCACTTTTGAATAATAAATAAAATGAAAAAAAATCTTGTTATTCACTTTTGAATAATGAACCCAATTAATAATAAATAAAAACTTAATAATGACTATAAAATTAATAATGAATAACATATGAATAGACAATGAATCAAGAAATAATAATGTACAAAAACTTAATTATTGAAAAATTTTAAATTCTTTTTGAATTGCATTCTTTGTAAATAGCATTCATATGAATAAAAAAATAATTAAATTCTGAATAACGAAAAAAAAAATATTTGAAAGTAATTACTAATCAATTTTTTAAAATTCAATGTTAATTACACAATTTAATTTATAAACAATTTTGAATTCATTGGATGGATTTGTATGTCGTTATTCAGTTTTCCTTAAGATTCTGAATATATATGCAGATTTTACTGCTCTGGCTGAGTCAATTAAAAATAGTCAATATTAGTAGCAAGCAGTGAATAAGAAAAATCTGCTTCGCACAAAATAAGAAAATCATCATGAAAATAATGCAAACAAACAAAAACATTTGTTGCTGTCAAGCAGAGATCACAACTGCTTGGTTCCAACAACAGCAACGGAAAAACAATTACAACATTAAATTTCACGACTCTCGCTAGCTATGAGAAACCATGGAGTGGTGATCTATGCTGTGAAGCGTTGTGGAGTGAAGAGTGAAAGATCATTGCAGAGAGAATGTGCATGCAAGGATTGGATACTTTTCTCTCAAGAAAGCTTTTTCATCGCGCTCATAAAAGCTTACGTATTGATCAGAAAAATATTTGTTACTTTTTAATGTTCTACGTGGCTCATCTTTATACTATACATATAATCTTTGCTGAAGCTTTTATCGTTCTGTAGGTGAGATGAATACATTTTACTGCACAAATACAATCTCAAGTGTGCAAAGCTGCGCGACATTGATTAAGAACTTTCCAAACTAGCTATGAAAATGATACACATATTTTTAAAAATTTATGTTTCAACCTAAAAATATTTTATTTATTTATTTATTTTATCATCTATTGGGCTATGACCGTACAGATTGCAAATTTTAGCTTACATACTAGGTTAGTTAAAAAATAGGATTATATCTCTTTTAATGATAATTTTGCTTGAGCTTTAATCTGTGGAATACCGAGAATATTACAGTAATGTTAACGGATCGCTATTTCCGTAGTTTGTTCTGTGTGATTGAACATAGAACGGATAATGGTCTTTTAGTGACCTTGCGGGAGCCTGGAATGGAATTAAGGCAAGAAGATCAGTACAATCGATGCTAATATCGATGATGTCTTTTATGAAAAATACACTGCTCTCTTTGTGTCTTATAGAAAGTATTTCCATATTGAGAATCTTACAGTGGATATCATAGGATGACATGCGAATGTAAATATCTGACGGAGAGCAAATTTTATAAATTTCATTTGAATTTTATCGATTCGATTGATATCGTTTGGTAAATCCGATACCATATTATGTTGTTAATTCTAGGAGGGATCTCACTTGAGAAATAAATAGGGTTCTGATTGTAAATGGGTTTATAAATTCTTTGCAGTTTAGGGTTCAAAAACACTAGCTGAGAATTAGCTCTGGATGTTGCATAATCTCTGTGTGAGGAGTAGGTGAGTTTACTATCGAAATAAATTCCAAAGTCTTTATATGATGATACTCTTTCAAATATAGGATTGTCATATAAATAATCAAAAGAAGTCGGTAGAATCCTGCGGGTAATGATAAAATCTTACACTTGGAGATGTTTAATTTCATTCCATTAATATTACACCAAACCAAATGTGTAGATATCTTCTTGAAAACTATGGCAATCTGATACATTTTTAATACAATTTAAACACTTTAATATCAGCTGCATTTAATAAATTTGAAATTTGTTACAAAATTTGAAAGTGATAACGAAATGAAGATGTGATTGTAGTTTGGAATTTTTATAACATTAGCATGTGTTTTTATTATTTTTATTAGTTTTTTAAATAGTTGTTAAAGTGAAAGTACTAAAATGTAAGTGCACGAACGAAAATTCGTAATTTTGGAACACGAAGCACGCACGATTTTGCTTTTTATAAGCACGGACATGCACGTGCACTCTCGAATTTCTTTTTTTAGACGCGTGAACTGCGTGTCATAGAAAAAGCACGGCACGCGTCCATCTCTAAACTATATGCCACAAGTGGGTTAAGATGGATATGACCGAAGAGGAAAAGTCCGCTGCAAATCCATGATTTTTTCGAAAGTTCAGATTTCCCGGTATGTATTGACGCGACCCACATTCGAGTTATAGCATTAAGGAAAGAAAAATGACATTTACATTAAAATGGAAAAGGATTTTATAGTCTTAATGCGATTATTGTAAGTATTGTGATATATAAAAATATGTTTCATCAATTATTGCAGCCGATCATAACATGAAAATTCGATGTTTTGATGACAGGCACCCGGGATCAAGACATGATGATTGAAGCATGATGATATTTGAAATTCAAACACGATGCCGGCAAATTTAAGAAATTTTCATATTAAAAATTATTATAATTATAATTTTTTTAATTAAAAGGTGATGCGGGAGCCACTGGACCCATGTTTAATGAAGACCATACAAAAGCATCATTATTGAAAGAACCATTAGAATTTTCATGAATCACTTTCGTTGTCAGTTTTGGCCATTTTTGTCAGTTTCAGCTATATTGAGGCCGAATAGCCGAATCTTTTGGTAAAAATTTCTTGCATCAGTTATTTAATTCAAATATATAAGTTTGGTTTAATAAAAATATTTACAACCCATTGTACAAAACAAAAGTATTGAACTCGTCTATAATTTGATTTATCGAGTTAACACAAAAAATGTTGGTTCATTTTATGCGTTCGATAGTATCATTTTCGATTTTATTATCTCTATTGCAGTAAATATTAAAGTTTTATAGCTACTAAAGCCAAAAATTGATAATTAGACTTCGGAACGAATTCTGTGTGTGTGGAATAAAGGAAAAGAAACAGAAATATGTCTATTTTTATAATACTAACCCCTCAAAAAAACCAAAAATACTTTTTTTTTTGTAGTTCTATAAAAATGTACATTGTAGGTGCATACTATTTTAAGTGTGTACGGAAGATATCAAGTATGCAATACTGTTGTAATAAAAAGTAAAATAAAAAATTATTTCATTTATTATTATAGTAAACTTCAATTAGTTATTATAAACTTCAATATTTTTTTTAGCATTTTATTTATAAGCATTTTTGATATCTTTTAATTAGAACAAAAATATTCTTTTTAAAAACTTAAAATTTCATATTAATAACCAGTTTCGGTTTCGGTTTCGACAGAATACTAGAAAATGGCGAATATTCGGTTTCGGTTTCGGCCAAAATTCAGGTTTCGGTCGGATACTACTTAAAACCAACTAATCCGTTGGTGTTGCTTTACGTAAAAAAACAAACGGAAAAAATTGATTTTGGAAATGATGTGCACATGGCTGATAATGTTGTTGCTACAAGGGTATCATCATATATTTGAAAAAGTAATTTTACTTCATTAATTAAAAAATAAATTGATGAGAAAAAATTTATGGAGAAGAAAAATCCAGCTATGAAATCGTTACAAGCTTTAGCACTGAATCCTTGTTTCCTAAACACTTTTCAAAACCGGTAATATTCTTTCGAGAAAATAAACATCACATTCGAAGTACAAAAAATTACATTATGCAATTATTTTATATACATTCATCATTGGTATATACAAATCGAATTACAATAAAGTTGTTTCATATATTCATTTGTGAAACTAACTTAATATCTTTCTTTTGAGAATTAAAATATCTTAAGAATATATAAAAAAGCGTTGAATTATATTACTATTATTTATTGCATTCCAACGAAAATTAAACAAATCACTGCTTTATGTTTATTCTTTATTTCGCCTTGGTCTGCCAACTTTCCCTTTTCGTACTGTAGAAACCGGAACATTTGCCGCTGAAGTATTTTTAAGTATTTTTTGCCAATCCTGCTCACAGACTAAGTTCGCTCCCAGCATTGTGTATCTGCAAAAAATGTTTTTTTTTTTTGTCAAAAACGAAAGTTTAAATACATTCATCAGAAAAATATCGATAAAACAATGAAAAATTGAGGAACCGTTTAGAAAAAACATTAAAAATAGAATGCAATTTATCCACGAAGGTTGTACCAGTTTAAAAGTAGCTTTAACAAAACTTCCTCTACCGTCGCAAGAATGAAACAAAAGCTGTATATTCTTCATTTAATAATAAACAAATAAAGTTTTGCATAAGATATAGCAGTATACAACAACTTCCAAGTTTTTATATTCTGTTAAATGAGACTTTCTGTTAAATAAATTACCCTTATCATCGGTGTCGTAATTTTATTAGTTTTCTAAATAGTTGCTAAAGTGAAAGTACTAAAATATAAGTGCACGAACGAAAATTCGAAATTTTCGAACACGAAGCACGCACGACTTTGCTTTTCATAAGCACGGACGCGCACGTGCACTCACGAATTTATTTTTTAAACATGTGCACTACGTGTCATAGAAAAAGCACGGCACGCGCCCATCTCTAAACTATATGCCACAAGTGGGTTATGATGGATATGACCGAAGAGGAAAAGTCCGCTGCAAATCTATGATTTTTTCGAAAGTTCAGATTTTCCGGTGTCATCGGATGTATTGACGCAACCCACATCAGAGTTATAGCATTAAGGAAAGAAAAATGACATTTATATTAAAATAGAAAAGAATTTTATGGTCTTAATGCGATGATTGTTAGTATTGTGATATATACAAAAATGTTTCATCAATTATTGCAGGCGATCATAACATGAAAATCCGATGATGATTGAAGCATGATGATACTTGAAATCCAAACACGATGCATATTCATATTAAAAATTATTATAAATATAATTTTTTTTAATTAAAATGTGATGCTTGATACCCACTGGACCCATGTTTAATGAAGACCATACAAAAGCAACATTATTTAAAGAACCATTATAATTTTCAAGAATCACTTTCGTTGTCTGCTCGGTGCTCGGCAAAAAGTAATTAAAATTGCGAATGTTTGTGCAGCTTTGCATATTATATGCATCCATCATCGGGTGCCGACTATGCCAACGGATGAAACGCTCCAAGCCGAACAGGAGCAACAAACACATATAGTTGATGAACTAATAGAGCTTTGGCTGTTAATATCAGAAACAGAATCATGAGCACAGAATCGTATATGCACAGAATTTATAAATAAATAATTAAAGAACAGATGGCAACCTTGGTAGAGTTGATGGCGGTGATCTATAAAATGGCCTACTGCTTTAAAAATGTCATATGATTAGCAGCCATACAATTTATAAGAATGAATTCCAAAATCTGCACATTCATATACTAATTTAAACAGTGAGTTGATCACAGCTTAATCACTCAAAGACTTCTGAAGAGGAAAATGTAGCGATTTCCGAAACAGACTGTCTAGTCAGCTAAGTGATTGACTCTAAACAGAGTTGTTGTTGTTGTTGCCTTCTTAAAAACGTACTTGATCTAAAGCTCACAATTTTAATTCATTAAAAATTTCTTCAAAAAATAAAAAAATATAAGTAAGATTAATTTTAGTTTTTCTAAAATTTTTTAATTTTATTTGTTAGGATTATTGATCCTTGTATTTTTGTATGTAATTAAAAACACAGTTTTAATTAATTTTATCCCAACGTTTCGTTGGTTTTTTTTAGAATATTCGGTTTCAGTTGCGGTTAGGGCCAGTTTCGGCCCTTTTTGTCAGAAGTAAAATAGCCGAAACTTTTGGTAAAAATTTCTTGCATCAGTCATTTAATTCAAATATATAAGTTTGGTTTTATAAAAATATTTAAAAAATAATAAAAATATTTAAAATATTTAAAAACCAAAAATTATGAATTCGTATGAATTCGTTGATTTATCGTGTTAACACAAAAGGCTTTGGTTCATTTAATGCGTTCGATGCTATTATTTTTCGAGTTTACATCTCTATTGTAATTAATATTAAAGTTTAATAGGTACTGAAGCCGAAAATTGATAATTACACTTCCGAACGAGTTCTGTGTGTGTGGAATAAAGGAAAAGAAAAAATATTTATATTTTTATAATACTAAACCTTTAAGAAAAAATAAAAATACTTTCTTTTGAATTTCTTTAAAAAAGTACATTGAAGGTGCATACTATTTTTAGTGTGGACGGAAGAAAGTATGCAATATTTTTGTAATAAAAAATAAAATAAAAAATTAATAGCTTATTATTATTATAGTAAGCTTCAATTAGTTATTATAAACTTCAATATTCAAATAATACTCTTTATATTAAATTTTTTTTCTCATGTGTATAAAGTACTTTTGTTTCCTTTTAATAAAAAAAAATTGTTGTAAAAACTTAAATTTTCATATTATTAACCAATTTCGGTTTCACAAGGTTTTCATATTTTCAAAGGATTTTTTATTAAATGGATTCTAAACAAAAACAGAACAATGATAAAACATACATATAAATTAACTGAGAGTATGAATTAAAATTTATAATTAACTGAGAGTTAATTTGGATCTTCGATCGACACAAAACCTAGAGAATTGCCCCGCGGACTGATGACCTTCGCTAAATTAAGCAATTTTGGCTCAGTTCCTTTCAGCGGTGTAAGCTGTTTGCTTATATATTCCTCCACTCGTGGCTCTTACTAAATTTTTTTTGTGAAGCAATTTTTTTTTCACCTTGAAATCATTCTAAACCAAAGAATCGTACATGTAAATTAACTAACCTTTTGGCAGTCCAAGGCCATGATTCAATTATTATAAGGTTATTCGTATTTTTTGAAGTATGCTTATTTCTTATAAACAAACATATTTTGACAATCTGCTAAAAGTGTTATGTGCTGTTGGAAAAAAAAGGTATGTTTCAGTGTTTCGTTGTGTAGTTTTTTAGTGTAGTAGTTTTTCAATCATTTCTTGCCAAGTTTATAAGAAAAAGAAACTATGTAGGTGTTGCGTCGTAAGTATATTCTAGGAATTTAGAAAGCTCCTTTGCAAATTTAAAATAAAAAGTTGCCATTGCTCAAAACCTAATTAGTGAATTATTGATTGAAAGTGTAATTTAGAAGAAAGTTAGTTAAGGCAACAAACAAATTATAAAGCAATGCTAGTGGTATTCAATGAACGCCGTGTTGTCGATGTAAACAGCGTTTGTTCGGTAAATTTACAGCAGCGTAATTTGCAATAGTAAAATTGTAAGGGATCAATCCCAAGTACATAGAATAAATAAAGCAGTACAAAATAGAAGTACATCAACAAAAAATAATGAAGATATTAAAAGATGCATGAATAAATCTATTAAACAAAATTTTTAATTTATAAGAGATTCAAAATTAGATCCAGCTTACAAATCATTGCTTATTAACGTAGTTCACCAGTGCACAGTAGGTTAAACGGCTACCAAAACTGTGCTAAAGTCCAATTTTTCAAGTGCAAATATTGCACTTTTCTTAATGTCATTTTGTAACCAATACTTCAAGTTAACTAAGTAAGCTTTTTGTTTTTGGTTAATATTAAATTCCGTTTGACAACACGCAGTCGAAGTCATTGCATTGTAATCACTTAATAAATTTTGTTGAAAAGCCTGTATTGCTTTTAAAGATTCAATTGCTTGTTTAAATAATTTCGCGAGTTGTAAAGAAGACAGTGAAAATGGAGAACAATAAATTAAGTAAGTTTTAATGTTTTTTGTTAAAAAAGGTGATAAATTTGTTTGACTTGCTTGAAATAAAGCCACGTTTTTAACATAACCTTAAAAGTACTGCGATTGTTTTCAAACTGTAACTTCGTGGAAGCTTTTAAAATTTCGGCGAAGATCGGCGGATTGAATGCAATCATAAATGAATATATTGAAATGTTATAAAGCAATTCCCATTTACATTTAATAGCCATTTTTAGCCGTTTTCGAATAATTCCATATTTTTTAGGTTATTGCGTTTTAAAAAAAGCTGAGTTGTTTGAAATTTGGTTTAACGAAAATTCAAGGCAAGACAAGCAGGATAAACTTGTGAATTTTATAGTCGACAAAATTGGTAAAAATGAAATTTCCGATGACTGCACCAAATGTATTAAGGAAAAAGTGCGCCTTTTCTGTAAAAACATATCAGAAATGTGGGCGAAATATGGCAAAAGTATTGGGAAGGACAAAAAGGCTGAAAAGTTTCGAAGTGAGTATGTCACTTGGCTCAACGCTGAAATAAGCTTCGAAAATGAAATTAAATCTGGCAAAGTGACTTTTTCTGCTCTTGGACGTCCTCAACTTGCATTTTGCGAAAAGTCTGAGTACGGAAAGAGGAAAGCAGCAGCAGACCTTTCAAGCAGAACAAATAATGAAACTGAGCTATTAGTTCGTGCGGCAGCAACGTCAGCTCGAAAACAAGGAAATGCAGACTTAGCGGTGCTTCTTAAAGGATCACTAGCAAGCCCTACAAGGCCTTCAAAAATAAAAAAATTGTGCACTGAAGTCCATCAAAAACCTGTTGTATTTTCTGCGGGGGAAGCATTAGCTTTTTTGCTCGAAAATAATTTTACAAAAGAACAATATAATTCAATACGTGGAGAAAGCAAATTAAGGAACTGCGACATTTATCCCCATTACAACGAAGTTGCTGCTGCAAAATTGATGTGCCGACCTGATGGAATAATAGCAAGCGAGACAACAGCAAGAGTACCCTTGGAATCGCTTCTATCACATACTACTAAAAGAATTGTTGAAATGCAGAAGGAGGTCTTTGAATATGTAATGGATAAGGAAAATACCAATTATTTAAAGTGTAAGCTGATATTAAGTTACGGTTTCGATAGTAGCACCGGTCAAGCACAATTTAAACAAGCTTTTAACGAACCAAGCACGTCGAATCATTCCGATGCGTCGCTTTTGGCAACTACAATTATCCCGTTAAGACTTTTGGTCACGTCAGGACAGCCTATTTGGAATAATCTTACTGCGCAATCGACAAGGTTTTGTCGGCCCGTTAAGTTAGAATACGTCAAAGAAACAAAGGAATCTATCTTGAAGGAAAAATCAGACTTGAAAAAAGAAATTGACGCATTAAAAAGTATACACATTACGATCAGCGAAGGGAAAATTGTGGAAGTGTCCTTTGATTTGTATTTAACACTTATTGACGGGAAAGTTTTGAACATTTTGACTGGAACCAAATCAAATCAAACTTGTCCTATTTGCGGTTCCACACCAAAAGACTTCATGAATATAACTAATTACACTTCTGAAAGATTTCGTGCAGAAGATTCTAATTGTAAATTTGGTTTAAGCCCATTGCATTGCTGGATTCGATTTTTCGAGTTCATATTACATTTAGGTTACAAATGTGAATTGCAAAAATGGCAGACACGATCTGAAACCGACAAATTGGCTGTTTCAAATAGAAAAAAAAATATTCAAGACGCTTTTTGGAGAGAACTGGGTCTCCGTGTGGACATGCCAAAAGTTGGCGGCTTTGGCAGCACAAATGACGGAAATACTGCGCGTAGAGCATTCACCGATCACGAAATCTTTTCCAACATTACGGGCGTTGATCAGACATTAATTTTCCGTTTTAAAATTATTTTAATTTGTTTGTCATGCCAGTATCCTCTGAACTCAACAAAATTTGAGACGTTCTGCTTTCAAACAGCGGATTTGATCCAAAAGCTTTATTCTTGGTTGCCGATGACAGCTACAGTCCACAAAGTGCTTGTACATTCCAAGCAGATTATTGACAACACTGTGCTTCCGATTGGATACTTTGGAGAAGCAGGTGCTGAGTCCAGGCACAAAATTTATAAGGCTGACAGATTGCATCACGCTCGTAAAAACAGCCGATCTAATAATCTTTTGGACATATTTAATAGAGCTACTGATACGTCCGATCCGCTTATCTCATCAAAATATTTAAGCAGACGCATGCGGCAACAGAAGCTATTACACTTTCCACCTGAAGCTATCGAATTGTTAAGCATTGAGAGCCCAAGACAAGACATCAACGAAGATGAAGAAAACAATGAAAATGAAATTTTATCACCAACATCTGTGGATGTATTAAATAATTTATGTTTGCTGAATGAAATTGAGGACTAATATTACGATTGAAAAATTTAAGTTTTTTGTAGGGTGTTTTTTATTCGGATTGAATGTAATTAAATTTGTTTTTATAAATTTTGGTTTCCTTTATACCTTACCTTCCTTTTTGTTTTAATTTCCCTTAAAATTAGGCATTAATTTAGCTGTTATTAATTTTGCACAGAAAAAGTAGTCATTTGACCTATAGTGCAGTGTGACGAATTCAAAAAATCAATTTTTTTTAATTTTTCGTAATAGAATATAAAAATTAAATCTTAAAAATATACTCTAAAAGGCTTTGATCTAAATTGAAAATATTTTTAAAGTTACAGCCAAAAGAAGAGAAAGCGTCGCACGGTAGGGCGATTCCATACAAACGGTTGGACATCGGATATTGCTTTAAGTAATTGATTGTAACTCTGGAACCATTTTATGTATTTTGGCCAAATTTCAAACATGTCTTCTTAAAAAAATTTCTCATGGAATCCTTTAATCTTTATGAGCGTAGCGGGTCTAGGAGACCCAAAAATGCATGGTAAAAAACCATTTTTTTGTGTTTAGCGATATGTCGTACCTGTATTTTATTACACAATGTGTTTTAAAAAAAGAATTTATTAGCTTATTACATTTAAAAGATGTTTAAAGACAGCATAAATCTCTGTTTAAAACAAATTATATGCAATATTAAGAGCAAACAGAGATTTTTTTATACCACTCATTATTATGCAATATGCTTCATTTTACACATTATCTGTAAAGGTTATGTTTTCACTTTCCTCATCAAAAAGGTATTTTGCTACAATCAGATAGCTTTGTGGCGATTTTTTATTAAAACCAAGGATTGAAAGTACTGGATCTGAATTGAGCAGAAGGGCATGCAAAAGATCTGAATTGCAAGCAGATCTTGAAAAATTTCTCGTGTTGTGAAGTCTGAAGAACCGAAATAGTTTGTGATTGGACTCTTGCGCATCCTCGGATAACTGACCTATGAGTACTATCGCTTTTTGAACTATATCCGCACTGTGCATTAATATTTTATGTACAGTAACAGGCATGTAGTACCAATCATAAATTTCAAACTATAATTTTTTTGTTTCTAAAGAAAAATTTTTTAATTTTGTGGTATTAATTTTAAGACCAGATGCTATGATCTGAAGTATATTAAAATTTTTACGCATAAATGTAAAAAAAAATAATACATATATGTATATATTAAAATGTTTTACCTGCAATATAATATAAAATCGTTTAATTAAATTTTCGTCTACTCCAGGGATTTCTGAACTTTTCTTGTAATTTGTAAAAAATCTGCGAGCAGTGTTACGGTCATGACTTTCACCAGGGCCTAGCAATACCACGTTTATTAATAAGCCTTAAACAATTGTAATTTCGTCGTCAGCAAAATAGTATAGTGATGCTGATTCAAATGCTTTCATCATAATCTTTACATTTTGGTTATTATACACGCAGAAAAAAATGTTTACTGGAAACATAATATGAGATGATATTAACATATGTATTTAAAAACTTTTTTGTAGCAAAAAATTTTATTTATACAAGAAATATATTATGTTTGCCATAAATATGTTATGTTCACTGCAAACAAGCTAATTTGTTACAATGAATTTATTATGTACACTGCATTATCATATAAGCAATATGTTCGCAGCAAACATTTTCTGATTGTCACAAACATATCTACGTTCACTACTTTTAAAATATATTTCATATAAATTATTGACGGTTAAAGATATAACAACTGTGTTTATTGGCATATCACTTTTAAGTGGATTTCATACCTTTTATCTGAACTGTACCAGTTTATGTAATTTTGTGTCTGAAATATATCTCAAGAACCAGACGTCTCAGATAAATAAACAGTATACTAAAATATTTTCATTAAAATTGTCTACACTTATTTAGTACAACAAATTTACGTAAATTTACTAGTAAGGATTCTATGCCGCAATCAAAGCAAAAGATCTAGTTTTTCGTTTACAAAAGGTGACGGAGCCGGGCCGGAATGGGTTAATACAATAAATGTATCCCAAACTTGTTTTTTATACATTCGCAAGTTTTTATCGCTAATTAAACTGAATCATTTTCTATAGTTATGCTGTAATAGGCAAACTTTGTGAGAAATGCTATAAAAAAAACCGAAGAATACAATTTTGATATTGAAATTCTCAGAAAACGCTGGATGGCACACGTTAATTTTTTTTGAAAACATTTCTTACTATCATTGTTTGTACATTGATCCTGGCCATTTTTTTATTTTTCAAATTTATTACTTTTTTTTAATTTCTTATTTTTATTCCTTATCGCAATAACGGGATAACAAAAAACTTAAAAACAAATTATGTGGTTTAAAAGTCTAGAGTATACCCTTTCATAAAATATAAAGATCTGTTCAATTAAGCACTTTAACAAAATGTTATAGGACTTTAAAAAAAAGACTACATTTTTTATATTAGGCAATAAAATATCAACTTTAAGGCTTAACAAAAGCAAAAGTACGCACTTAAATATAAAAAACTTCACAATTCAAATAGCCGAAATATATTTCTATCAAAAGGTATCAAAATATTATAATAATGTGCAAGTTTCACTTTTTTCTGGATGTCCAACCCTTTGTATGGGATCGCCCCACCGTGAGTCGTAACGTATATTAAAGTGCTGTAAAAACTTTAAACACGTTTTTTTCGAAACTACGTTTTCGAAACTTCGGGGAAGCACTAACTAAAAACTATACGACCGATTTGGCTAAAAATTTCACTTGTTATTTAAGGCATACATAGCTAGTTCCGGAACTTTAAAACAATCAATTTTTCATTAAGTTAATTTTTTTAAACAAATTAAAAAAAGTTAGATTTACAAATTTTTTTATCACAAGTTTGCCATTTTTATTTGATTTTTAAAATATACATATTACAGGGTGCACTACAATAAAGCCTGCAGAACAATATTCTTTTTTATTTTTTTATTTTAGATAAACACGTAAGGCTGGATGCTTCCCCCAAAAAGCACATCTTCTTTCGAGTACTCTTCTTGGATATAGACAGCAAAGAAGCAAAAAATGTACAATTAAGTCCAAAAAAATTGCATACTTCTTTTGCATACTTTACGACATCAATAAAAAGATGTTAAAATTTCAAAACGATTGCATTTTGTTTTCTTATTTTAAAAAATGTATGAATAAAGTCCGCTTTTTGATCGTCACACTGGGCTGCTACCTTAAAATAAATAAAATTACTTGAATCGAGTACAGAAACAGACCTTATATAAATTTTTGCATTAGTTAGAGAGGTGTATTTTGAATAGATTTATGAAAAAATTGTCAAAATGATGTCAAAAAGAAGTACAACAAGTAAAAAGAAGTACTTTTATCGTACTTCGATACAAGCAGAAGTAAAACACTCCCAAAAGGAGTACGGTTGGTGTCATTATGTATACAGTACGTCATGGTAGAAGAATACAGGTATATGCACCAGACGAGAGCATACTGCCGGAATTGTCAAAAGGAAGCAAAACTTTTTCTTTATTTTCTTTTGTTTCCATTCGCCACACAGCTAAATTTGACAGACTTGGCAGTATGGAAAGAGAGCAGTCAACGCTGCATATACCTCTATCCTTCTACCATGACAGTACGTATAATGCGTATTATGCGACCGTGGTTTCATTTTTGTTTTGACGAATTTTTGTTTCTTTTTTCTTTCTTAGCAATTTAAAAAATTAAAAATGCACTTACCATAAATGGATCTAAAATTTCTATTAAGTTTCTAACAATTATGTGATGGCAATTTCTTTTGAATACAATTACACAATTAACTCGGTTAATGAACTTATTTAGAACGCGCCACTAAACGCCCTTGTTTAGGTTTCATAGTTAGGTTTAATATATTTATTAAAATAATCTAAAAAAATTATATTTATTTTAGTATTTATATAACTTATATATTTATTAACATAATTTTCATTGAAGTTAGTTAATAAAAATAATTTAAAAAGTTATTAATGCACTAAGAAATCGGAGCAATAAAAGTACTAGAAAAATATTAACAGTACTCAATATAGTACCAATTAGTATGATATTTTGTCAACCGTGTGCATTTTTAGCCCTAATGACATTGCTCTCATGATTTTTTCGGCTCTCATTTTCAAATAAGCATACCAATTTGAGAAAACGTCAAAAATACGAATAACCTTATAATAATTACATGATTCAATTATTATTTAAAATATAATTGAATATTTAAAATATCTGCCACAAAACCCCACTCTTTTCCGAAGTCGGCTTTGGAAATATTTTTGCAAAACGCCTTGGCTAGATAAATTCTTTCCTCCATCAGAGAAACCATTTTCTCAAACTGCTCTTCGTTTGCTATCTTTATCTTAAAAATTAATAAAACGTCAGTTATATTAACATAAAATATAAAAATAAACTAACTTTTTCAGCTGTCGTATGTAAAATTTTTAACGAAAAAAAATTAAATTTATTTTGACAAATAACGCTTCGTTTTTTTAACGATGATTTAAAATAATTAAAACGAGAGTAGAAAAGTAACAGATTTGTTGTTTTTTCGACACACGTAGTCGTAAAATGAGAGTCTATGATCAAAACAGTGTCGTTTTGTCTTATTTTTTCAATTTCGTCTACGATGATAAAGCCTGGTTTTCACTATGTCATATTTCAATGACAAATGTTGTCAGACTAATGGAAACGTATTATCATTTACATTTGTTGTCATATATGACCACTGATTGTCATATAAAATCACAGACAAGTGAGAACAGATAGAATTTTGCTTGTCAATCAATATATCGTTGTATGACAAGAAAAATCGAAATGCCAACATGTTGGCATTTTGTGTCAGTTGTTGCCTGCAAAAAATTTTGTTTTAAATTTTTTTTCGTTTCACTACTGGCAAAGTTTTTGAAATATTGTTATTTTAATTGGTTTAAAAGGAAAGTACACTTAAACAGGTATTATTGCAGTGCCCGGTGTTGCTTCAAGGGGATTTGTCGCAGGACGGATTTTCGGGATTCGCGTTGTTGCGGTCGCTTTGTTAGGAGTTTGTCCACTTTTGCTGCTTCCATTTTGTGATAAGGATGAGGGAAAGCATTTGTCGCCTTGTCAGCAGCCTGTCCAGTTGGGAGCAGCAAGACGTAGACAGGCTGCTGGCGGAGCAACTGCAGCGGCGCGAATCTTGAAGACGTATCTTGCGATAGAACGTGGCGGTGGTTCATTTCGAACCAACACTGGCCGCTGTGATAATCTTTATTTTAGTGCACTTTTGCTATAAATCTAATAAAATTAACAGTATTTTATAAATTTCACCACAGGGTGAAAGAAATACTTTCTATCAATCTCAAATATACAACATCAGCTGTTGTTGACGAAAAAAACACAACTGAAAAACCGATGACATTTCACAAATAACATCGAAAGTGAAAACAGTATGGCTGTCAATTAACACATTAATTCAACGTCAGTCTTTGACATTCGAATTTATGTCAGTTTTTGGGTTTCAATGAAAACGCATTTGACGTCATATGGTCAAGAAGCCTAATGACATCAGTGATTGTTGACATTGAAAGTGACTTAGTGAAAACTAGGCTTAAGGGTGAATGTCTGTAAATGTTAAGTAAATTTTACTAAAATTTAGCAATTTATAACATAATTTAGAAAACTACTTTTTGAATGTCTTTGACATATGTTTTTGTTGTCAAAAAAAGATAATTTTATAAAATATATTTTTGTGAATATTGAAACCCTCTAGAGCCCTTCTTTAGGGGTCTTGTAACGGGCGGCGCACAGTAATGCGGAAGGGAATGCTATCCTAGGAACAATTTTTAACTTACCTCCGCTTTCTACAAAAAATAAAAAAATTCTTAAAAGTTGCCCAAAAATTATATTAAAAATGTTGTTTTTAAAGATGCAACGGTTTCCGGAAACTATCCGGTTTGCCGGATATCCAGCCTAAATTTCCTATTCGGCCGGATAGTTTCCTAAAATAATTTTATTTAAATAAAACTTTGTTAAATAAATAACAATTAAATAGGTACAAATTATGGCGGCTTTTATATAAATGTGAAAAAATAACAAACAATTTACAAAGTATCTTCCAAAAAACTTAGGTTACATTATTAGTGTTCACTTTAATGAACTTAGAAACTTAGAAAAACGTTTAATTTGTAAAATGATTCAAATTAATAATCAGAATTAAAAAGTGGTAGATAATGATAAATGTAAACTAAATATTCAGCGTTCGAAGACAATAGGCGATTTCGCTTATTTTCATGAGCCTAGCCAACTTCGGAAAAGAGCCTCTCACTATAAATGCTAATGCAAGGAGCTGAAAGGTACGTTTTGGCAAGCGATGTCAAATGAGGGTATTTTTTGGAGTTAATCGACCACCAAGGATCACGACTACGATAAATTTGAGCTCCCTCCAAGAAATATTCAATCGCGGCCGAAATTGGGTTTTTCTCTTTATCGTGACACTGAATATTGTTTTCATCTGCCACTTCATTGGAAAAAATCCGAATTGTGAGTGTCGTGAGATTTCAAAGTTACTATTTTAGCAACTATTTTTATTATGTAAAAGGTGTTTACAACTTTATTTGCCATAAGCAAATGGCAGCACTCCATCCGTATATTGTAGCGTGTCAAATTAGATATATATTTAATTTGGTGATAACGAACCAATGGACCTACACTGAGAAAAGGGTTTGCTAAATTTGTATTGTGGTTAAGCAAAACTTGCACTTGAATCTCAGCCACTTCAAAATTATACTAGATTTCTGCAAAAACTATTTAAAATTTTCTATTCCAGTTTATAATAATTTTGCACAATTTAGCTTGAATTTAATTAAAATTTTACTGAGTTATTATATATGCAAAAGCAAATTTTTACTTAATTTAAAAGGACCTTCAAGCTACAAAAAGTAGTTGCTTAAAACAATTTATTCAAATACTTCAAAACACGACAATATGGGTAACAAATGAAAGAAATATGGCTTTTATCAAAACGAAAAAAAATATATGTTAAAAGCTTTTTTGGTTTGGTATTAAGAGTATGGAATTTTTTACTTCAAAAAAATTGAAAATTATTTCCATAAATTTCAGATAAAACTGATAGTCAGTTAAACTTATCTACATATTTGGTACGGACGTATTGGCACTTCGTATTTCTGATAAAAGAGAATGTTCTCTTTCATTTGATACTCATATTTCAATATTTTGAAGGTTAAATAAATTTGCTCAAACAAATACTTTTTGTTACTTGAAGGTCCTTAAAAAAAAATCCAGACCTTCTCGAGAAAAAGTGAGAACGCAGTTTTACTATCCTTTGCCTCTAGTTTCACGTGTTTATGGTTTACTTCGTGTGTGCATAATTTTTCCCATAATTGTTGCACGGTGTTATAAATTGAAATAGCAAATTTGGATTCATTTTGGCTTAGATCTAGCATATTTTTGAAGTGAAATAATTATTAACATCAAATTAAATTGAAAAATTACCATTATCCGGAGACTTGAACCTCGGCCGCGTGAGTGCATTGGCTTATCCATTCGACTATCGCAGTTAATAACTAATCGTCGCCTAATTTTCTTTATTAAGAATAAACGTGTGCTTGAAAGAAATTTGCTTAAAATTAGTAATTATTTGCTATTTGAGTTTATAATAACTTAGCAAACATTTGCTTGAGTTTATAATAACTTAGCAAATATTTGCTTGACTCTATTAACAATTTTCTATTTGATTTTATAATAAATTAGCAAATATTTGCTTTAGTTTTAATTATTACTTAGGTAATAAGAAAAACATTTGCTTGATTCAAGCAAAATAATTATATCCGTGTATAATCCGGCCGCCGGATATCCGATATCCGGCCAAATCACTATCTGTTGCATCTCTAATTTTTTTTTCATAAATTTTGTAGTTATACTTAATTATAAATTTGAAATATTTGCACTATCCAAAAAAGTTGAAAATTGGCATACTTCATGACTAATATATGATTTTTTTAAAGTTGAAAATTGGCATTTTTAATGACTAAGATATGTTTTTTCAAAATTATTAAAAATAAAATAGATTCGATTACGTATTTTTTAAAATGTTGGCGCTATAAAATGGTAATATATACTAGACCGGTCCTTATTCCTTTTTTCGAATTCGTATGACGGCAAGCGCTAAAATCATTTTATTTGATCCTAAAAATACACAAAAAAATTTGAGCTTGATTGGACAATTTTTAGCCGTTCCCCCGCCAACAATTGTTTGTCATTCGTGACTATTGTTCTCTCATTCGGAATATCACTATGCTTACTAAGTATCCTGAAATGTGGGTGTGTGTGCGTTTGGCAAATGTGACAGAAAGAAAAGCGAAAGGCAGTCCTGAAAGAACAAGAAAACCAGCGTCGAATAAAAGAAGATGAACGAAAAGAGTTATATGAACAATAGACTCAAACAGGTATACAATTAAGAATTCTATCTTTTAAGCAAATCAGAATTATTGTTGTAAAACAGGTATGATTGACATTGACGACGAAAACGATATTGAAGTTGTAGCATCAACATCAGCAGGAATGTATATCCAGGTATATCAGGTATATCCAGAGGTAAAACAAATTTTCTTACACCAAGACTGCTTTCAACTTTGGATAAGTGGAAAATCACTGATGGTGCTGCAGTTCATATCCTAAGTGCAACTGCTGACGCGTTGGGCTATGATATCGAAGATCTTATACTAAATCGTTCATGAATTCGTCGAATGCGTCAGAAACATCGTGCAACAACAGCACAAAACATTGCAGCAAACTTTGATGTATGTACTGTAATGTGTTTGTGTTTTTCCCTATGCTTCTTTTTTATGTTTTGAGTATAAATTAAGAAACTTGAGTTTTTATTTCCAGTGGAATCTGTTTTGTTTTGCATTGGGATGGTACAATGTTACCAGAAATTAGTGGCAGGGAAAAAGTTGATCGCTTGCCAATCATAGTCTCATCTCAAGGTATCGATAAACTACTTGGCATTCCAAAGTTAAAATCTTCGAGTGGAAAAGAACTATCAGATGCCGTGTTTAATTCAATAAAAGAATATGAAATGATTGATCTAGTTGAAATTATCTGCTTCGACACAACTGCTCATAATACAGAAGTACAAAACGGTGCACCTGCTCTGCTTGAAGGAAAACTAGGTCGCGATTTATTATATTTTCCCTGCAGACACCATATTTACGAGTTGTTGATCCGTAAAGTGTTTGAAATTAGAGTGGCTACTACAGCCGGTCCAAAAGTGCTAATTTTTAATCGCTTTAGCAAATACTGGATTAATATTGACAAATTAAATTATAAGAGTTGTTTAGAAGATGAACAAATTATTACAGTATTGACTGCTGAAGAACGTGGAACAATTTTAAATTACTGTCTAGATAACTTAAAACAACCTCATAGCAGACGCGACTACAAAGAATTATTACAATTAGTTGTCAGTTTTCTTGGTGGTACGGTGCCGAATTTTAACACCTTTCGTATACCTGGTGCAACTTCTCATGCTCGATGGATGTCAAAATCTATTTATGCACTTAAAATGTATTTGTTTCGTAATGAATTCAATATGACCAAACAAGATCTAAACGGTATACGTAGTGTCTGTCTGTTTATAGTTCGTATTTATGTAA
Organism: Dichetophora obliterata; assembly: GCA_963920525.1. NCBI lineage: Eukaryota > Metazoa > Arthropoda > Insecta > Diptera > Sciomyzidae > Dichetophora > Dichetophora obliterata. The sequence continues at coordinate 134,257,051 of OY986436.1, forward strand.
AAGCCTGGTTTGGATGCACTAAAGCAATTGAAGCACCAAATCAAGACATAAATTTAATTAAAAATATTATAGCTTATCCTGATATAGCTCTTGCTTTGCTACAAAAAATAAGCAATCATTTGTGGTATTTGTCGGAAGAAGCAGTCGGTTTTTCATTCTTCGATCTTAATGTAAGTGTTGCAATTAAAAAAAAAATGGCTCAGGCAATTAATGTTAAAGCAAATACAGAAAAATGCAAGCAAATAATAACTAATCTAACAAATATCAACACATTAGCTCAAAAAGATTTAAGCGATTAGGTAAATTCCAATACACACGCGTTCTTTGATCGCCTAGAAATTTCAAAAGAATTTTTGCAAGTCGATCCGTCGGATTGGAATGAAAGATTTGACTACGCTCAGGGATCACAAATTTGTAAAAACTTATCTGTAGTCATTACAGATTATAATAATAAATTAACCCACAATGAAGAGGAGAAACAATCCCTTTTTCAAGTGGTTAAAGAATATAACATGAATTATCCCACTTTTAAAAAGACTTCACTATTAAATTAAAATAATTTAAATGTTACTATGAGTATGCAATTAATAAGTTTCAATTATATTATATATCAATATATCAATAATACTACGGCACACTATATTTTTAAACTGAAAAAAATTTTCAATCCATATAAAATAAACAAAAAAAAAATATTTTAGTGATTTTTTTTTGTACATTTGGTAACGTTTAGTAAGATAAAAAAAGGGCCACCTTAGATTTCAACCATATTTTTTTATAACTATTATGTTTACTTTAAGCTTTAAGAGTGCTAAGGTGCGCACACTTCCGGTTGCCTTGTTTTTTAATCAGTTTGATGGTCCTAAAAATGCTATTTTTTAATTTAAAAATCCGGTTTCGACTTTCTTTTATAGTTGTGATATTGAGAAATTGGCATTGAGATAAGTTGAGGTCTATCAGCTCTAATACTGGTAATAATTTTAGTTGATCTCGTCTTTTATTCGGTGTCGGTTGTTTTCTCTGTTTTTGCTTTTTTAATACTATATGGGTATATTTGTGTTACTAATTTCAATTATTTGTATTTATTATTAATTTGTGTTTAAAAAATACATTTTATTATAATATATGTGTTTATAAGGTGATACCATGTTATAGTATAAAGGTTAGTAATTAATATATGTAATTTTTGAAAGTTTTATTGTGTATCACGATAGTTATTGTGCATAATTTGATAGCTAAGCTGCTGCTTATATACTTTTTTCTTTCTCTTTTTGCGTTCCACTTTGTGTGTTATTTGATTATTTGTAAAAACTACGCAAAGAGAATTGTTGCAGTTGCTATTAAACTGTAACATAGTTAACATGTAACATGCCCATTAGCACTTAGTGAACATTATATTTGCTCACATAATATTAATTAACTTTACTTTTGTGCTATAGAAATATTTCTGTAGAAAACTTTACTGCTTTTTCTTTAGACGAGCTTTGCAAAATTCAAAACATTCTGAACCGTATGTTCAGTTGTTCTAGCCCATGTGGGCGTTTGTTCCATACTTCATGTTCTGGGATCTCTAAGTCGTGTCTTGATGATTTAATATCAGCACAATCAGGTCTTCGTTGGTATTGTAAGAAGACTTTATGAAAAAAAAAAAACAAATCGAAAAAATAGTTTTTAACCGCAGTTCATACCTTAAAGCGTTAAGACTATCACCGAAAAGATGAGTTTTTATAAAAAAAAATTTCGATTTTTTTTGTTCATAAAGTCTTCTTAAATCCTTCAAAAATAATGCGTTAAAAGGATTTCTTAAAATTCAAATTATTTTTGGAGTTACAGAAACATATATGTATATATACACTCGCGCCGAAGTGCAACTTAAAATGCGCTTTTCTCGAAATTACTTTTTTCAAACTGGGGTGTCGTTTTTCTCGAGAACCAGAAGTCGGATGAAGATACGGCGGGAGACGTTTTGTAGGTAATCACGTCAGGCAGGGCCTGAACTAGCATAATTGGGCTAACTCTACTAACGGGGGAGGAGTGGGACAAAAACCCCCAAAAAAAAGCTAAACAGTAACTGCCTGACGTGATTACCAACAAAATGCCTCCCGCAGAATTTCGATACGACATCTGGTTATCAAGAAAAACGGCACCCGGTTTGCATTCTCATTTTTACGCACCCATATCGCTCTGGGGGGAGGGGGAAGGGAAAGTACGAAAAAAGTTAGAAATTACGTCTATTTTCACGTAAAAAAACCCAACGTTGATAAATTGGTCGTTAATAAAAACGACTGACGATTTTTGTGGGCTTGAACCGTAGGTCATACCTTAAATAACAATTTTAGAGAAATTGTTACATTTTTTAACGAAGTAAGCCCCTCACCCAGTACTAGCATCTACGATGAAAAGTCTTCATCGGAAAATATATTGACTGCGTTCTCTCAGACGCTTCCAGCCTCTTCTTCTGAGACTCAAATAATTTCATCTAAAGAAGGCTTAAATATTTCGAAGAAAAAGAGGAATAATTCCAAAAACAAAAATAATAAGCTACGCAGATCTCGACTAAACCAGTGAGGATAGATAATAGAGTTATTACTCTATCTGTTCCATCTGTTTCTTCCCCGGCTAGAAATGAGATTGCTTTATCTAATGAGCGCAATAGTTCATTAAAGTTAAGAGCGGTGTCGAGAAGAAAGAAGGTTTTCATTTTACACCTTCAGCCCGACACAACAAGTGACAATGTATTGACGTTTGCCAAACATAATCAATTAGTAAGTCAGACTACTTTCTACTCATTCAAAAAAATTGGCAATAAACCTTCCCACGCATCATCATGGTATAATGATTTGACAGGGTAGCTGTGACAATTTTTTGGCGATTGGTAGTTTTCAAAAACAGCTAAAGGAGTTGTAGTTTGCTGCTCTTGACTAGCTATGTGCTTATTTTTAACTTTTCTTTTATTCAAAAAATTTGTTCTCGAAGTTTATTGGAATGTTTTTAGTTTGCTGTGGTTGACTAGCTATGTTTAAGTCGTTGCTTATTTTTTCACATTTCTTTGATTAATTGCATGAACAGCTAATTTTGACAACTACTCATCGCCGCTCGTAAGAAAAAAGCCAGTATACGCTACTACATTATCAAATAATTATACCATGCGCATCATTTATTCTCACAGTTGCTGCTGAAGAGTTTGCAACTGTTCTGAGCTCTAATTTGTGGGCTGATAATGTCTTCGTTTCTGAGTTGAAGCCTTTAAATAGTAGGACGAACAACATCGCCAGTCAGACCGAAAAAAAATAAATAAGCTTTCCCTTTACTATCAAAATGTAAGGGGACTACGTTCAGAGGCGCGAGACAGTTTTTTGTCAACACAGAATTTTTGTGAAGATATTATCGCCTTAACTGAAACTTGGTTGAACGGAGGTATTACTGACTAAGACTTGTTTGGCCATAGTTTTCAAGTGGAAACTAAGACTTCAACATCTTAAATTTACTTGATGTTAATGACGACATTTTATTGTGGGGCGATTTTAATTTACCTGACTTACAATGGCATTCTTTTGACGATGAAAAACATTTTTGTGCATTTTATTCTAAGCCACGCCAAGAACAAATATTTGTTGACAATGTATGTTCTGACTTAAAACAAGTTAGTTGTATTTTAATAGTCTGGAAGAACTGCTTGACCTAGTCATAACTACAGACAGTAACAATGTAATTGTTAAGAAGGCACTTCATACCCTTACTACTATTAATATTTACCATCCACCTGTTGCGTCCTCCCGTGAGGATATACGTAGGTCCTAATCGTGGCCCTAAAATATCTGTTGTCTATCCGCTTAAACTTTAGCCGTATAGCCCAACAGACACATAAATCTGTTGAGTTAGGCCCCTTTGTTCGTTTTTATCGCGATGTTGCAACAAGCACTTGAACTTGTTACAACCGGCTGTCTTCACTGTTGGCGTGTTGCAACAAGCACTTGGACTTGTTACAACGTTGCTATACTAGGTACTTGAAACTATTATAGCCGCTGGATCCTGTAAGGAAGTGAAAAAGTTTGTTAATTCATACTTAGTCCTGTGGATTTCCGGCTGGTTCCCACCTCTAGAAGTCTTGACCGTGTACTCCTTGAGACAGCAGACTGCAGAAACCTTAATCCAAAATCTAGCGACTGGATTAATCAAATAAAAACACTGTGTACTGTTACCCCTTTTTTACAGCAAACTTACTGACTCTTTATTTTAGCGGGGACCAGATATTTATAACATATCTGACCGCGCTTCTTCTTCTTAATTTTTACATACATATTACATTCTTAACTCCACTTATTGATAAATCAGCTGTTGTGTAATTTTGCCTTCCGCCTCTTGCACAATAATTCAGTTTAGTTTAACATCATTATTAAGTTCCAATCATTATTTTAAAATACGTTAACCTTCGTTATTCCTTATACATACTTATATAATAATGCCAATTTGGGCTAAGCAAACGTATAACATTGTAATTGGGTCATATTGCCCAACGATAAATTATTATTTAAATTATTCTTATTTTGCATTATTCGCATAGCCAAAATGTATGTAAGCTAATTACAACAATAAAATATTAAAATTAATTTACCTCTGGATTTTGTTTTGTCAGCATTTGACGCTGGCCGAACAGAAGTAAATTGTTGGCTTTATTTTATTGTCTTTAAATAAAATTAAAGCAGATCGCCCAGTTGTTGTTGTGGTAGATCAGTGTTCATTTTATTGTCTTGACTTTATTTGTTTTACTTGACTTTATTTGTTCTCTACTGGCCTAGGCATTGAATTCATATAAAAGTCGCTCGCTTAGTTGTTGCGGGGGATCAACTTTAATTTTCACTTGGCCACTAGTAGAAAGACAATATTTTGGGGAATGCCTCGTTGTGAGTCACAACATTCCTCCCCCCTTACACAAAGAAAATTTTCTCCTTGAAGAGGTTAAATTTTTCGTCAGTTAATTTTTTGTTAATTTTGTTTGCATGCTTGTTTATTATCAGCTTTATTAATTCTCGTTACTTTATTTCTATTCATAAAAAGTTGTTGGTTAATAAATTTTTGTTTTTGCATCTGACTTGCATTGCGTGTTTATCTTTCTTATTTGAATTATGCTTACATTGTTAAAAACGAAAACAACTTTTTTTTCTTATTTTTTACTTGTCGTATGACTTCTGTATTTAGTTTTAATTGATTGTTTCTGCAATTTTACTAATCTTTTAACTATTAAATTATAAATCCCTTACTTCCTGGCACTGTTGGGGTGATTGCTGTTTGTTTGTGTTTTCTTTTCTTTCAAACATTGGTTATTTCCGCGTTGTCCACCTGTGCGCCGGAAAAACTGTCACGGCGTTAAATTTCTTTTCGGTTATGGTTTTCGATGCAGATAATGTTGAAGTGTGTGTGCTGGTGATATTGTTTTTGTTTGACAGGAGGCTTTAAGCCCAATAGCTGGTTAACCTGGTTTCTTTTTTATTGATATTGCAATTCATAAGCAATTTTCTAAAGCTTTTGTTATTTTAGTTTCTCTGTTGCATTTAATTGTTGTTTTAAATATTGTTTGTCTCGTTGTTGATTAGTTTTGTTGTGTATTATCTTTGTTTGTTTAAATAAATACTCGTACTCTTATATTGTTTCAAGAAGGCTTTTTATACCTTTTTCGATTACCTCTTCATTTTTCTGGTTGGAAAAGGTTTTTTACCTTTTGTTACGTTACAGTATTAATTTTTCCGGCTGTTATAAGGTTATTTTCTTTTAAGGCTGTTATAAGGTTTTTTACCTTTTGTTGTATTACTTTTCTGTTTTATAAAGGTTTTTATACCTTTTGTTGTTTTAACTTCTTAATTATATTTCATTACTATTAAAATATTTTTGTCTTTTGCAGTCTTAAATTCTTGCTTTTTGTTGCTTTATTAAGGTTTTTATACCTTTTGTTGTATTATTTCTCTGATTTTAGAAAGTTTTAGAAAGGTTTTATACCTTTTGTTGTATTATTTCTCTGATTTTAGAAAGGTTTTTATACCTTTTGTTATTTTAACTTCTTAATATTGAATTATTGTAGTTTAAAGAAAGTTTTTATATCTTTTGTTGTATTGCGTCTTCATTTTTTTTTTATATTTTTTTTTAATGTTGTTTTACGAAGGTGTTTATACCTTTTAATGTTTTACTTTTTAATTTTTTCTGCTCTAATATTTATTATTTTTTTTCTGTTGTTTGCTTTTCAGCACACACTTCTCGTGGTTGAAGTTTATTGCCTGACTTGCGTTATTCCTTTTAAATGTTGTTTCTGCTCACTGCTTTTTTCTCTGATAACGCTTATTTCGGGTCCATGAATTTCTCAATTGATGAAATAATAATATATTTTTTTACTTGCAAAATTGCTGTGCCGTTTAATTGCTACGTCACAATGATGATGACTTTCTTAAATTATTGCCAAGTTTGTGGTTACTTTCATAAATCTAGTTACGTTATATTGGCCCTTATTATCGGCCTTAATTTACTTTAAAACTTACTTCATATTAAAAATTTTATTCAATAGTTTTTTTATGCTTTCTCTGAAATATATATTTTACTTCCAATTTTATTTAATATCCGAATCTACTTTATTCTTCCATGTTTATTAATTTAGCAAATTTACTAGAAAGGAATTGCTATTCTTAATTATTTTACTTTCTAGAGTTCTTTCAATGTTTCTTTTATTCTACTTATTTTTTTTTTAATTTGTAAAATAATATTTTCCTTTATCATTTTTCCTTTATGTAAAAATAATATGTCTTTTTCATTATTTTTCCTTTTACTTTCTGTATCATTTTACGTATTATGTTTTACTGCGTCTTCATTGGACGTTTTCAAATATCTGTATTTCCAATTGATTTATTTTTATTTTTTTATATTTTTACGACTAATTTAAATCCAAAACAAAACTTACAGAATTATATTAAATAAAGTGGCACTATTTTGGTATCTACAAGTAGAATGCGTTGTACTAGAATTTAATCCTTGCGAAGGACTTCTGTAACAACGTCATTCACTGTGGAGATGCCAAAACAATTGCCTTGTACTTTAGAATTTCTCGTTTCTTATTTTCCTTATGCCATCTCTTGGCTTCAACTGTTTCATTTAAATATCTTTACCTTATTCTTTTTTTTTTGTTTATATTCTCTGGTACTATATCTCAGTCACATAACCTTTTCTTACTTTCACATTCTTTTCTTTTATTTTATTTTTTTTTCTATAATCATTTCAAAGATATCTTTAAAAAAATGTTCTCTAACATTTTCCATTTGCTGGCATTTATAACCATTTTTACCGTCTTTTGGTTTCACATCTTTCTCTTAACTGCTACTTCCGTAAGTACTTCTTTTACTTTATTTTTTTATATACACCTTTTTCTTTATTACTAACACTTTTATTATATAGTATTTATTTTATTCTCATAATTTTAGTACCCCTAATATGTATTTTATTCTATTCCCTCTCCCGTAAAATTTTTATTTTATATTTTTAGTTTTTTCCCAATAATTTTTTTTTTCTTTTCGTTTTAAATACTCTGTAAATATCTGTGGCGTCTACCAAATTTTCACCTAAATAACCTCGTGGTGCAATCTCTTGGTTATGAACCACTAACTTGGGGGTTTTTGCAGCATTTACTTTCAATTCCGCACTATATTGACTTGAACTTAATTCATTTCTTCGTTTCAAACTACTCCTTAACGTGTTTTGTTTAGCTAAATTCTTGTCCACTCCGGAATCTACAAGTAGAATGAGTTTTCCGTTTTTTGTATACTCGCAAGGAACTCCTACGAACACATCATTCACTTTGCGAATAACCGAAAATTCACCCTTTTTCGTGTCCAGCACTGTCAGATTTTTGTGCCAACCATCATTTGTTATATTTTCATTTACTTTTTCTACTACCACATCGAATTTTCCTTTTGTTACATTTTCATTTAATGTTCCTGTTACCACTTCGAAGTTTTCTTTTATCATATTCTCATTTAATTTTCCTACTATCACATTGAATTTTTCTTTTATTTCTCCTAGTGCTTCTATAAAATTTTTTTATGTCGCCTGCAACGACTCAACTGTTTCCTTCAACTCTGGGCTTATGCTTTCTACATTTCTCCCTGAATGAGATGTACAGAAATTAACAATCCTTTCAGATGTCAAACTATCTGTTACTACTCTTTCTATTTGCTGGGATGGACAGGCATTCACAATCTTTTCAGACGTCGAATGATCTGTTACTGAACTTTCCACTAGCTTTGATGTACAGATATTCACAATCTCTTCAGACGTAGAATTATCATTTACTATCCTTTCTTTTGGCTTAGATGTATGGATATTCACAATCTTTCTAGACGTAGAATTATCCGTTACTATCTTTGATGACCTTATTTCGCTCTTATTTCGGGGTTCCCAGCTCATTGGCCTTGGCTGGGCCCCTGAAAGTTTCCCTGCCGATTTTCCCAGTTGTTCCTTCTATAACACTTATCCTGCACATGACCCACCTTGTCACACCACCTACAGCGTACCTGTTGCTGTCTCACTGGCATTTCATTACCAAAATTATTTGTCCTAAAACTCAATCGATCGTTATATATGTTCCTGTTTTATTGCTGTCTACTAGGAAATTGTCTAAAATTTTTCTGCTGTCCCTTTGAAGTGAATGAGGGTGCACTCTTCCAGCAATTTTCATGCCCATACTTCTGACATGTTTCGCAATATGAAGAATTTTTCCTCGTGAGACACACATCCCTTGTGTGTCCCTGTCTGTTGCAGAATGAACACTTGATGTTCATTTTATGTCGGTCCTGCCTTTCATCTTCGAACCTATCTACTGGTGTTAAAGCTTTTATCCTTAAACCCTGATTTACTCTCCTATTCCATCTCCGTTCTTCGTCACTTCCTTGCATCGTACAAGTTGGACGCGGAGAATGTCGTCCTGACCCATTCCTGCTTTTGTCCCTCAACATAAATTCTACATCTGAAGCCTTTTTTACCAAATCTGATAGGTTATTATCTGACAAAGATAACACTACTGTCTTTATCTCTATATCCGATATACCGATTTTAAGTGCTGCTAACACAGAGCTATTTAAATGTTTAATGAGTGTTTTGCCGCCCTTTACACAATCTTTTGCCCTAGCTTCTATTGAACCTAGTCTTCGTGCAAACGCAACTATTTTTTCCCCGGGCTCTTGTTCACACTTAGATAATTCGATGATTATCGAATTGAATGTGGTTGGCTCTAGATAATTTGCCTCAATCAATACGATAATATCCTCCACATTGTCAAATTGTCGCTCCTACATAGCTCGAAAGCATCCCCGTGTAACCGTAGTTTTATGCACTCAATTTAAATTGGGATATCTGCTTCCATAATCGCTCTTGCAGCCACATCACATACCTTGATAAACCTATGTACTTCTACCGTTGACTCGGTACCCGAAAACAAGGGCACCAAATTATTCATCGTCCTCGCGATGTCATTAACACTCATGGTTTTACTTTTAAACAGTTCGTTTTCCTAATCGAAACCTCATTCTCTATATTGTTCCCCTACTCACTATTTTCTTTTTTAAGACATTTATATCTTTATAAAACACATTTTAATATATTTTGGCTAATTTTTTACAAACCACTTTTTTATTATTCTTTCTTTTTTTTTTAAACATTGTATGCCTTCATAACAAAAACATTCTTAAATATAAATACAAATTCTAAATGTTTGATAGTTTAAATCATACTTGATTTTAAATACAAATTCTAGTTGTTTGACAGTTTAAAATCGTTTATTGAGCTTAAGGTCAAAGTTAGAACAATTAATTGTTCTAACGAATCTTTCCAAAGAAACAACAACAACAACAACAAAGTTTTTTCAATATGAAAAGGAAAAAATCACTAGCTGATCTTATTGCACAATTTCTGCCCGGCTAAAGGCGTCATCAGAAATCTTTGTGATACCCGTGCAAGCGCGCACTAACGCACTGCACCACCGGGGCGATGAGATTTGAAGTGTCCATTTCTCATTTTTTCTCAATTTCATAATTTCACATTTGTTGTTGTATTTCTGTTGTACTTTAGTCTCTATGCTTATGTTATTATATGTAGTCCAACAGCCTGCTGGAAGTCTGCACTAACAAAGCATGTTTACTGAAGTTGTTTTTAGAATTTTGCTGATTTTGTTTTCATGTTTCCGTTTGGTCGAGCTCTACCATTTGATTAAAGTTTTTTCCTAAATGACCTCTATATTTATTATGTTGACTTTATATGATTTAAATACAAATTCTAAATGTTTGATAGTTTAAATCATACTTGATTTTAAATACAAATTCTAGTTGTTTGATAGTTTAAAATCGTTTATTGAGCTTAAGGTCAAAGTTAGAACAATTAATTGTTCTAACGAATCTTTCCAAAGAAACAACAACAACAACAACAACAACAAAGTTTTTTCAATATGAAAAGGAAAAAATCACTAGCTGATCTTATTGCACAATTTCTGCCCGGCTAAAGGCGTCATCAGAAATTTTTGTGATACCCGTGCAAGCGCGCACTAACGCACTGCACCACCGGGGCGATGAGATTTGAAGTGTCAATTTCTCAGTTTTTCTCAATTTCATAATTTCACATTTGTTGTTGTATTTCTGTTTTACTTTAGTCTCTATGCTTATGTTATTATATGTAGTCCAACAGCCTGCTGGAAGTCTGCACTGCAGTATGATTTAAACTATCAAACATTTAGAATTTGTATTTAAATCATATAAAGTCAACATAACAAATATAGAGGTCATTTAGGAAAAAACTTTAATTCTTAAATATATTTACAATATTTTTCTTTTCTATTTTCAATAGCAATATTAATTTCAAAATAAAGCTCTATGCTGCTGACTTGTCTGCTTCTTCGTTGATAAATCTTCCATTGTGATTTAGTTCCTTTTCTATTTTCCCATCTGCTTCCAGGTTTGGTTTGGCCGGATGGTCTTCAAAAATTCTACTGGTACAGTCCTCATGATTGTAACTTAGTGGATCCAAAAAAGTTGTTGTTGACATAATGTCTTATCTGAAAAAAAATTTTCCCAAAAATTTTATTCCTAAAAAGGCTTCAAACGAAACTTAAACCTTTATATACAAAAGAAAATATTCCTACCATCCCCTTTCCGAGAGGTGGTGGAAGATGTCCCACAGAATTTTATGCCACAAACTAATATTTTGCCCAAAAAAAAAACTTTTTTTTCTCTATATACCCAACAGTTTACCTCCATAGTTTATCGTAATAAATCCTTTATTATTATTTACAGCATAAGAAACATTTTTTTTTTCTTAAAATGTCCTATCAAAAAATTTCCATTCTTTAAAAATTTTACAAAACTTAAAAAAATTATCCGTATTGTTCCTGTAACAGAAGGATCTAACAAAAATTGTTCTTATTGCTCCTGTTACAATAAGGATCCTAAGATCCTTGCCGTCCCCTTGGACAGAAGGATCCTACCGGCTGCGCCATTTTGTTGTGTCCTCCCGTGAGGATGCACGTAGGTCCTAATCGTGGCCCTAAAATATCTGTTGTCTACCCGCTTAAACTTTAGCCGTATAGCCCAACAGACACATAAATCTGTTGAATTAGGCCCTTTTGTTCGTTTTTATCGCGATTTTGCAACAAGCACTTGAACTTGTTACAACCGGCTGTCTTCACTGTTGGCGTGTTGCAACAAGCACTTGGACTTGTTACAACGTTGCTATACTAGGTACTTGAAACTATTATAGCCGCTGGATCCTGTAAGGAAGTGAAAAAGTTTGTTAATTCATACTTAGTCCTGTGGATTTCCGGCTGGTTCACACCTCTAGAAGTCTTGACAGTGTATTCCTTGAGACAGCAGACTGCAGAAAACTTAATCCAAAATCTAGCGACTGGATTAATCAAATAAAAACATTGTGTACTGTTACCCCTTTTTTACAGCAAACTTACTGACTGACTGACTCTTTATTTTAGCGGGGACCAGATATTTATAACATATCTGGCCGCGCTTCTTCTTCTTCCTTATTTTTACATACATATTACATTCTTAACTCCACTTATTGATAAATCAGCGGTTGTGTAATTTTGCCTTCCGCCTCTTGCACAATAATTCAGTTTAGTTTATCATCATTATTAAGTTCCTATGATGCAATCATTATTTTAAAATACGTTAACCTTCGTTATTCCTTATACATACTTATTTAATAATGCCAACTTGGGCTAAGCAAACGTATAACATGTGTAATTGGGTCATATTGCCCAACGATAAATTATTATTTAAATTATTCTTCTTTTGCATTATTCGCAAAGCCAAAATGTATGCACGCTATAATTAGCGTAGGTCCTAATCAACAATAAAATATTAAAATGAATTTACCTCTGGATTTTGTTTTGTCAGCATTTGACGCTGGCCGGACAGAAGTAAATTGTTGGCTTTATTTTATTGTCTTTTAATAAAATGAAAGCTGATCGCCCAGTTGTTGTTGCGGTAGATCAGTGTTAATTTTATTGTCTTGACTATATTTGTTTAACTTGACTTTATTTGTTTACTCTACTGGCCTTGGCATTGAATTCATATAAAAGTGCCGCAATGCAATGAATGGTGATCGCTCGCTTAGTTGTTGCGGTCGATCAACTTTCATTGTCAGCACTTGGCCACTAGTAGAAAGACAATATTTTAGGGAATGCTTCGTTGTGAGTCACAACACACCATTGATTATTTGGTATAAATCTGATAGGGAGAATATGGTAAATTCAAGCTCTGTTGACTCAGTTTATGAATTGAATTTCAAAAGAGCTGACTTTTTGAGGTTGAATCTAATGAATGAGGTTGAATCTAATGAATGAGGTTGAATTAAATATTTAGGTATTCAGATAGACAATAAACTCAAATTTAATGATCACATAGACTATACAGTAAATAAAATTGCAAAGAAAATAGGATTTATGCAAAGAACATGTCGATTCGTCAGAAAAGAATACAAAATTATGGTTTATAGATCTATTATAGAACCCCATTTTATATATTGTCCATCAATATTATATATTTTACCTGACTCACAAGCTGACAGGCTACAAAAGATGCAAAATAAAGCTATGCGCCATATATTAAAAGCACAATATGATACACCAACGATAACTATGTTGAATGCACTAAATTGGTTGAGCATTAAACAACTATTACTCTTCCATACAATGAAATTTATATTTAATATTAAACATGGATTAGTACCAGAGTACCTTAGTAATAATTTAACATATGTTAACGAAATACATTCCTATATAACAAGAGACAGAAATAATTTTAGATTGCCTTTATATAGAACAGAAGCTGAAAAACAAAATTTGTATTACAAAGGACTTAAATGCTTTAATGCTTTACCAAGCGAAATCAAAAATTGTGATAACAAAAACCGTTTTAAAAATGTATTATACATATACTGAAAAACAACACCTGTATTTGGATAATATTAAGCTGAGCTTATTGTCTGATCCAAAGAAATTTTGGATATTTATTAACTTTAAGAAGAGAACTGATGGATTTCCTTCTTCTTTCAAAATTCAGGATGGATTTACTGACGATTCCAATTTACTGGCAGATTGCACTTCTCCTCGACTTTGTGCAAGTGTTTCGCGACGACTACTACCTCAATGTCACCTGCAAAGCCTATAATCTTAGTACTATCCGGTATATTGAGCCGTAATACTCCATCATACATGATGTTCCAAAGAGCTGGATCCAAAACGGAGCCTTGAGGAACTCCCCTAGTAACTTTGTATGTTGCAGTATCTACTTCTAATAGTCTCATATAATTCTCCTGAGATAGAAGGGAACGCCAAGTGGGCGAGAGCTTCTAATATTCTGGACCAGTTCCCAAAATTAAATGCGCTTTTTGATGTCGAGTGTTGTTACAAGACAGTACTCTTTGTCGCCGTACAGCCACCGCGTGCCGGTTATTGCATCAAGCGCTATCTTCTTTACTGCACCAATCGGATCAGTTGTCGAACGAGCTTTACGAAAACCAAAATGTCAAATTTCCAGCAGCTACAATTGAAGCCTTCAACCTATTGCTTATCAACCGTTCGCGGATCTTGCCAGCAGAGTCAAGCATGCAAAGAGGATCCTCCTCCAGGCAACAGGTAATCTTCGGGATCAACATCAGCCTTTGCCCCTTCCACCTTAATGGGAAGACACCTTTCATTAAACAGGCATTATACAAGTCTGTGAACATGTCAGTTTTTTGCTCCACAGCGATTTTAAGTATCTTATATGAAACTCCATCAGGTCCAGGAGATTTTTTATTGTAGAGTTCCTTAGCTATTTTAAGGAGCTCATCAGTGGTCACTGGCTAAATGTTTTGCAGCACTTCATTTCCTGATCTAATTTCAGGATTGTCAGGTTGTTCTGGAAATAGAGTATGAACTATAGTCTATATCAATGTGGGACAAGTCGGAGTTGGTTGTCTAAACACATTAAATTTTTTCATGTCGAGCTTGTACGCAAAGCCAAATGGTTGCTCTGGTACCTCTCGAGCGATAGAAGAGACGCCTTGCTCGTTTGCAGCATCTTCGGAGGTTGGATATTTCGTCAACCCACCAGTAGTCTGGAACTCGGTGAATATTTCCGGCACCCCTTCTAACCATTGAAGCGTCATATGCACCATCTATGTGCGTCATCACTTGCGTAGATTTTTCTGTCGCCGAGTCAGATGAAAGAGCCATGTCTGATAGCATGACCTGTAGGATGTCTGGGTTCAACGTGTTAGCTTTATAACTTTTATGGCTTGCCTTGCATTAGTCTTCTTACGGTGTCTTTTGTGTTAAACATTACTGCATTGTGACCTGTATAGTGGTCGCTCACGTGCCAGGCTGATTTAGGGAGTAAGCTGCTACTAACAAAGGTGAGGTCTATAATGGAACCTGTTCCTGCTCTTTCAAAAGTATTTTGTCTCCCCGTGTTTAGTGTGGCTATGTCAAGGACTGCAAACACTTCTAAGAGCGCTTGTCCTCTTGGATTGGTTCTAGAGCATCCCCATTGGCCGGTCATCAGTTCGATCTCGTCTTTTAAAGTGACAGTCGTTTGTCTTGTGTTGTTTTTTTATTGTAATTTGTGTTATACCAGTGTTTATTTCATTTCGGTATGTGCCGTATTTTTATTTATTTATGATTGGAAATTGTTTTGAAGGTGAAGTATAGTATTTTCATCCTGTGTAGTTGAATTTTTTAATGTTTTGTTGTACTACATACATATATCGTATAGCTGAGTTGCTGCTTATATACTTTTTCTTTCTCTTTTTTGCGTTCCTCTTTGTGCGTTATTTGTTTATTCGCATAAACTAAGCACACGGAACTGTTGCAGTTGCTTTTAAACTGTAACATATTATATTAACCCATTACCACTTAGTGGACATTATTTTTGCTCTCATAAAATCATTTAACGTTGTTTATTCGCTATGAAATATTTTTCCGTAGAAAATTTTGCTGCTTGTTCTTTAGACGAGCTTTGCAAAAGTCAAAACATTCTGAACCGTATGTTCAGTTGTTCTGGCCCATGTGGGCGTTTGTTCCATACTTCATGTGCTGGGATCTCTAAGTCGTGTCTTGATGATTTAATCTCACCACGATCAGATGCGTTAAGGTTGTACATTGCAATTCTAATGTATATGTTATTAATGCATACGTTCCTCCCAAGAGCAGTGTAGAGGTATATGCAAGCCTTGCGGATTGCATAGAATTTATATTAAATTTACTTGACGTTAATGACGACATTTTATTGTTGGGCGATTTTAATTTGCCTGACTTAAAATGGCATTCTTCTAACGATGAAACACATTTTTGTGCATCTAATTCGAAGACACGCCAAGAACATATATTTTTTGACAATATATGTTCTGACTTACAACAAGTTAGTTGTATTTCTAATAGTCTGGAAAGGCTGCTTGACCTACTCTTAACTACAGACAGTAACAATGTCATTGATCAGAGGGCACTTCATGCTTTGACAACTATTGATAATTACCATCCACCTTAGACTATTTGGTATAAATCCGATATGGAGAATATGGTAAATTCAAGCTCTGTTGACACAGTTTATGAATTCAATTTCAAAAAAGCTGACTTTTTGGGGTTGAATCATTTACTTTATAGTAAATTAAATATAATTACAGAATACATAAATAATAATAATCTTAATAGTTCAATACATTTTTTTCTATACGGAGCTCTTTGTCATGTTTTCTCAGTCTGTACCATATAGTCTCAAATTTGCGAAAAATTCTGCTTACCCTTGGTACACAAAGGATTTAAAGACTCTTCGGAACAAAAGGAATAGGGCATGGAAGAAATATGTTTGTAGTTTTGACTCAAATGACTTAGAAACATACAAACGTTTGTTTCTGGAATTTGAGAATTGCTCAGCTGTATTGTATAATGAGTATTTGGATAATATGAAGCTGAGTATTTTGTCTGATTCAAGAAAGTTTTGGGGATTTATTAATGTTAAGAAGAAGAATGATGGATTTCCTTCTTCTTTCAAACTTCAGGATGGATTTACTGACGATTCCACAATTATTTGTGGCCTATTTGCCAATCTTTTTAAAGAATAATTTTGTTCAGATTCTTTTAATCCTGATTTAGCGTATTTTGATTATATGAACGCATCCAGAGTTTCTTTGGGGCATATATCTTTTACCTCAGAGGATATTTTTAAGTATATTGAATCAATCGATGAGGATTTTAGCGCTGGACCAGATGGAATTCCTGCCGCAGTGTTAAAACAATGCGGCTCCATTTTGTGTCAGCCACTCTCGTTACTTTTTAATAAATCAATTAATGAAAGTAATTTTCCTCTTTTTTGGAAAAAATCTTATATCAGTCCTATTTACAAAAACGGTTGCAGGAATGACGTCACTTATTATAGGCCTATCGCTAAACTGTCTTCAATTCCTTAACTTTTTGAGCGAATAGTATACGATCGAGTGAAAATTCACTGTGGGTAAGTCATGACAACTCGTCAGCATGGTTTTGTTACTGGCAGATCCACTGTGTCTAATCTACTCGATTTCACTACATTCTGCTTCAAATCTATTGATTCTGGTAGCCAGGTCGACTGCATTTACACTGACTTAAGCAAAGCTTTTGATAAATTACCACATAATCTAATTTTATTAAAACTTAAATTAATGGAATTCCCACAGTATTTTGTAAACTAGATCAAATCGTATTTGATGGAGCGATCTTATCAAATACGGTTTCGAGGCGTGTTGTCTTCTGAATTTGTTGCAAAATCGGGTGTTCCTCAAGGAAGCCACCTGGGTCCACTTCTGCTTATTTTGGCAATTAATGATGTTACCCACGTCATCATACACTCTAATTTGCTCATTTATGCAGATGATATGAAAATATACAGAACAATTGATTCTAATGACAATTCAGACCTGCTCCAGTCAGACTTGAACTCCTTTGAGGTTTGGTGTTCTAAAAATAACATGTTTTTAAATCCAGATAAATGCCAAACTATGACCTTTTCGCGTAAAAGGAACAATTTTTTTTTTTATTACAAAATTAAAGATACTGCTTTAAGTCGTGTAACTACCGTCAAAGACCTTGGTATATGCATGGATTCTAAGCTATCGTTTAACATGCATATTGATAGAATTTGTAAAAAAGCGTCTTCTATGCTTGGTTTTATTAAACGGTGGGCCAAAGAGTTTGATAGCTTAATAACAACTACAACTCTGTATTATTCAATCGAGCGTCCTCACTTGGAGTACGCAAGTCAAGTATAGGCCCCACATTACAATGTGCATGTTGATCGTAAGGAAACAATTCAAAAACGTTTTGTTCGGTTTGCTCTGAGAGGCTTGAGTGGAACTGACATATTTAATCTTCCTCCATATGAGGATCGTTTGAAATTATTAAAGATGCAATCTTTAAGTGAGAGAAGGAAATCTGCTGATATCGTATACTTACACCAACTTATAACTGGCGTATTCGATTTTCCAGAACTTCTTTCTCTTATAATTTTTAACACTAACCGTAAAAGCAGTAGAAACTCTAACAACTTGATTTATTTACCATTTAGTAGAACAAATTATATGTTAACTGCTCCATTAAATCGCATGAGTACTTTTGTTAACAACTGTAGCGTGTTTGATGTTAACTTGTCGAAAGGTCAACTCAAAAATAGATTGAAAACTAATGTATGATTAGATCTATGTAAACGCATGGTTAGTTGTTATGTCTTGTGTTGTCCCTGAGCCCAACCCATATTATGGTGGGTAAATTTTCTCCCTTTTGGTTTTTTATTGAACCACTTTTATCGATATCTTTGAGTTATATTTGGTTGGTTCTTAAAATGATCTATTGCGGAGAAAGTGTCAAAAAGCTGTAGTAGCTGAACTCTATTGTTATTGGCCATTTCCCGTTGGCCATTCGTTGAAGTCCCCTGCAATGACAACTGGGTGTCATCCGATAGCGTAATCTACAATTTCTTTCAGTACCTTTGTGGCTTAATTTAAAGGAAGGCTTGGGGTAAGTAACAGCTATACACATAAATTCCTCTCAATTAGGCCCTCACGAAGTAGTTTGCAGATTTCTGATCCCTTAATTGTTGCTGCTGCTGTCCACAGCTCCATATGGAGGCTTTCCCAGAATTATCGCTGATTTGGCCGCAGTTCTTGTTGGTACGATATGGCTCGCTAAGAATGGCGACATCAGCATTGTATTCCCGGAAGTTTTGCTTCAACAGGTCATGGGCGACTTCACAGTGGTTAAGATTGAGCTGATAAAACCTTATTTTGCTTTCATCTCTAGCAAGGCCTTCTGATAGAATTGGCATTTGGTACTCGTTGTTGAATGCCTAGTATCAGCCTTTTATCTCCTTGAGCAAAGTATGCAGTTAGCTGCGTTTTCACATGCTATTGGCTCGGTGTTTTGCGCTGCCACACCTAAAACAGATCTTTGCGCAATCCGTTTCACTTCTGCTGTTTATCGCTACATGACCGAAGTCCATGCACTTGATAAATACTCTGGGGTTTATTCTTTCTCTTATCGACACATAACCCAGTCATTTCTGACCCTGTCAGCCTTGATCAGCTCTGAAGCACTTTCGGGTGGCATACTTAGTGTTGCCGTTTGTGCAACTCTATATACTTTGCACAGGCTGAGCATTGAGGAAGACTTAATGTTGTGACCAGCAAATTGTTCTTGCAGTGCCGCAAGTACTTCTTTTGTGGTTACCTCATCAATGCCTTTAATCTCGACTTGTGTCATTTCAATGAGGATTTTGACTTCAGCGTTCGATCCTTACACCGTTTGGACTGCGTTTTGTAGTTCGGCAAAGGCAGGATCTTATGGTTTTTCAAGGAGCAAAAGAAGCTCTCCCGTAGCCGTGAGCTGTGGTTCGGCCTTCACCTGTCTTAGGATATCAGTATATGAGCTCGTACCCGTAGTTCTGATGACGATGGCGTCCTTTCGGGGTGGTCTCTTTGGCTTTTTCGGTTTTTCGATTTTTTTTTCCTAACTTTTATCCAAGCATTGTGCAGCGCCTCCTGAGAGCTGGGAGTCACCTTATCTGCTGACAGCAAAAAACCCTGTGCAGCCTCATTTATTGTGCGCTTTAGCACTTCTTGATTTTCACTTCTTTCTTGGCGGTATCAATTTAGGCTCTATTTTGAAATTGGTCTCTTTGTGTAAGAACGCGATCTCATCCACAAGGTCTCTTAGGGGTTGGTGAATGCTTCTCCAAGGGAGAGCCATCATTTACACGAGTTCCTCAATCTTGGCAGTTAGAGTATAGCTAGCCGCAATATCCCGTGATTCATCCGACGATAGAAGGTTAGGTGGCGGTTCTCATAACTATGAGAACTTGGAGTGGTGCTTCTCTCATTATTACTGCTTCTACTTGTATTGTTATCTGCTACAGCATCCAAGTGGGCCACTGCTGTAACATTGCGGTCATTGGATGACGACGACTGGGAGCCCGCTTGCTCACTCCCTTAAGCCGCTGGTTCGTGTGTTTCCCAGGTCCACTCGGGCAGCTGTCCAAGCCCACCCCTTTACCATTGCATCAATGCCTAATAGAACCTCGCATTACCGCGATAATTCGTTCTTTAGTCGCGCGGTTAAGTTGTGGAATAGTCTTCCTGCGAGCGTGTTTCCCGGCAGTTTTGAGCTGTGCAAATTCAAAACAAATCTTCACCGACACTACTCCATCTATCCACCCTCCAACTAACTATCACCCATCTTCCGAATCAACACAATGCTTAAGCATTTATAGGGGGCATCCCCTGAGCGTTGGTTCAGTCTAAAAAAAAAAAAAAATATGGTAAATAGGAATACTGTGAGAGAAAATAATGATCGGGGTGAAAAAAAACTCAGTTAAGTGAGGTAAGATATTTTTAAGACCAATAAAAGTTTCATGTTGTGGGGAAAAGTAGATAGAATAGTAGAGAGGTGGAGTTGTATATGTAGACTGGTACTGAAATGGTGAGTGTGCTAAGATATCACCCTGTAGATATATAATATTAATTTTAAATAACAGTAGCTATGTAGCAAAATAGATAAGTAACATAATCTTTAAGCAAAAACACAATCCCTAACGCGAAACTAAACATGGAAAGTATATTCTCTTTAAGATCTTTTTCTCTAGACAAACGCAAAAGATTTTTCATACTCACATCTATTTTATAATAATGTGCAATATGTGTGAAAATTTTCTTTCATCCCTTATGTTAGAAAAGTAAATTATTTTACTCTTATGATTAGGCATAAGAACAACAAAGCAATATAAACATCAAACAAAAAATTCCGATCTTACTCTGGCATTCATAGAAGAATTCTAAAGAACAAAAAATGTTATATGTCAACATAGGTGGGCTATGAGGAATGGCAGGTGGGAAGAATTCTGAACATATTAGAACATGTTTTTTTTTTTGCATTAATCGGAATGAACCCTTATTGAATGAATTTATGATCATGTGTAATTTTTTTCTGTTACTCTTGCTTTGATAGAACTATTTTTTATTAAAAGAAACATTATAAATAAAGTCCGTAAAAAAACTATTAAATTTTAAGCAAATAGAAGAAAACTATGAAAAACTATAAATTAAGAATTGAAAAATTTTAAAATATATAAATAAAGACCTGCAAACAAAAGGAATTAAAAATAAAGATATCAATAACTAGAAAAAATGACATGAAAATTAAAAATTTAAAAAAAAACCATAAGGAGTCAGTGTTAATCGACTAATAATCAAAATGAAAAGTATTTAGCTAACATTTTAAACTGATAAACTGATAAGGTCTTTTTCAAGTCTGCATTACGATGGATAGAAAAAGTGAAACTAAACAAGTGAAAAGGTAACAACAAAAAAACTATTAGTGAAAAACAAATCCAGTGCCTGCTTCATGTTGATAGAACACCTTTGTTTTTACATATATCTGATTTATTATTTGTTCAGTCTTTTGAACTCTTAACTAAACAAACCATAAAGAGCATAATCCTTTAATAGAAATCGGGAATGTCGAAGCCATGTCATAACGTTTTTAACAAACAAAGAAAGAAAAACAAAAGAAAAAAAACATTATGACAAAGTTGCAAAACTATTGGAATGAAGGACTATTTAAGAAAAAGTATTATCCTTCAAAAACATAACTCTTTTTCTAACTTAAGGTAACAAAGAAACTGTGAATATTTTTCTGAGTTTATGGACCTCCCTTTGCAATTTCTCATTTCTTTAAAAAGGACTTTAAAAGGACTCATTTTAAAGGGTGTGTCACACCTGAGAATAAAAGTGATATTGAAAATAAAAACTATACACATAATAATTTGTTTAATGTTTTTTATTAAGTCAATAATATATTAGTTTGAAAAAAAATAAAACATAATCTGTTCTTTACAAATATTTTTTTTTTTGTTATTTAAATTAGAGATCGAAAAAATTAATCCAAAACTTATTGAAGCCCGGGTGTAACACACCAATGTTTATTGACGACGGGTTAAGAAATAATAAATATAAAAACAAAAGACAAGTCATTAAGATATTTTTTTAATGAGGAAGGTTAGAAAAATTGAAACTAACAAGAGAAAATGTAACCAAAAACAAACTAACCAAAAGATAATATAACCAAAATAACAAAACTTGCCAACTTACCATCCAATGCCTGCTTCATATTGATACAACATCCATGTTGTTCTTACATACACATGATTTTTTTATTGGTTCTATCTTTTAGACCCTAAACTGACCAAACCTTTAAGAGAATGATCCTTCATAGAAATATCGAGAAGCCATTAAGCCATGTTATAACGTCTTAACAAACAAAGAAAGAAAAAATAAGAAAAAACTTTATGGCAAGATTGTAAACTATTGAAAATTAAGGTTATAAACACTATTTATGAAAAAGTAATATACTTCAATAACATAACTCTTCTTCTAAAGTGAACTGTGAATAGTTTTAATGAATTTATGAACATTCTGGTGACAAATAATTTTTTTTGTAAAGACCTTATTAGAGCTTACTCAAACGTTTTACCACAAAATAAGAAAAAAATTATGGCAAGGTTATAAATTATTGGAATTTTGGTTATACAAAAAATATATACTTAAAAGTAATATCAATCAATAAAATAACCCTTAAAATAACTAACCGAGTACTTGCTTTATGTTGACAGAAAATCCTTGTTATTCATACATACATCTAATTTTTTTTTTTGTTCTGTCTTTTGAACCCTAAATTAACCAAAACTTTAAAAGAAGGATCCTTCATAGAAAAATCGAGTGCCTAAGCCATTAAACCATGTCACAACGTCTTAACAAACAAAGAAAGAAAAAACAAAAGAAAAAATAAGAACTGGCAAGGATGTTAACTATTGGAAATGAAGGTTATAAACACTTTTTAAGAAAAAGTTATGTCTTTTGTTAAATAACTCTTTCTTCTAACTTAGTTTACAAAGAATCTATGGGTATTTTTAATGAGTGTATGTCATAAACTTTAAGAACATCCTGGTAACAAATAATTTTTTGGTAAAGATCTTATTAATACTGTTTAAACCTTTTAACAAAAAAAAAAAGGATAATTTTATCGTTATGCACTGTTGTCAGTTTTAACTCTATTTTAGTAATTTTTAATATTGATTTTAAAGTGCTTTCTAGAGCTTTAACACTTTTAATTATCCTGATCTAATGTGTTATTAGATAAGTAATGTACACATATTACAATTTCAGAAAAATAAATCTCATATACTTTTTCAAAAAGCTATGAATATAAATATCCATACATTTTATTTTAAGGCTAATAGAAAAATTTTACAAAACATTTTCTTTAAAAATTTAAAATGTCACAAAGAGAGTACCTTCAAATCCCTGCAAATGAGCGTAGAAGCAGAAGAATGGAGTGGACGAGAAGACTCCAGAGAAGAAGAGCAGGACTAATCAATGTCCATCAAAATTTAAGAGGTATTTTTTTTGTGTTAACACTAATTTTTATTATTTTTTTTTATTTTCAGCTCCAAGATCGTACAAGATGTACGAGTTTCTAAATGAAGAGCTGGTTTCACCAACACGATCGTCTGAGATTAAGAAATGGACAACATGATGGCTGAGGAAGATGTTTTTAAAATACTGTGGAAGTCAAATCCACAAATATTTTTTGCACGGGCATCACAAAGATTTCTGATGAAGCCTTTAGCACGGCCGAAATTGCAATAAAATAAGATAGTGATTTTTTCCTTTTCATATTGAAAAAACTTTGTTGTTGTTTCTTTGGAAAGATTCGTAAGTACACTTAATTGTTCTAACTTTGACCTTAAGCTCAATAAACGATTTTAAACTATCAATAAACTAGAATTTGTATTTAAAATCAAGTATGATTTAAACTATAAAACATTTAGAATTTAAATTTAAATCATATAAAATCTACATAATAAATAACAATGTCATTTAGAAAAATTTTTAATGATATGGTAGAGCACGACCAAACAGAAATAATCTGAAAATATATCAGAAATAATCGAAAAACAACTTCAGTAACCATGCTTTGTTATTGGAAGACTTCCAGCAGACTGTTGGACTCCATATAATAACATAAGCATAAAGACTAAAGTAAAGCAAAAATACAACAACAAATGTGAGCATGTGAAATGGGAGAAAAACTGAGAAATTGACACTTCAAATCTCATCGCCTCTGTGGTGCAGTGCGTTAGTGCGCGCATGCACGGGTATCACAAAGATTTCTGATGAAGCCTTTAGCACGGCCGAAACTGCAATAAAATCAGCTAGTGATTTTTTCCTTTTCAAATTGAAAAATAACTTTGTTGTTGTTGTTTCTTTGGAAAGATTCGTTAAAACAATTAATTGTTTTAACTTTGACCTTTAGCTCAATAAACGATTTTAAACTATCAAACAACTAGAATTTGTATTTAAAATCAAGTATGATTTAAACTATGTATCATTTAGAGTTTGTATTTAAATCATATCAAATCAACATAATTGGTTATATTTTTATTTTTAGTTCTTATTATTTTCTAATTTTAATTGTTTTTTTCAGATTTTCAGTTTTTATTCAGTAACCTTTTATTTTCATTTCAGTTTTTAAATTTTATTTTCATTTTTATTTTCAGGTCTTGTTTTTAACCATTATTTTTTTAGCTTTTTTATTTTCATTTTCAGATTTTTTTTTTCTCTTTAGTTTTAAGTTGTTATTTATTCTTTTTTATGTGCAGCTTTATTTTTCAAATTTAATTTAATTTTTGAATATTACTTTCAGAAAATACTTAATTTTTATTTTCAGTTTTTTATTTTTCAAAATTTAATAGTTTTATTTCATTTTTTTTTCAGAAAATTTTTCATTTGTTTTTTTAGTTCTTATGTTTTTTTAAATTTTACTTGCAGTTTTAAATTTTGTATTTTCAGATTTACTTTTTCATTTGTTTAATTTCAGTTGTGCGACAAAGAGTACATAGCTGTCTAGAGCAGTTTGTCAAAGACATGGTGTCTTCCTATTCAAGACGTCTATTCAAAACATTAGAACGCCGAATACATTTTAATCTTCGCAGCATTAATTCTGAATTTTTCGGTAAAAATGCCGCAGCAAGATGGTTGATTCTGTAAACCACATATTTAATTTGACGTTCAACATCAATTTATAAAATTTGTCTAGAATATGTACAATACAATTAAATGTAGAAATTCTAATTTGAAATAATACATTAAAGAAATAAAGAACATATCATTTAATTTCAATAAATTTTGTTTTATTCGATATATTCTTTTAAAAATTTTACAAGTTCATTATATTAGCCCATTAATGACAACGTATGATATATCAAAAGAATTTTTTAAAAATTTCTCAAAAATCCTCAGCCACTGTAAAGCTTGTGCTTGCAACAGTAAGAGAAGGCCAAATGTATGCTTTTTCCAAAAAAATTACTAAAATTGACATTAAAAGCCTTTTTGTTTACTTTTTCGCGTCAGTTCGTGCTGTATTTAAAAAAAAGTAAACAATGCCACTCAGATGAGTTATTTTGTTTTATAAACCTCAAGAAAAAAAAAATAGAATTTAAAAAGCGCATTAGGTTAAAGTGGAATGCCTACGCTACAAAATGAAAATTTTCCATTTTATCATTTTTTCTAATTTCTTTTAGATTTTTTTTTATTTCTCTACTTACAGACCCTTTATGCATTTATAATCATGCGATTCGCCACACGCAAATCCTTGAGATTTTTTTTAAACTTTCAGAGTTTTCCGTCTAATATTAATACAATCTTTTGCTGAAAATTTCTAAACTCAACGGGTCCTGGTTGCATTAATGGGTTAATTAATTCTATAGTATCCCCATGCTAGAGTATCAACACCATTTGGTAATATACATCGTTTATCATCTAAATAACTTAATACACATTTATGAATTTCCTGTGTATATAATTGATATATCTTAGACCTTAATGTATACATTTTATCATAAAAGTTTTTTTGTCTAATAAGCATTTCCTGTAATCATTAATGCTAAGGTTAACTAATGCAAATTTTTTTACTCCTTTTGCTTTTTTTATTTCATTGTCGCCTTCGGCACTAATAGAGTAAACTTTTGATCTTAAACCAATGAACTCCCTCATTATCTTTCCATTATTTTCGTCTTTCATTAAGCCTAAAACCTTTTTATCTTTTCTTTGAATACCGTATGGGTAATTGAGTTTATAATTGGATGTATCAAATTTCAAATTAATGTTATTAATTACATCCTTGTAAAAATCTTCAACTTTGATTGTTTAAATGAATGAATCCGTATCCATATAGCACAAACTCAAGTTATTAGAGAATTTTGGTATCATGTAATCATAATGAAAGTCATACATTTTCCATTTTGATAATTCAAGAACTGAAAAACCTATATAAATTGGTTTATTATAAATACAAGGTATATATTCCACTCATTTGAATTGCGCTCATATTTTCTGTAAACCTTGTAGAGCTATGAAAGTTTGGTTTTGCTATCAAAGCTCGGGCACCTAAACTTTTCCCTTTGCTTTCCCACTCACACAGAATTTTTATATCTTTTCTCTTGTCTACATTCTCCATTTTTTTTTCCATATACTGCATTATTTAGTAATTTGAAAATATTCTTTTCAAACTCATTTTTAGCTTGCGTTCTATGAAAATTATTTACATCAATATATTTTTATAACCATTGAGATTGTTTAATTTTGAAGATTTTCTGTGAATCTTTTTGAGCTTAAGTCCATGTCTTAAACACTGCTTTAAATTCATATAATGTTTAATATAATTTGATTTATTAGTTCAATCAATAAAAATTTTTTGATTTTGATGTCAATAGGACTTTTTTATTTTCTGAACAAAATGATAAATCATTATGTTTATTATGAACTTTAGAAGGAATCTCTAAATCAACTTCCAAATATATCCTATCTTAGAGTTTTTAGTTTGCTTATCTAAAATAAATGTATCGACATCTTCTCTCCATTCAAACTTTCTTTCAGGTAAAAATTGAGACATAGCCCAACCGTACAAATTATTGGCATCTAAATACATAAGAGTTTTTAAGTTGGTTTTATGTTATTGAAATCATAAATATATTAATTATTTGCAACAACATGTATTTTGGAACATTGTACTGTACCTCCTCTTATACCCTTTTGAATGAATTTAATCATGTTATGTTTTATGTTATTGAAATCATCCATATATTAATTATTTGCAACAACATGTATTTTGGAACATTGTACTGTACTCCTCTTATACCCTTTTGAATGAATTTAATCATATCAATGTCTGTTAGCAGATCTTATTCTATTTTTGTATATTTCAACATAGCTCCCCAAGAAAGAGCAGGTGAAGTATAATATTGGCGAGGATCTAGGTTGTAAATTGATTTACAGACTTTTCTAAAATTTTCAAAAACATCAGTTAAAATTAAGACATCTGTTTTAAGATACAGCTCCAAATAATTTTGCAATGT
Source organism: Dichetophora obliterata (assembly GCA_963920525.1). NCBI lineage: Eukaryota > Metazoa > Arthropoda > Insecta > Diptera > Sciomyzidae > Dichetophora > Dichetophora obliterata. The sequence continues at coordinate 134,284,560 of OY986436.1, forward strand.
TGAACAATTGAAAGTTGACCACACTTTTTGGGCATGTTCATATTCATCTACACTAATTCCTCATTAGTCAATTTATTAAAGAACTTTTGTCTTGGAGACAAACAATCCTCCTGAAGACGATCAATACTATCGAAATAGTCATAGGGAAATATACAATTTTTTCTTAGGAGATTGAAGTCATCTTCATCATTAAACTCGGAGCGTAAAACATAAAAGTCATCATTTGATAAGTTTCTAGCTAAGCTTGATAAACTAGAAGGCAAAGGAATCTAAAAACCTCAGTTCAATATTTTCACCATCATCGAAATGAATATGTTTAGATACTGAACTATAAATTTCTTTACTAATCGGAACAACATTTATTCTTTCAGGAATCGCTGACAGTTCCTTAATAAATAAATGACATTCATAGGAAGAAAAATATGGGTATAAGGGTATAAGAGGAGTACAGTACAATCATTGTGTGACGGACCTCGATACTTTAATGCTAAATGGCAATGATCTGCTACACTATCATGTCCCAAAGGCTTTTCGCAAATATGACAACTACTTCTATTGTTCTAAATATTTAATTCAAAAGGTGTGAGGAAATTCATTGCTGCTACATTATTAGGATAATTATTATAAATTTCCTTTTCATCACTAACTAAAGTTTTAAAAAAATGATTAGGTGCGTCTTCACCTATTTATATTCTAAACTTATCTAAAGAATTATTAAAACTATACTTAATATAATAACTATATGCGCATGGAATATGACTCTGAACTGTTTTTACAGAGTCTGAATTTTGAGTGTTCTCTGGAATTAGATAACACTCAAAATCTGCATATATTATAAAGGGAACATCTAACTTATTTTTAAATTGTTGCAAATAGACCTTACTATTTTGTGCATCAGGTCCTCTTGTGACAATTTTACTGCAATCCTGCCGATGACGTTGTAATTTATCACTGGTATTGAAGAACTGCAAGCACACATTGCATAGATACATTTGACGAACATGATTTGTTACTTGACTTCGTAAAAGTCTATAAATAAATAAAAAATTATTTTTTGGGAAAATATAAACCAAATTTAATTATTAAAAGAAAAACGGATATAAATTTGCATTAGACGGTAGTAAAAATATAAATATATGATAACTTTTTTTACCTTGATAAGTTCTTAATCTATATGTAATGGAATTTATCTCCTTCCTGCAACAATAGCAAATTGATGTGCATGCTCTTTTCGGTTTTGGTATATTTATATGGTCCTACTATACTTTTTATATCCTCATCGTAGCCGAAAACGTTGACACTTATATCAGAATTATTTTCCTCATATTTTAAAGAATATAAAATTTTTATATTCTTTACTTTAAATGGAAAGCATTGTGGAAAGCAGAAACAAGCATTTGTAAAGTTAATAGTCAAATCATTGTTCAATTTAATTATTGAAGATTTTATATACTCAACGTTAAAGACTGAGATAATTGCAGAAAAATTATCATATACGATGTTATAATTACGATACGATACGTATTACGAGATACGATGTTATAATTACAATATATATTTAGGATGGTAACAATTGTTAGAAAAACTGTAAATTAAAACAACTGACTTTATCATAAATTTCTCAAATTATCTTGTTATGAAACCTATAATAAACCAACAATATATTTTTACTATGGCAACACGATTTATAAAATTTAACTCTCAAACTAAGGAGACACTAAACTTGTACTAAAATTATTATCTTGTTTTAAAACCATGTTGCAATTTAAAAATAAACTAACACAACATTTTTTTAATATGGCAACAACATTTATAAAATTCAATTCTCAAACTTATACTAAAGAGACACTAAACTTATACTAAAATTATTATAGTGTTTTAAGACCATCTGTTTTTAATATAATAATATTATTTTAAAAAAAGAAAACATCTTTTGGACTTATTATTAACAGGACACAAGGCCGATATTATAGCCCGTTTAAAACAATATTGATCATTGTTTTGTGCGTTTATACAAGCTTTTTATCAAGTAATATTTTCGGCAATCGAATGAACTGTGATCCTTTAATTGGCTTATATTGATTTACATTTATTTCTAAGTATGAAATTCTGATGAGTGCCCAACCACTAACACGTTCTTGAAACTCCGACATTTTTGTTATTATACTATTGCATTTGTCAGAATAAATTGCATCCAAATCCGTTGCTTGTTGAACAATCACCATTTATGTTTGATGCAATTTTGCGTCAATTGTCAATTAGGGGATTAAGGTTAGGTACTCGTTGCTTGATCACAGGCACCACCTGGTGTCTAAACCCGACCATAAGTGACGAAGAGTTACGTGTGGTGAAGAGCCACATCCTGCACGAGGTGTCCCTGCTTTTACTGAATATGGCGGATCTAGAGAGGAAAACTCGAACAAAACTCGCAATCCCAGGTGTAGAACGAACCGTGCCTATGGGATTAATAGCACTGCGTGAGTTTGTTTTCTAACGGTGGACTCTAGATACCGGGCGACCTCTGGTTTCAACCAGCCCTGCCAAGGCGGAGGGGGCTACGCCTTTGTTGACCTTCCCTTCCCCGTACTCGAAATACAAAAACAAATGAGGTTGGCGAACCCGAAAACGCCATTACTGCAGCTATAACCTCAGTGGGCACTGGTCCAATTAGCGTAGCTGAACTTATGAATGTCACGGAGCTAGATGAGGATCTAGCATCACTAGGTGCTCCTGACATCAACACTGACAATGAGGAGGCTTTGCTGGCCTCTCAGCCGGCAACGGCAACGGAAAGAGGTAAGTCGGAGGGTGACGAAAAATAAAGCTTTCGGGAGCCAGACGAAAGCGCCCAAAAGTTCTCTTAAGCAAAGGCTTTGAATTGGCGGAAGCAAGGAAGCTAGCGCAGCAATCTATAAGGGCTACCATAAAGAACGCACCACATGCTTTCCCGGAGAAGTCTAAGCGTGCACGATCCGATAGCATAATACCAAAAAACAACCCTCCAAAGCGCGTGGCTTTATTTAAAGCTGTAAATGTAGACGTGGCACCTACTCTGAAGAGAGCAACCTGTGCTCCAGGAGATAGGGCTGCAGTTCCCACTACCAGCGAACAACCTAAAGACAAACGGGCTAACATGCTCAGTTTCAAGGAGGTTGTGGACAACTACAAGATTGGAGTCATACCACATGACTACCCCAACACAGTCTGGACGACAGAGCATTTGAAGCTCATTCAGAATGCCATTCTGGATAAAATACGATTGCAGAGCAAGGGGGCTATCAAGCCTCAATTTGACGGCTGCTCCTTCAAACCGGGCTGGGTAATGTTCACCTGCAAGAGTAAATCCACCGCTGAGTGGCTCCTGGCAGCAATGCCAACCCTAAAGCCCTGGAAAGACGTGAAAATAAAAGTGGTTAAAGAGGAAGACGTGCCCAAACCACATATCTACGTGGCGTACTTCCCAGAGCCCGCAAACACACTCACCAGCGACATCCTCAAGCTGATCGAGGGTCAGAACAAAGACCTCACAGTGGATGACTGGAGGGTAATGAGTAGAAGTCAGAAAACCAGCGTTGCCGAGCTCGCCGAGGTCGAGGATCCGTTATCGGTACAGAGGCTCAAAGAGACGGAAAACACGGTTTTCTACAAATTCAACTGGGTGCAGTTCAGGCCCAAAGCCAAGAGCCAAAGTCAGGCGAATGTGGCGGGGTTGCGATCCCACCAAAAGAGGCAGCAGAAGAGCTAAAGTGCTCCAAAAATTCCCAGTGCCAGAAAAGATAGACGAGCTACCGTGCTCTTTTAAAGAGGCAAAATCACGTGCCAGGCCAGAAAAGAAGGACGAGCTACCGTGCTCCTCTAGAGAGGCATAATCGCGTGCCTCTGGGCAAACCACTGCTAGGCCATACAGGCCGCAGAGTCAGCAAGGGAGGCATAACACGTCTCCCATAAGACATAGACGCTCCTCGCAGGATCGATCGCGGAAGTGGGGGCTAGAAGAGCCCCGAAGGAAGGACGATGAGTGACTCGCCATCGTCAGCAGGGAGACGGATCCTCTGTCTGCAGGTGAACCTCCAGTATGCTAAAGCTGCATCGGTTGTGCTTTGCAAGAGGTTTGCCAAAGAATGCCTGGACGTCGTTTTCATCCAGGAACCATGGGTAAACTCTGAAGTCATTAAAAGGCTCCAAAATCCAGAAGTTAGGTTGCTTTATAACACCGGTAATTGTCGTCCTAGGGCAGCTTTATTGGTAAATAAAAGATTAACATTTCTACCTCTTTCAGAATTTATTTCCAGCGACCTTGTGGCCATTCGGGCAATCGTGCCCTCCCTGAAAGGAAACCACGAGGTGGTGCTAGCCTCGGCTTATTTACCTGGTGATGTGGCGGAAACATCAACCGAAGAAATCATATCCCTTGTGGACCACTGCAGGAAGACGAGTCATCTTCTGGGACGCAAATGCGCACCATACCATCTGGGGAAGCACAGACATCAACAAAAAGGGGTAACTTCCTTTTAAACTATATGTATAGAAACAATAGAGGTTTCTATGTCTGACCATAGTCACATTAGGTTTGATATGAGGACACATACTGAGAAGTGCCACTCTTTTAGAAACCCGAGAAATACTAATTGGGAAATCTTTAGGCATGCACATAATCTTAACCTAAATTACTCAACTCAACCCATTGTTACTAGGGAAGAGCTTGAATTTGAGGCCAAACAACTCAAAATCAACTTAACGCTAGCATTCCACGAAAGCTGCCCGATGAGGACAATCAGGTCCCGCAGGGAAGTGCCTTGGTGGAACAAGGAGCTGGGCAAGCTCAGGAAAAACGCTAGAAAACTTTACAAAAGAGCTAAGCAAACGGAAGCTTAAACCAATTACAACACTGAGCTGAGAAGATTAAAGAGGGCCACGTGGAGGGTTTACTGCGAGAGGATCGATAGTCTACCAGCAGCGACCCGTCTACAGAAGGCACTAGTCAAAGATCATTCTAACGGCATCTGTACACTATTAAAACCTGATGGAAGCTACACTGTAAACTCGGCTTTAACTAATCGTCTTTTACTGCATACGCATTTCCCGGGATGAGTATTTGAAGAAGTTACCCCATCGGACACTGGGCTTACTATTCAGTGATAGGTGGTCAAAAAGGACTTCCAGGTAAACTTTTTACGTCCGATAGTGTACGTTGGGCCATATCTAAATTTAGCCCATACAAATCTCCGGAACCTGATGGTATCTACCCGTGCCTACTACAGCAAGGCATTGATTCCATTGTCCCTCCACTCACTCGGATTTTTAAATCCAGCCTTTCGCTAGCCACATTTCTCGCGAATTTACAAAGGTTAAGGTCGTTTTTATACCAAAGGTGGATAAAAAGCCCGAACAATTGCCCACATCGTATAGACCGATCCGCCTAAGTTCCTTCTTTTTAAAGACAATGGAAAAAATATTGGAACCAAACATTAGGGAGACTAGCTTGAAGACCATCCCTCTAAACAGATTTCAATTTGCCTACCAAGCCAGGAAATCCACTGTCACTGCCATACACAGCCTAACCGGTACGATCGAAAAGGATTTTGAATCAAAAGAAACAGTGCTATGTGCCTTCATTGATATTCCAGGAGCCTTTGACAACACGTCATACAATGCGATCAAAGCAGCAATGCAGATTAAAAATATACCATATTTAATCATACACTGGATTCTAATCATGCTGAAAAGCAGAATCATAACGTTTGAGCTTGGTGGAATACGAAACACGATAACTGCCACTAGAGGATGCCCTCAAGGAGGGGTACTTTCACCTCTTCTGTGGACCCTAGTCGTGGACGAACTTATCGCAAGTCTGAACAACCAAGGTTTTGACACCAGAGGATATGCGGATGATCTGGTTATTTAAAGTCTGGGCAGTCATGAACCGACTATATCGGACAGAATGCAGAGTGCTCTCCGTATAACTTCAAAGTAGTGTAACGAAAAATGGTTAAGCATAAATCCTGACAAAACTATTCTGGTACCCTTCTCCAGGAAAAGGGGCCTAAATCTGGTAAGATCAACCCTGGATGGAAAAGTTATTGACTTTTCAAATGAGGTCAAGTACTTATGAGTGGTTTTTGACAAGCAGCTCCGCTGGAACACCCACTTAGAATCAATTACAGGCAGGTCAACACGTGCTCTTTTTGCCTGTCAACGCCTCCATGGCAAAATGTGGGGCCTCAAACCGAAAATGATTTATTGGACGTTTACAACAATTGTGAGACATATGGTTACGTATGCATCACTTGCATGGTGGCCCAAGGTCCAACAGCGAACAGCAGCTAATCAACTGACAAAGCTACAAAGAGTGGCGTGCATTAGTATTACTGGGGCAATGAGAACGTTTCCATCTGAAGCTCTGAATGTAATAACGATGATTTAACGATCATTATCGAAAAGAGGCAATCTGCGTGCACTTAGAATGGAGGAAATTAGCGATTACGAGGCGATTAAAAATTTTACGGGACACATGAAGATACTAAAAACCTTCGAAAATAACTCCTTTTTAAAAATCCCCGACAGGATGCTGCCGAAGGTAAACTTCACAAAACGCTACAAGGTCGTTATACCTAATAGGCCACTAAGGAGGAATGATAGCTTCACAGTTGATCCTGGCTCACAGATATGGTACACTGATGGGTCAAAACTCGAAAATGGAGTAACGGGAGCGGGGATATATGGTCCCAAGTTCCAAAAAGCTCTTTCAATGGGGTACACGCCGACAATATTCCAGGCGGAGGTATATGCCATTGAAGTTTGTGTCAGAGAATGTCTCCGCAGGAATTCTAAGGGGGATCACATCTACATACTTTCAAATAGTCAAGCGGCTTTAAAAGCCCTTCAAGCCTACGAACTTGAATCAATACTAGTCTCCAACTGCGTAGAGCTATTAAATACGCTGGGACAAAGCAAGAAAATAGAATTATGGTGGGTTCCAGGTCACGAAGGATTTGAGGGCAACGAATCTGGTTATAATCACAGGAGCGTTTCGAACTCTTATAGGACCTGAACCATTCTTAGCCAGTAGCTTAGCAAAAGGCTACATTCTAGAAAAAATTAGAATATGGGAAGATAAGAAATTTCAGTGCCACTAGAGCAACACTAATGGACAAAGGCAATCTACGAAATTTTTAACTCCAAGTAAAGCAAAATACCAAGATTTACTCAAACTTACCAAAGCAGACCTTAAAATTCTCACCAGTTTCTTCACAGGTCACTGCTCACTCAGATACCATCTCAAAAATATGGGTCTTTCTGAATCAGACGTCTGCAGACTATGCGAGGAGGAAGAAGAAGAAACCCCCGAACACATTCTATGTGAATGTCCGGCAACCCATAGCCTAAGACGTCTCCATTTTGGTGGGGAAGTAGTGCCCCCGTCCACAATTTGAAACACCAAGCCAGAGACAGTGCTAAATATATAAAAAGCCTAAATCTGGAGTGTTAATTAAGGGCTTGCACAATAGATCCAATGGGTCGCAGTGCACATGGGCCCACTATAAACTAACAAACTAACTACGTCAATTGTTGTCGTATCTTCACTCATTTTAACATACTCGCAGAACAACTCTAAGTTGAATTTAAAATTGATGTGTTTTGATAGCATTTCTGTGAGAGTTTGTATTATTATAGTTTTGCTTGTTTGCAAGAAACTCATCAGGAACTAATTAAGCTTCAATGTTTTTTCGGTACACAAAAGACTCCATGCGTTCATTAAATGCCGACGTTATTCTTGTTAAATATTCATTAACTATTTCAACACTATTTCTTTTATGCTCATTTGTTCTTATATGATAAGACCAATGTTTTCTTAATGTGTTTCTTGCATATGTTGCAATAGAGTTTTTTAATTTCATTATCTATACTTGCGCTTATGTTAGATGCAGATGCTATATGAATTTTCAGTTTATATTCCATTAAACTGTTATAACGCGCATATTTTTTTAGCATATATCACACGGGAACGATTGTGCATAAGGACTTTGATGCTTTATCCTTATATGGCGACTTAGATTATGTTGTAGTGAAAAATAAAGTTCACACTCACTGCACTGAAATGTATTCATTTTGAATTTATTCAGTAAATGATGGTCGATTTAATATATAAAAATATACTTTTAATAAACTGATTGTTCTTTATAATTTGTTTGATTATTTTATAAGCAGATTGGTCAGCACTGATAGTCAAAACAAACTGAAATGTTCTGATTTTATTAACCTAATTATATATATAAAATCATAGTTACACACCATTGATATAAACAGCCATAATATTTAAGTCAGCTGTTTGAATTTTAGTTTTTCTGTTGCCACATCAAAAAAATTTATCTTGTAATTTTATAATGATTGAACAAAGTTGGAGTCAAAAATTAGCTAGAAGACAAAGTCAGCTGTTAAAATTGTTTTTTTTTTAAATAATGTTATCATATTAAAAACAGATGTATATCATATTTTTAAATTGTAACATGGTTTTAAAACACTATAATAATTTTAGTACAAGTTTAGTGTCTCCTAAGTTTAAGAAATGAATTTTATAAATGGTGTTGCCATATTAAAAAATTTTATGTTAGCTTATTTTTAAATTGCAACATGGTTTTAAAACAAGATAATAATTTTAGTACAAGATAAGTGTCTACTTAGTTTGAAAGTTAAATTTTATAAATCGTGTTGCCATATTAAAAATATATTATGTTGGTTTATTATAGGTTTCATAACAAGATAATAATTTGTCTGTTTTAATTTACAGTTTTTCTAAAAATTGTTACCATCCTAAATATATATTGTAATTATAACATAGTATCAATATATGATATTTTTTTTGCAATTATCTCAGTCTTTAACTATATCTCATCGCGGAAACATGTATTCTTAGTGTCTCATCAGATTTTTATTTGTTTTATTTTTACAAAAGATTTTTTTTATTTCCGAGTCTGATTTTTTTGTTGCATACATATATTTTCAAACATAATGATACTAATACTTATACTGATAGTTATACTGATACTGCTACTGTAACTGATACTGCTACTGCTAGTGGCACTGCTATTGTTTTTACAGTAAGCAGTTTACAGTAAGTTGCAGAGATCTGCAATGAGTACTAATGAAACAATCATACATACTTAAGTCCATGACTGTTGGTGTAAATGCGTTCTCATTTCAACACTAAAAATACTCATAGTACTAATACACGTATATGTGTCAGTAAATGTGTCAGCTCTCTATTGGTTGCTTGTTCCCGCTAGCAAAAATTTTGTTGGTAATGACATTGTAATGCAGGACTGTAAGCGGAAACAAACTCTTGTTTGTGCTCACTTCTTGCTTGATACTCACATTATTTTCTTTTAATTGTTCAAACAATAGTTTGACTTTATTCGTCTGTGAAGCAACATCGTGTTTTGTAACATGAAGTTTTGCAGTGACTTTATTCGTCTGTGAAGCAACATCGTGTTTTATAACATGAAGTTTTGCAATGAAGTGTGTTTGTGAAAATAATTAATAAAAATTAATAATTAATGTTTAAAATAGAAGAAAGGTGTATGTATAAATGTCTTAACCCAAAAGGATGATTATGTCATATGGCATCACTAAGTCGGGTGTCGCAAAAATAATCATATCACATAAAAATTTGCCAAAATAAAAATTAAGTAAAAGTAAACACATGCGTGAAAAAACGTCCGTGGCGAAGTCGCGGACAACAATGGCCTGCTAGTTTAGAAAAAAAATTACACTTTGCTAACTTGCAATGAAATAACTGAACTTGCACTAGTGCATATCAGTAGATAATTTATTCGTTGTTCTTTTACTTGCTATGTATGCAGTGTTGTCACTTAAAAATTTTGAATAGTTTTAGAATGAGTTTAAAAAAGTGGTAGATTTGAAAACAGGGTGGTCGATTTTTTTCCTTTTCATATACATACATAAAAAAATATCGAAAAGCAATATATTTTTTTAGCTCTTAGTTTTACTGAAAAAAATATAAAGGCATTGATTTTTGTAATACATGGAGTGTATATTCAACAATATATTCAAAGGCAATATATATAGTAAACATTTAATTTTTTAATTGAACGTTGTCTTAGTAAAAATTTAATTATACATATGATAGCTGTTTATTTTCAGTTATGTATTAAAGCTTTGTTTTTATATCTTATAGAAAAAAGAACAAGCATACCAAAAAAAATTTAATTTTAGCCAAAACAGCTAGCTTAAAGTAATAAGCAATTTAAGTGATATTTTTTGTGTTTATATTGGTTAAAATATTAATGACTAAAGTAAAAAAGTGGTAGATTTTGGCACATGGCAAATAGTGGGTGGTAAAAATGGTAACATCAAAAAAAAAGTCAAAAAAGTGGTAGATTTGCAACAATTGTGGTAAAATGACATCACTGTATGTGTGCCGAGCGTGAACGAGTATTAGTGGAAGTTTTTCTTTGACTTAAATCAACTAATACTCTTTCTTGTGTTAGTCAACCATTGACTCAAAAACGCGAATAATTACAGATCTCTGGTAGCTTATCATAAGGGTGAAATAATTTACTTTTCTAACATATTTTCACACATATTGCACATTATTATGAAATAGATGTGAGTATGAAAAATCATTTTGCGTTTGTATATAGAAAATGCAAAAGGATCTTAAACAGAATATACTTTTCATGTTTAGTTCCGCGTTAGGGATTGTGTCTTTACTTAAAGATTATGTTACTTTTTTGCTACATAGCTAATGCTTTTTAAAAATTTTATTTTATATCTACGAGGTACATTTTAGTACACTCCCCGTTTCAGTACCAGTTTACATATACTATTCCACCTCTCTACTATGCTATCTACTTTTCCCTACAACATGAAATTTTTATTGGTCTTAAAAATGTCTTACCTCAGTAACTGAGTTTTTTTTCACCCCGATCTTTATTTTCTCTCACAGTATTCCTATTTACCATATTTTATGACTTCTATCTGTAGTTTTTTGTTGTAACGGGTGTGTAACGTTTAAATAATTTTTTCGTCATATTATATTCATAGGGTGTGTTAAGTTTTAGTAAAATTCAAAATCCTTAAAGTCTGTCTGCCTACGTGCAACTCAACAAAATTTCTTCACTCTTCTGCACAATACATATGATATTCGCAAGATGAATCTTTTGTATACACAAACCTAATATTTCTACACCTTAGACACACAACTAAAATTAATAGTTCACCGCTCTGCCAACAGATGGGGCGACATGAAAAGTCAGTCTGTCAGTCCATAGTCCATGACCCAGAACCATCATATCCACCCTAATTGTATGATTATTCTTATGAATTGGTCTTAAAAATAACGTTCGAACGTAATTAAATAAAAATTAAGTAGCAATAAGTAAAGAACTTAAGCCACTCTTAAAACTATAACATCAATTTTTATTATTAATTTTTCTTATAATTTAATTTAGTTTATATTTTTTATATTTTTTTTTTTATTAAGTTGAATTAATTTTAGGCAGAACAAAATGACATAAGTTTAGTTTGGTCTGTCAACTATTTAGCCAGTCTCAATCTATCTTTGTGAATTTTAACTATCTTATTTGGTCCAATTCTTATTGCACAATTTTTGCTATTGTCAATTTCTACAATTAAATAGAGACCTTTAAACAAGTTTTCTAACTTATGTCCTGCTGAATTATCTATGTAAATGGAATCATTTATTTTAAATTCTCGTTTTAAACTTTTTGATCATACCGTTGTTTTTGTGTGTTTTTATTAGCAACTAGCATGTTGTGCGCACGTTTGTGTGCTTCTTGAAGCCTAAATTTGATTTCTTTCGCATATGCGCCAAGGTTATAGAGAGGATCAATCTGACAATTGTGTAGCCATTGTGGGCTAATAGGCATTTTGTCATAAACCAGTTCGTATGGGCAGTATCCATGAACTGTACTAGGCGTAGTATTGTAGCAATAAGCAAAATACTGAATCCATATGTCCCAATCTGTTTTCTCTGTGTTTATATAAGATCTTAAATACTCATTACAAGTCCTATGTGATCTTTCAATGGCGCCTAAAGACTGATGGTGATATGGTGTTGAGGTTTCAAAATTTATTTCCATTATAGTGCACAACTCTTGAAGGGTTTCATTTTTATATTCTGTCCCCATATCGGTTAGAATATTTTTCATGGGACCATATGTTAGTATAAAATTTTCAAATATAGCCTTTGCTACGGTTTTTGCTGATTTGTCTGGGATCCTTGTTACAACAAGATATTTTGTTAAATCAAAACTTTCGTAACAGCATATTCGTTATTATTGATGGTTTTGGGCAGTGGTCCTATTGTATCAATTTGTACTCTATCAAATGCTTGTATTGGTGTTGGTGTGATTATATGCGGTTCTCGTGGTCTTTGCAAAGATTTATTTCTTTTGCAACTTTCGCAATTTTTAACGTACTTTTTAATGTTCTTTAATAAAGACCTCCAATAAAAATATTTTTTTATTTTATTGAAGAAACGGGTGACACCTAAATGTAATCCGACCAACTTGTCTTCATAAAATTTTTGTGTCAGTTCTTTTTTTTCATTGCCGTCGACGACATATTTAATTTTTGGAGTTATAGCGATTTTTAGATTATTATTATTACTTAGGCCCTTTTTATTTGATATTTCGTTCGCATATGCTTTAAATTTAGATATTTCAACTTATTGAAATATATCATCTCCTGCATTTATCTGGAGTTTTTGGATGGAAAGTTCACCGGCTTTCTTTTTAAGCACTGAAAAGAATTCTTTAAGATCAATTTTCCCATTAGTGAAAAATTCATTCGGATCACTCGATTACAAAACTTTCTTTCCATTTTAAAAAATAAATCTTGGTTTATTTCGGAATAGGTAAAATTTTAAATATATACATTTTGCTACTTCTTGAGGATTTAATATTTCATAACAAGTTAGTTCCTTTTTTCATCTTGAATCTTCGTTTTTTTACGTGTGGTGTTTTTTCTTGTGTCAGCTCTAGTCGTCATTTTGTAAACAGTTTTGTAATGAATTTTTTTTTATTTCACTAAACTCTATCCGTGATAAAGCATCTGCTCCATAATTTTTTTAAGCTTTTATGTATTCAACTGTGAAGTTATATTCTTCTTAATCCAATCTTAGACGTGTTAGTCTTGATGATGGATTTTTTAATGAATATAAGTTAAGGGTTTATAATAGCTTTTTACAGTGAATTTGTTACCATATACAAACGGTCTGAAATAATTAAAAGCCCTGTGAATGGCTATTAACTCTTGTTCGATTGGAGCTTTAGTAGACTCTCCTGTAGCGAAATGAAATTGGCAATTGGATACCGTTGTGCTCCTGACTGAGAATAGAACCGCAAGCAATTTTGGAAGCATCCGTGGTGATGCAAAATTGCTTGGAAAAGTCTGGGTATTGAAGAATTTTAGGATTTAAAAGGGAGTTCTTTAAATACTGAAAAGCTGTTTCACACTCTGTTGACCATTTAAATAAAGTATTTTTGCGTATTAAACGCGAAAGATGTACCGAGTGGTGAGTAAATTTGGGAATAAATTTTCTGTAGTAATTACCGAAGGCAACAAACCGTCTTGTTTCATCTGGATTAGTTGGCAACGGGTAGTTTTCTATCTTCAGTGCATTTATGACCTAAATAGGTAACCTCTGGGCTGTAAAATGTTCACTTGGCCGGGTGAAGTTTAAGATTTGTCTCTCTGCATGTGTTAAAGTCTTGTTAAATTTTTGAACATATGTTGTTCAGAACATCCTATTACAATCAAATCATCCATATAGATAAACGCTTGAGAGGGTAATAGACCTGATAAAGCTAAATTCATCATTCGCTGGAAACTATTAGGTGCAATTTTTAAACCATACGGAAGTCTAGTGAATCGAAACGATCCTTTTTCCGTCGAAAATTAATTAATATCCCTTGGGTTTTTTCCAGCTCTATTTGGTGAAAGCCTGATATTAGATCTAAACAGCAAAAGTATTTTGCTCGGCCTAACTGATCTCGAATATCTTCGATCAGCGGAAGTGGAAATTTGTCCGCAACCAGTTTTTTGTTTACTTGTCTATAGTCGACCACAAGACGCCATCGTTTTTGACTATTGTTTGGTAAAGATTTTTTCGGTACTAATAAAATTGGGCTATTATAACTTGAGCATGATTTTTCAATAATGCTATCTTCTTCTTACTTTCCTACTTGTTTATTTATTTCATTTTTCTTGGAATGAGGCGTTCTATAGTTTTTTACATAAACGGGATTTTTGTCTGTCAGTGTCAGTTTTTGCCTATAAAAGTTATTTACTGATATTGTTTCGGTGTCAAGTGCAAATATATCTATATATTTTTTACATAATTTTATTAATTTATGTTTATGGGCTGAAATTTCAGTGTTGTCTTAATTTTTTGTATTTTGGTAACTCAAAACGCAGTTATATTTTTTGAGGAAATCGAGGCCAATAATACCATCCCAATTTATTGGGAATTCTTCGTTAACTAAATTAAAATCTATTAGTACCAAATAGTTTTGTACCACCAAATCCATCTTAACTACTCCTTAAGATTTTATTGCTCCTGTACCTATTCCAGATAAGTTTGTTTTAATTGTTGTATTTATTTCTGTATCTACTAGAAAAACACGCACACCGTTACTTATATATGTTTTAAGTTTTACGTAACTACTTAATTTAAAATTTAAATGAAAAATTTTATCGTAAAGTTGCTTCATACCGGTTTATTGATGCATTTTTATGACCTCAATTATAATTTTGGCTCCCAGTAACCTCTTTTACTGGAAATATTGTTATTATTTCACGCCCTGTTAGTGTTCCAATTATAATTGCTACTATAGCTATCTCTGTTACGAGCATTAAAGTTATTATTGTTAGTGTAATTTTGGTAACTTTCGCCAAAATTAATATATCGTCCTCTATTACGGAAATTTTGACAACCACGTCCTCTATTTCTTATGTTTCCTCTTTAATTGGTTCTACCTCGGGAATTTTGTTTTGGGTAGTGCCAATTTGAGTTTTCTCTATTTAAGTTCATTATGCTCGCGTAATTGTCACCAAAGTTAATGGTCGCGTTAATAAATCTAGCTATCGCTTAATTTTTCCCATTTTGTTTTAAATTACGCAATTTTGCTTCAATCACATCGGTTGATTCACCTTAAATTTTTGTTTTCAATAAGTTTACTATCTCTGCAATGGTTGTTTCAGTCGCAACTTTGTTACGAATTGGGCCTTTCAATTTAGTTTTAATCAGATTGATCGCCACAGCCTCATGG
Organism: Dichetophora obliterata; assembly: GCA_963920525.1. Taxonomy (NCBI): domain Eukaryota; kingdom Metazoa; phylum Arthropoda; class Insecta; order Diptera; family Sciomyzidae; genus Dichetophora; species Dichetophora obliterata. The sequence goes on from OY986436.1 coordinate 134,299,874, forward strand.
ACTTATTTAAATGAGTCAACTAATTCGAGGGCATCTATAAAACTACTGAGATTTTCAGATCTTCTCTCAAATTCTGGTACAATATGCGACGCTGTGCGCAGAAATTTTGTTACTGTTTGAGGCATTCGATTGTTGAATTTATTTTAGGTCATTCGGGGGAGTCTGAAGAATTTCAGGTCGTTAGTCCTACATAATCTTTCTGTTCTTCATCTGTGTCAGAGCTATCTACTACAGTATAATCTGAATTATCCTCCTTATCTAACGTAAAGGGTCCGCCAAATAACTTTTTTTTTTTGAAAATTCTATAAAAAAAAAATACTATATATTTTCTCAAATTTCTTTTTTTATTTGAAAGTACAATTCTTCCGGTAAATAATGGAAAATAATTTCATTCAAATGGCTGCCTCAGCTGGCCATGCAGTAGCCTACACGATCGGTCCAATTTTTAGCACATTATCGATTGTGTGCAGCTGTATTTCACCAATGGCTTCACGAATATTATTTTTTAAAGCGTCAATTGTCTCTGGCTTGTCGACGTAACACTTATCTTTGAGGGCACCCCACAAATAATAGTCCAACGGTGTCAAATCGCAGCTCCGAGGTGGCCAAACGACATCAGCTCTGCGGCTGATAATGCGATCTTCAAAAACAGGGCGCAAAACATCGAGTGTAGCTTCGGCTGTGTGGCACGTAGCGCCGTCCTGTTGAAACCAAATGTTGCCAATATCCTCCTCTTCAATTTTTGTGAACAAAAATTCGTTCAACATGACCCGATAACGATCGCCATTGACTGTAACGGCCACTCCTTGCTCATTTTCGAAGAAAAATGGCCCAATTATGCCTCTGGACGAAAATCCGTGCAGCGGCTTTTCAATGCATGCGTGCGAGTTTTCTGTGCCCCAAATGCGACAATTTTGCTTGTTTACATACCCACCAAGATCAAAATGAGCTTAATCTGAAAAGATGATTTTTTGGCAAAATCGGCATCATTATTTTCAAGGTAATGTTGCAATATTTTCCAGCGTTGTTCAAGCGTATACACAACCATATTCGTTAAGCGGAAGGATAAAACTAATTATCGGTCAAATCAGACATGAGCCAAGTGTTACCATTCACGAAATAAGCACTAGTTGAAAAAAAAAACGTTAAATGGCGGACCCTGTAGTAGCTATTTTGAATTCTATTTGTAGTTTTGAGCTTATTTTTATTAGATTGTCCCTAAACTTCCAAAATATTTTATTAGCTTCAGTCTTATGACCTGGTGTTAGTTTATTGTGATTAACATTTAGAATGCTCCTTATTCTATTGAAATTATCTATTAAAGTTTGTAAAGGGTGGTTAAATTTTAAGGGCCGATGTTGAATGTGAACCACACCTAAATGTCAAGTTTTTTCTGCATTTCATTTGACATTTCTCAATTTCAGGCTTACTCAATTTGAACCATGGAAAGATACACAATCGAGCAACACGTAAAAGTTATTTAGGCTTATTATGAAAATGGACGTTCAAATCAAAATGCATATCGTGCACTTCGTGATTTTTTCGGTCAATTAATTCGTTCAAATGTGCGTACAATCGGAAAAATAGTGCAAAAATTTGAGCAAACCGGGTCTGTAGGAGATGTGAAAACATCAGTGCATGCTCGTACTGCAGAAAATATTGCTGCTGTTCCGATAGTGTGGCTGAAGAGCCGTCTACCTCAACTCGTCGTCGTGCCCAACAATTGCACCTCTCACGCTCGTCGTTGATGAACATTATGCATAAAGACTTGCATTTACACGCTTACGAGGTGCTAATAACTCAAGAACTAAAGCTTCTTGACCATTTCAAGCGTCGTCAATGGTCAGAATGGTGGCAAGAAATGGCAACAGTGGATGATAAATTTTCGAAGAAAATCATCTTCAGTGATTCGTCAATAAGCAGAATTGCCGTATTTGAGCGAATGATAATCCAAGAGTGGTTGTCGAAAAACTAATACACTCACAAATAGTGACTGTTTGGTGCGGTTTATGGGCTGGCGGCATTATCGGATTTCAAAAACCATGTCAAAACTAAGAGAAGAGGAGGAAAACAAGAGAGACTATATACACACTTAAGATACGATGTATATATATTATTCTTAAAGACTATAAGGACAAAAGGACGTAAATGGGAGATTTGGAGAGGGATGTTAAAGAATTTTGATTTATTAAACTAAATGCTTATACATATAAATCCATACATGTATGTAGTTTATCTGAGGCCTGTGTTAATTCTGATTACTGAGTGATTTATATAGGGTTTGCTTGAAAGAGGATTTGGACATAGAAGGTGAGTAGTATATAGAGATATTATTAAATTCTCTGCAACAACGATTGATGGGTTCATTATTTGCATATGTAGTTTGGTGCTGATATTCAGTTAACAATCGAGTATGCCTAGTGCGCCTAATTGGATCGTTAAAGGAAATCATATTAGAAATATATTCGCTGTGAATAGCGCCATTAATTACATCAAATGTGAAGCATGAGCCCAATAACGATCTTCTTGTTGATAGTGCCATCAAATTTAAAAGGCTGAGTCTATGTTCATTTGATGGAAGGCTACAATAATCATGGGGGTTGTACATATCTCTAAGCGCGTATAGTAAGAACTGCTTTTGAATAGACTCAATTCTTTCTCTATGGGAATCGAAAGATGGATTCCAAATTATGCATGCATATTCAAGTATTGGGCGCACGGATGTAGTGACCCATATATTCTTGAATTCATTTGCACGTCTTTTTATAAAACCGAGCTGTTTGCTGGCCCTGGACACAATTTTATCATAGTGCAGATTAAAGCGCATCTTGCAATCTAAGACAACTCCAAGATCCACTATATGGTTGACCCTTTTTAGTTCGATACTATTGAGGTGGTAGGTATGTAATGTTACGTTGTTTTTACGAGAAAAGCTAATAACATTGCATTTATTGACATTAAGATGTAGTTTATTTTGAAAACACCATTGCTCAATATTTTGTCAATATTTGCTAGGGAATATGTTCGAATAGTTTTTTCTTTAAACACTTTTTATGCATCGTGTAAAGCTTAATTATTAAAAAGGCTACTAAAATAGTTTCTATAATCCAAAGCGGGTTCTGGAGTGATTCAGTTCCCTTGTTTGTATTTACATCTACTTCATTCACAACGTTTGCTTGTGGATGATCGATATTTTTCGGACCACACATTGTTAAAAGCTGTTTTTATTTAAAACCTCAAATGAAATTCAATATGAATAATCAATATTGCGAATAAGAAATTATTTGAGCATTATTAAATAATAAACATTGTAATAAAAATGCAAAATTTACAAATAGTTATTAATGAACATTATATAAGAGTTCAACAAATAAAATTCATATGTATTTGCCTAGCCAAACAGCCTACTCGTTTTCCAACCTTCATTGCTCGTATGTAGATTTTTAAGGTGTAGAGTTGGCAATTTGGATTACAGTCGGCCGTTCCTGCTGAACCGAAGCGATCTCGCTTCTTGAATCTTCTTCTTCGTCGATTTCTGTTTGATTAATTTTGTCTTTTGAGTAAATAATTGAGCACTGAATTTTATTTCATTCACAATTTTATGTCAACTTTCTTTTTGCTTCGTGTTTGTTTTTTATTATTATAAATTTAATTGTTTAATTTTATATTTTCTGTACTTTCTGTTCTTTTAACATAACTTTTTTTCTTTTTTCACTTCACATTGTTTCTTTACTACCGACAAGTATTATTGACTTCGACTTTGATGTATTTTATTTTGTTTTGTTTGATTCAGTTTTTCGTTATGGTCACCATGTTATATCTTGCCGCAAATCAAAATGCATCGGGTTTGGTAGTCAAAGGCAAACTTATTTTTATTGTTGCTTTTTACTTATCCTAAAGTAAGTAAACTACTTAAAGGTAGGGAGAGTAGTGATAAATTCCGCATATGCTGAGAGCCACACGCGTATACATAAAAGTGCGCTGTAAGCATAAACTATGGGAATAACTGTGAATTGTAAATAACCTTGTTAGCAGAAAGTGTGGGAACGTATGTGGATATTACTACACTACTCAACTGATCTAGTTACACTGTTTCTTGTTAAAAACCTAGTTAAAAATCTTATTAAAATACACAATATTTTGAAAAAGAAATATAAAAGACTTCAGCTCGGAGAAGTTGCAAATAATAAGCGATTAGAAAAGACTTTTAAGTCAATAACGAACTCATTAAAAAAAATAATGCAGTCAAGCAAGAAAACAAAAGATAATGAGGGTTTTCACAAGCTGTCGTATTGTTGTATTGTCGTATTTTTTCACAACAGTTGTATAGTTTTTGTTGTTGCCTTCCACATAAAACTAGTTTACGACAATACAATCGCGTTTGGTATGTATACTGTTTGTCGTATTTCATCAGTGCTGTTCTTTCTTGTTACGAATTTGTTATTACCGTGCACATTTCATAAGTAACATCACTATCATAACAGTTTTACTTTTTATTTTGCCAGGCAAATAGGTTTGTAGAAGAAATTGAAAGTTTTGACGGGGCTTTCTGATTCATACGAAGATCAAGTCTATACTTTTCACACAAAGCTACAACAATACGACAGCTTGTGAAATCCCTAAATAACACGTGAAAAGTATTCAGAAGGTTCTTTTAGAGATAATGATGAAGATAGTAAAGTTGCTACCAGTACACCATTTAAAAAGCATAAACAGGATTATGAACAATTTTCACCAAGCTTTTATGGTAAGGAAATCTAAAAAAGTTCATCCGCGTTAAAATCATTTGATCTTGAAAATGATTAAAAGAATAATGATGACGATGATGATAATGATTATGGATGATAACGACACTGATGATGATGACAATGTTGATAATGATATCGAAAATGATAATGATACCATTGCAATATATCCCGATCAAAATATTCAATAAGGCTTCTCATCTAGGCATGTAACTGACCCGTAAACATTGTAAACCTTGTGAACTAACATGCGCGTAAACTATCTGTCAAAATTTGTATGAGCGTGAGTTTATATCATTTCCGAGCCTATTTTGTAGTGTAAACTAGCATGTAATTAGTGTGTGAATGAGAGTTGTCTTTGGCGCTAATCAGTACATATTTAAAGTAGTTGAAGTAAATATGAACAAGTTTTATTTATTTTTTAATGTTAATGAAGGTTTTTAGAAGGTTTAAAATTTTAAAAAGTCATAATGTTGTCGCAGCCGCCATTTTATCGACATTTACGCTATTTACACTTTATTCCACATCAAAAGTTTACATGCTCTACATGTTTACATGCGTAGATAAGAACCCTTAATACAATTTATCGAAAATTAATTTGAGTAAATTTGATAAAACCTATGGTCCTTATAAGGATAACAATCAAATATGGAGATTGGGTAATGAACCCATAACTTTTGATTTTCGCAACATTAATGTAGGTAGCTCGCAATGGCCCTTTACATCAAGTTTATATAAGCTATTGGTTTACAAGAAACCAGACAGTTTTGATGAGTCGGATTTAAATGCTTATAAACAAGTTTTAGAGATGACTCATGTTCATAGAAGAAATCAGCATCAATGGACAGATTAAAGGAAATCGTTAAAAAAAAATACACGACATATAAACAAAAACTATTTAATGAACATCAAGTTCATACATGCAAAGGATTGATTAAGCAGAAAATAAAAGAGCCTAATTATGTATATTGGGATGACCCTAACGAACTGGTTGATAGATTAAGGGCATTAATCTGTATCACGAAGCAGCACACCAACGACCAGCAAGACACGAGAAGCAATAGAATTTCGTATAGAAAAAAGTATTGCTTCTCGTGTCTTGCTTGTCGTTGGTGTGCTGCTTCGTGATACAGATTAATGCCCTAAGTCTTTTGATCTTGTCATCAACAGCCGGTCACTCGAATCATAATAATGAAATAGTTTCAATTATTAAAGAGTTGAGAGCACCAAATATTATTGTATAGATATACTATAAAGATAATATTTATGGAACAAAGATGGGATGAAGCTTTGAATTTTGAAGAACTTTTATTATAACAAAAAATTTCATGTAATACTCTTAGCTGACAGCAAGGAAAAGTTTTAACTTATTAATACAAGACAAAATTATCTTTTGTAACCTTGATGATGTAAATTTTTCCAATTTAAGAACTTTATAACGAATAATATATTTTATTTGTGGTGAAATTAAAATGTATTACTTCTTAGAAAGTTAATTAATTTCAATATAAATTAAGATATTCAATTATTGCTGTTGGTATTTAATCATATTAAATGAATATTGATAATCAGTTCGAATACAATACACGTAATAACAATAACAATCTTCTTAAACGAAACCTCAATTGACACAAGTAGATAAAGCAAACTTATACTTACCTCTAATCAGTGATATTAATTAAAAAATTTAATATATTTGTTATTAATTAAATTTTCATGTTTCCTGTATATATATATATATGTATATATATATATAAATAAAGACGACATAAACGATTTCTTTAATTTATTTTTTTATTTCATATATATGTGCATATATATATATATATATATAGAGGAAATATTTGTTTTTTTTCCTTATTAATTAATTTTAAAGTGACCCCATGCAAGGATGTCTACTCCATTTTCTAATATAAATCGCTTATCATCTAAATAACTTAACACAATTTAATAAGTTTGCTGGGTATATAATTTAGGTATCTTAGACCTAAGACCATATAAACATTTTTTATAATCATTAATACTAAGAGACATCAATGGCGATTTTTTAACACCTTTAGCTTTTTTGATGTCATTATCACCCTCAACACTAATCGAATACATTTTAGATCTTAATCCAATGAAATCTCTCATTATCTTACCACAATTTTCATCTTTTATAAACCCTAAAACTTTTTATTTTTTCGTTCAATTTCCAATGGATTATCAACCTAATAACATGTATCAAATTTTAAATGAATGTCTGTTATCATTATGTTATATCATTATAAAAATCATCAGTTTTTTTTTAACTAAAAGATCAAAGAACCAAGGCATGCGCCTTATACAAACAAGGTTTGGTCTTTGACCTGAAAGGAAAGGGATAGATTATTGAGAGGAATTGATTGGAACCATACGTGAATTATTGATTAGGCGAAACAACCCTGAAAGACAGTTTGAATTGCTTTAACCGAGGCTAGTGTTATGCCTTAACCTCGGCAAGCATTTTCAGTTCTTTAGTTTGTTCCATTCCTTTAATTCCAAATTTTTTTTACAATTTATGGTTTTCCATAATTCTTAAATGTAGGAAAGAACAAAGAAAGTGAAAAAAACCATGCCCGAGCCCGGATTCGAACCAGGGACCTCTGGGTTGAGAGTCTAGCGCACTATCCACTAGACTACAAAGGCCAACAAGTTTTGATTGAATAAATGAATGAATCCGTGTCCATATAGCACAAACTTAAGTTTTTAACAAATTTTGGAATCATGTTATCATAGTAAATTTCCACTTTGATAATTCGAGAACTACAAATCCTATATAAATGGGTTTATCATATTCTATATTCTATTTAATCGAATTGCTGTCATATTTTCAGTAAACCTTGTAGAGCTATGCAAATTTAGTTTAGCAATTAAACTTCTTGCTCCTAATCTTCTCCCTCTACTTTCCCACTCGCAAACAATATTCACGTCTTCCCTTTTATCTAAAGTACATTCTCCATGGTTTTTCCATATACTGCATTATTTAATAATTTACAAAATTCTTTTCAAAATCATTTTTAGCTTGAGTACTGTGTAAAATATTCAAATCAATATATTTCTTTAACCATGGAGATTGCTTAAATTTTAAGATTCTATGGATTTTTTTTAGCTTTAGTTTATTTTGTAAATATTGTTGCAACTTTATATAATGTATGATGTTATTTGATTTATTCGACGAATAGAAAAAGTCCTATAGGTGAATGTGATGTATGTGAATTTGATTTATATAATGATTTATATAATAAATCAAATGATATAATTATATTTATATAATTATTATAATATTTATTGATATAATTTGATTTGTTATATAAATTTAAATATAACAAATCAAAGTTATCAAATTATATCAATAAATATTATAATAATTATATAAATATAATCTTTATTATATAATGATTATATAATGATTTATTATATAATGATTTATATAATAAATCAAATTATATAAATCAAATTCACATACATCATATTCACCTATAGAACTTTTTCTATTCATTGAACAAAACGGTATATCATTATGTAAATTTTGAACTTCAGTAGGAGTCTCTAAATCAACTTCCAATATATATCCTTCGTCAGAATAATAAGAGTGTTCATGTTGAAAACTATATATAATACTTTATATATTATGTACTTGTTCCTACTTGCAATGTTTTGTATATTTAAAAATATGTTCTGTTTTTCTAATTTCAAAAAGAAAAACATTTTTCTTTAATCTAAAAATATTTTACGACTGAAAAACTTGTATGTTTAACTTATTTTTTCAAATAAGATAACTACTATTTATAATAGGTTACGGGCACCACAAATAAGAGCACTGGTATCTCACAATTTGCAGGAGCAAATCTTGAAAATTGGAAGTTTCGCGTAGAAAAGCATTTGTCTTCTGCGGACTGTTTGGACGCTGTAAAGCAATCAGCTCCAGATGCAGCAGCAGTACAAAGCAACGAAGCATCTTCAAGGTCGGGAACAGCAGCAGCTGCAGAAATAAAAAAGAAGGATGCCAAAGCACAGGACATCATTACAAGTTTTGTGCACGATGACTATTTGGAATACATTCGTGATCAGTCAACAGCAAAAGGTATGTGGGATGCTCTCAATGCATCATTAGCCAGGAAGTCACCTCAAAATCAAACCATCGTTCGAAAAGAACTCGCAAATTTACGTTACAGAGATAGTGAGGATCTTAGCGCTCATTTTCTTAAATTCGATTCGCTGGTAAGGCAACTTAAGACTGCTGGAGCAAGACCCGAAGAAGCTGACTTAGTTTCACAGCTCTTTTTAACACTCCCAGAATCATATGATGCCATTGTAACAGCGCTAGAAAATCTGCAGGAGGATGAACTGACATTGGCACATATAAAACCCCGTTTGCTAGCAGAAGAAGTAAAGAAGAAAAACCGTTTTAAAGATGATGATGTACAGATGGTTAGTGCATTTTCAACTAAGAAGAAACAAACTGCAAGATTCAATGGAAAATGTCGCAAATATGGAAAATATAGACACATGAAGAAGGGTTATCGAGTTAAAAATATTTTAACTATAGATCAAAATGCAAAATATGCTGCAGGATCAAGATATGGAATAAGTTTCATGGCAGACTCGTGTAATAAATCAGAATCATTGTCAGCTGAAAATGTTGTTTTTGCATTGGATTCCGGAGCAACTGACCACTTTGTAAATGATGAACAATTATTTCACAAGATCCATACCTAGCAGTGCCACGTTTGATCAACGTAGCAAAAGCTGACGAACGAATTGTGGTTTCAAAAGTTGGTGAAATTAGATTAAGTAACACAGGTGTTCAAATAAATTTAAAGAATGTACTGTATAGTTCAGAGTTTCGAGAGAATCTTTTATTTGTCAGCAAGATGGAGAAACTGGTATTGATGTTAAATTCAAGAAAACTCACGCTATAATTAAAAAAGATAAACAAGTTATTGCAACAGCAAGACGGTGCGGAAATCTTTTCGAAATAAAATTATAGGTCAACCAATCAATATGTAATCTGAGCAGAGCTGAAGAGGGTATGTTATGGCATAAGAGAATGGGTCACATCAGTCAACAAGGATACAAAAAGCTAGTAAACGATGATATCTGTATTATCAAAGGTATGTCAAATAGATTTTTGTAATATATGTATTAAAAGCAATCATTGCCGTGAATCGTTTTCTGGAACACGAATAAGAGCTGTAAGACCACTGGAACACATCCATTCTGATGTTTGTGGACCCATTAGTCCTATTTCTTGGGATGGATCTCGATACTTTATTTTATTCATCGATGACTTCACGCATTTTACAATGGTTTATCTGTTAAAGAAGAAGTATTCAATAAATTTGAAGAGTTTGAAGCAGTTGTAACAGCTAAGTTTGAAACAAAAATATCGATGCTTACCATAGATCAAGACCGTGCGTACACATCAAATGAAATGATTCAGTTCTGCAAGCGAAAAGGTATTCAAGTCTTGGTGACGATGGCATACTCCCCTCAACAAAACGGGGTCGCTGAAAGGTTTAACGAGACTTTAGTTGCAAAAGTTCAAGCCCTCTTATTGGATGCAGGAAATCCAAAGTTTTTGTGGGGAGAGGCAGTTTACACAAGCATTTACTTAATAAACCGAAGTCCAACCATGCCATTGCAAAATAATAAAACTCCAGCAGAGATGTGGCTCGGACAAAAACCCGATTTAAGCAAGGTATGCGTTTTTGGATGCCAGGCATATGCTTGGATGCCTAATCAGAAGAGAAAAAAACTTGATGCGAAGAGCAAGTCTTACATTATGGTTGGTTATTGTCCAAATGGATATCGCTTATGGGATGAAAACAATCTTAAAATAGTACTGGCACGTCATGTAAAGTTCAACGAAAACTGTTATCCATATAAAGAAAAAGAAGAAAAATTTCCTGACATTTTAATTGTAGAGAGAAACGATCAAGAGGGGGAGAAGGAGAAAGATCATGACGTTTCAAACGAAGGCATTGAAAATCAAGTCGGTGACAATCAAGATGTGTTTATTGAACAACGTACAATTTCTGATGACGTCAATAAAAATTCCGAACACCAAGTTTCTTCATCAGTTCCTAGACGAAGTCAACGAGAACGCAAGACTACAAGTAAGTTCTCAGATTATTATTATTCAATGTTTGAGGCTATTTCTATGTGCGATTCGCCAAAAATTCCAAACTCGTTTTCAAATATTGAAAACTTCGAACACCAGACTCAGGGGATTAGTGCTGTTTGGCTGACATAAACTTCTACAAGCTTTTCAAGCAGACAAAGCAAGGCTTCTCTGAAATAAGTAAGGAACTTTCTTCGCTTTCTGCAAAATTTTATAAATACCAGTCTCTTTTCGACGATTTTAAATATATTGAAGAGTCAATTCCTTCACCCAAAAGGGAAAAAAAACACATGTCTTTGCGTAGTAAGCAAAAAACGGATTCAACTCCAACTCTACTTTCTTCTGTACATGACATTGCTGATGACATGGACATTTGTGGTATAACAGCCCCTCCACCTATTTTAACTTCTACTTCGAATACAGCAAACATATCGATTTCTGCTCCTTTGCCAGTGCTGGCACCTCCCCTTCATTGCCAGTCATGTCTTATGCCCAAACTGTTTCCCTTCCACTAACTTTGGTCGATTCCCAGGTTGTTCCTCTTACTTCTCAGGTTTCTGTTCCACCTAAGACAATCATTGCAGTTCCACCAACTAAATCAATCTTTGTTACTCGCTAAGCTGCGGATACAACAGTGGTTTATATAGATTTTTTCATTAAATAAAGTTGAATTGATCCTTGCATCTTTCGGTTAATAAATTTAAATATTCATATGCAAGATCGATTACTTCTTTTAGATTAAGAGTTCCTGAAAATTTATTTAATTCTATAGTTAATGTAAACTTTTGGCCGCAAAACACAATTGTCCGCGAATTTGAATTTAAAAGCAATCCAAGACCAATAAATGTTGCACATTTGTCGCGTCCCCGAAATAGCCCTGAATCTCATCCAAAAAACGATTAATAAACCGCAGGTCTAAATTAGAGCTTGTGTACCAAAATGTCAGTGGTCTTAACTCCAAACTTTCCGATATTTTCATAAACAGTTTTAATTTTGAATATAACATTATAATTTTTACAGGGACTTGGCTTCGCTCTAATATCTTAAATTCTGAAATAATGTGCAATATATATCAAATTTTTCGTAAAGATCGTCATGATAAGATCGGTGGTGGTGTTTTGATAGCTGTTCAAAACTCGCTTGTATCTGAAGAATTGACAATTCTTGACACCAGTGGCATTGAGTTCATTTGTGTTGCCAGTTCGAAAAAGTTCATAATTTGTTAAAAAATAAAGGCGTTCTTATTGTGCCCGGTGATTTTAACCTAAATATAAACCACAGAACCCTAGACCTTGTATTTGTAGATAGATGCACTACTGTTAATCTCCATTGTTCGAATCCCGTATCTCTTTCAGAAGATGTACATCATCCAAATCTTGAAATAACAGTTTTACTCCCCCACGAAAAAGAAGATAAAGTAACTGCTGATGCGCGAAATAAAAAAGTTTATAATTTTAAGAAAACGGACTATGTAAATCCTTATTCCTTACTTTCGCAGACTGATTGGTCTTCAATTTTAACTAGCGGAACATCATATTCATATTATGACGTCGAATCTTATGTACAGTTTTTCAATGACACTCTGCAAAGGTGTTTCTTATTGTCCGTCCCAAAATACAGGTGTTTCTCCAATCCTTTAAATCCACCCTGGCTAACAAATGATCTAAAGGCAATTAAAAATTTAAAAAATCGTTTATTTAAAAAATATAAAATATGTGGTTCTAGTTTAGACTTTGCTTAATATTCTTCTTGTCGTTATAGATATCAACTATTAAATAAACAATGCTATTCTGCTTATATAATTAACATAAAATCTCAATTTAAAGATGATCCAAAACTTTTCTATAGTTTTGTTAACTCAAAACGCAAAGCCTCCAGCTTTCCACCCCTTATGAAATTCAATCATGAAGAATCATCTTGTGACAATGTGATTTCTAACATGTTTGCAAAATTCTTTAAATCAACTTACTCCGATATACCATTTAATACTAGCACGGTGTATCCTTTTCTCCCGCCCATTAACTCTTTTGAAACTCTTGTAATAGACCCAAATATTGTTATGTGTTATCTTCGGCAAGTAAAATCTTCTTTTACGACCGGCCCTGATAAAATTCCAAGCTGTATTTTAAAGCAATGTGCTAAAAACCTGTGTACTCCTCTAGCAAACATTTTTAATATTTCCTTGCATAGTGGTTATTTTCCTATTATATGGAAGGATTCTTATATTATACCCCTTCATAAATCTGGCTCCAAAATAGATGTTTCTAACTATCGAGGAATTGCAAAATTAAGTGCAATCCCTAAGTTATTCAAGAAAATCATAACTGATCAATTAATCCACTCCGTGTCTTCCACCATTTCTGTCTTGCAACATGGTTTTCCGAAGGGTAAGTCCACTACAACAAACCTCTTAGAGTTTACTACACGTGTTATAAATGGTTTTACTTTGGGACTGCAGACTGATGTTATTTATACGGACTTTAGCAAAGCTTTCGACAGTGTTAATCATAATCTTCTTTTGAAAAAACTCCACCTTATTGGGTTTCCTGTCACATTATTAAATTGGATAAATTCGTATTTACGTACTCAAAAGGTTTTATATAAGAATTCTCTTTCAAAAAGTATTTCGGTCACTTCTGGCGTTCCTCAGGGCAGTCATCTTGGACCGGTTTTGTTATTACTATTCATTAATGATCTTCCTTCGGTAATAAAACACTGTAAAGTCTTAATGTACGCTGACGACGTGAAACTTTTTCTTTGTTACAAATCACCCGAAGAAAGACATATTTTACAATCTGATCTAAATAGACTTGTGGAATGGTGTAGCTTAAATATATTAAATCTCAACTTAAAAATGTAAGCAAATGACATTTTCGCGTAGATCTGCTAATAACATAAATTACACTATGAATAACACTAACTTAGAAATAGTTTCCAGTTTTCTCGATCTTGGTGTTATTATGGATTCAAAACTTCGCTTCAATCTCCACGTTAATATGGTGATAAATAAGGCAAGAGGAGTCCTTGGTTTCATTAAAAGATGGGCTAAAGAATTCAGTGATCCCTTTACTACTAAATTATTATATACCTCTCTCGTAAGACCAATTCTTGAATATGCATCTGATGAAACCCACAATATAATGTTATCTACATCGACGCCATAGAATCCGTTCAAAAACAGTTTTTACTTTTTGCTTTACATCATAGTCGTTGGAACCCCAATATTATGCTTCCATCGTATGAAATACGCCTTAAAATTATTTTACTACCTTCCCTAAGAAGCAGAAAAATGATGCTTAATGTCATGTTTCTGTATAAATTACTTCGTGGCGAGATTAATTCGGAATATCTCATCTCAGCTCTAAATTTTAACATCCCAAGGAGAGGAACTAAACATTTTCTGTTTTTCAAGTTGAGTCAGTGCAGTTCTAATTACGCTCTTCATGAACCTTTACGATGTATGTGCAGTGATTTCAATGATAACTTCAACATGATTAATTTTTCTGATTCGGTAGACGTCTTAAAACGGAAAATTATATTACATTTAAATAATTAAAGCAATTTAACTTCATCCTATTATACCTAACGCATTTTTGTAACAATGTAATATTGGTAATTGAGATTGTTCTGTTTCTCCTTTTTGTCTCGATATTATATTTTATAAAGTAAGCACCATCAAATATGAATCGTTTTTAAAACTTACTTTTTAATTATTCAATATTTTAATTTTAAATCGAATTGTGATTTACGTGCTCACGTGGTTTCCTGATTTGAAATTAGACTGAACTCACACTATCACCTGGATTGGTGTGCCAGAGTATATCTCTTTTTTCACACAAGTTTATGCCTGCGTTGGCCCAAATGCATATCCAACTAATTGGGATTTTGATTTGGCGGATATGAGATTTATCTCATTTCCACGTAGGTCCTTGGGTTGGACAATGGCCGCAAACCAGTTAAAATGAGTTTAGTGTTTTGGATTGTTTTTCGGGTACCTTAAATTGATAATCACTATAATTTAATTCGATGTTGCTTATTTATAGAGAATTAATATACTTAAATACGCGTGTTATATATTAAATTTTTAAATTCCGATGAAAAGCCAATTAATGTGCTTAGTGGAAAATCCTAATTGCCAATAGGGGGTATGTTTAGTACGTGGGTGCATTCTGTCTGTCGCGGTCTGATCCGGGCAGGTTCTAGAGTGTAAATCATGCATGCGTATAGGTCGGGTATACGTATCTTTGGAAGATGCATACCTCCGGGCTAATAAAAAAAAAAAAGAAGATGAGCTAAATTCTATGGAGAAAAACAATGTATGGATTATCGTTAAGAAACCAGTAGAAGTAAAACCTCTAAAATCAAGATGGGTTTTTAATATTAAAAGGGATATAGATGGTCATCCAATCAGGTATAAGGCAAGACTGGTCGCTAAAGGTTTTTTACAAAAATTTGGTGTAGATTATGAAGACACTTATTCGTCGGTTGCAAAACTTGCCACTATTAGATTAATTTTAGCTATCGGTGTAACAAAGGGATTCTTTTTTCACCAGTTAGATGTCAAATCTGCTTTCCTTCATAGTGAATTAAAAGAAAATATGTATATGGAAGTCCCAGAGGGAATGCATTGTGAACCAGGAAAAGTTTTAAAGCTTATAAAGTCACTTTATGGATTAAAGCAGAGTCCACGATGTTGGAACGAAAAATTTGATTTACATATTGTAGCAATGGGTTTCAAACGGTCAAATCACGACTATTGTTTATATTCAAAAATTTCAAAAGAAATTATAATAATCTTGCTGCTCTATGTGGATGATTTGCTGATAGCAGGGAATAACGAGTTGGAAATCGACGATTTAAAGAAAAAACTATCAGCAACATTTGAGATGTCAGACTGCGGCTATTTAAAATATTATCTTGGAATAAAAATTGAATATGACCGAGAAAAAGGAATAATGCAATTTTCTCAGGAGTCCAATATTAATAAATTATTAGAAAAGTTTAGAATGCTTGGCTGTAATGAAATACGGACACCTATGGAAAAAGGACTTCAATTACCACATGAAATACAGGAAGCAACAAAGAATCCATATCGTTAATTATTAGGGAGTCTTATGTATGTAATGTTGTGTGTACGCCCTGATATTTGTTTTTCTGTCGGATATATGGGACGATTCCAACAAAATCCTGGAGAACTTCACTGGTCAGCTTTAAAAAAAATTTTACGATATTTAAAGGGAACTAAAACTCTAAAACTAGTTTACTGTCGTCAAAATAATGAGGCATTAGCTGGATATGCGGACGCTGATTGGGCTTTCAACTTAGAAGACCGAAAATCTACAAGTGGATATGTGTTTTATGTATATGGATGTCCAATATCTTGGTCTAGTAAGAAACAGACAACAGTAGCTACATCTTCAAGTGAAGCAGAGTATGTTGCTTTGAGTCATGCAACATCTGTGAAGATAATATGAAGATAATGCAGAATTTGTTCCAACAAAGGAACAAGTAGCTGATATATTTACAAAATCGTTAGATATATCTAGGTTTGAAACAATAAGAAATTTATTAAAATTGTCTAATTGAGAGGGGGTGTTGAAAACTATATATAATACTTTATATAGAGTAGAAGGGGGTAATGTCGTGCACTGGCTTTTTTAGCATAAAAAATTGAATGATATACCAGCCGTTGGTAAGGTATGGGCCTACTGACCTACAGAGCTCATGCATACAATACTAGCAATATCCATGTGTAAGAGCAATATGTGCGACGTTTTTTAAAAATCGCATGTTCTCGGGACGACGACAGTGTTTTTTTATCGGATCAGAAAAATTTTTTGTCTCGCAGGAAAATATACCAAGTAAGTGTTTTCTTAAAGCAAATTTTCCGCCGAAAAAAAGATGTATTGTGATCGAAAAAATTTTTGTTCTTTACCGATTTGTCGAAGTCAACCTTGAAAACGACCTTTAGGGCAATGTCGTGCATTTGATGTGGGGCAATGTCGGTGCACTATACAGAAAAGAAAAGGGAAGGAAACGCGGTCGCCCTAGTGTACCAAGGGAGTCGTGAAGCCATAACAAAACGCTACAATCAAAATAAAATTTTCCAAAATTTTTTCTCAATGTCAAGCACTTTTTGAAAAAATATTGTTTTTCTTTCCGTGTTTCATATAGCAAATTGCCTATTTTCACTTTTCTTTTCTTAAAATTGTATTTTTTGATCATATTTCGGACTTGATTAATAATTAACAATAATAAATAAACAATAATGCTATATCTTCTTGAATCGAACCACTACCTATCGTTTTTCACACATTCTGATACCTTTACAATACAATGCACGACATTACCCCACAAATTTTGAGGGGGGTAATGTCGTGCACATTTTTTTTTTAATTTCTACTAACACGATTTTATGCTACACGAATATTGTTACACATAAATGTTACCAACCAAATTATCTTTCGATCGGATGCTTACTCGTTGTATTCGCTTGTCATGTACGGCTTTACGAGCACTTTAAAGTTGAGTGCACGACATTACCCCCCTCTACTCTAGTATGTACTTATTCCTGCTTGCAATGATTTGTATATTTAAAAATATGTTCTTTTTTTCTAATTTCAAAACGAAAAACATTTTTCTTTAATCTAAAAATATTTTACGACTGAAAAACTTGTATGTTTAACTTATTTTTTCAAATAAAATAACTACAATTTATAATAGTTCATTTAACTTTGTTTACGTGACCACGTAACCCTGTAGTCACTGAACAATTCCTCACCCTACAAGTTGTAGCAAGAATGGCGCTAAAGGCTACAAGAAGTTCTCAGGTGTTCGGCTAGCCTTTTATCGAGCCGAAGAGCCAGTTTTTTTGGTACAAGCTATTGTCTACCAATATCGAGAAAAGGCAGCCATCGTTGGACAAGCATCTGAAGCCGTTTGTTTCTACAATCAACATAAAGACCAATTCATCTGAAGCCGACATAAAGATCAACAAG
Source organism: Dichetophora obliterata (assembly GCA_963920525.1). Lineage (NCBI taxonomy): Eukaryota > Metazoa > Arthropoda > Insecta > Diptera > Sciomyzidae > Dichetophora > Dichetophora obliterata. The sequence continues at coordinate 134,317,762 of OY986436.1, forward strand.
AAAAAATCACCATCAACGTAACAAAAACAACATCACATAAATAAAATAACTTTGTACTGTACACACACAAAAAAGGTATAAACCGAATTAAATTTTCACCCACCCGACCCAATAATCAGTTTGCATTTTCCTTGTCTTTTTCCGCCATTGAAACCACCCCCGTTCGTCACCCGAACATTTTGGTCCTATCGAGCCTAAAAAGTTTGGTGGAAAAATCTACAACAAAGAGTTGCATCAAGTCAAAGGAATTTGGAAAACATCACAATTTCAATTAAAAATTCACGGCAAATCAACAAACAACATAAGTTCCTAAACCCCAACACTTAACACACTCAATTCACGCAGCAAAAACACAGTGAGTTACATCTATTTCATTTTATTCAGTGCTTTATTACATATTTATTACACATATAAATTGTACGTATTACTTGCTACAATAAAATAATAATACACAAATTAAAAAATTGGTGCACAAAAATTACACTTTTTAAAATAAATAAGAGTCGGCAAGAACTTCATAAGTATTCCGCCATATATACGTAAGCAACACTAATAAATTTAGCGATTGCGGTAGAACCTGAACACAATTTATTCACTTAAATTTATTTGGAACTAAAGAGTTTAATTATCCCTTTGTGTGCATGAATTTTTAATGTTGCAACTCATTTAAGTTATCAAAAATAAAAGATATAACTAAAATAGTCTGAAGAAATCTAAATTGCTTTGCTTCACGTTCGGACACTTGTTGTTTGCCATTGCCACACACACATATACAAGGTATATAATCGCTCTCTCAACGGCGTTGCCAGATTGAGCAAAGCAAAAGTGTGCTACCCGATTATCAAAAGTTGAGGGATTTGTTGTGGAAACACCCAATTTTATCCCAGCGTAGTAAAAAATCATTTATTGTCGCGAATTGTTAACCCTTGCAATCCCACTTAACCCTTTGGGACCTATTAACCCTTTTTAAAATTTTTTGCGATTTTTATGGAAGATATCAATTGAGAAACCCTTGCGGTTAGTTTTTAACACAATAAAGATCGAAAATATTTCGAATATTTTTATTTTTCTCGATAAAACCCTTCGAGAACATATCGATAATTGTATTTTGATACAATAATATAAGCAGAAGTAACTTTTTCTGTTATTTCAAATAGTTTTCGACAGCTTTACCCAATTAATTAATTGTGGAACCCAACTTTATAAACAAAGAGTGTTTTCCTTAAGGGGAATATTTTTATTTCAGTTTAAGATCTCTATAAGTGGAGTAAAATAATTAACCCTTGTTGTCCTGATAACCCATTCAGGATATTCAAACCCATTTAAATATTTTTACGAGCTTTTTAGAGGTTTTTATCAAATATTAAAATCAGAGTTAAAAAAAAACCTACACTTACTCAACCCAAAAGAGAAATACTCTATTTAAACAACTTCCGCTTCTAGTGACAATCTACCCAACTTATCCCAACCCAACCCAACCCGTATAAAGTCTGAGTTAACATGTCTCTTGCGACATTTGTTCATTTTTCTAATGACATAATTGAGCTTGAACTAGCTCATAGTGAGGCTCAACTGGAGGAACAAACCTTGCATATTTTAGAAGTGCAAAGAAAACACCTGCACTACCTTTTTGAAAAATTTCAGGTGGTTTATGAGGAAATTCGAGCAAAACCCGAAAATCCTAAAGAGCCTGAAACTCTGGATAAGGAAAAGTTCAAGGAAAGGTACAGGAAGACGTTCCAGTCGTACGTGCGCTGCTCTGCTTCATTAAGTGAGCACATGGAAGCAATGAAGACACCCATTAAGGAACCCAAGCCATCGCCAAAAGCAATGAGCTCAGCATTGGAACATCACCCAATGATCCATCTTCCACCCTGTGACACGGACATTTTCCATGGCGACTATGTCACATGGCCCACATTCAGGGACCTGTTTACGGCCTTATACATAAAAAACTCCCGCATAAGTAACGTGGAAAAACTTTTCCACTTACTGCAAAAAACCCGCGGTGAAGCCCGAGAAATAGTTAAAACCGCTCCGTTAACTAATGAAGGATTTTTTATGGCATGGCCGAATCTTATCGATCAGTATGAGAATAAGCGAATGCAAATAAATGCTCAGCTAAACCCTTTTCAATTTGCCATCGGTCAGCATAGAAACAGGGAATTCTATTAAAAAATTGCAGCGGTCGATAAATAACTCTATATTCACCCTGCAAAGTCTTGGGATAGACACTAATAGTTGGGACCATATTTTGGTGTATCTCTGTTCTACCAAACTACCCAAAAGTACGTTAGAAGACTTTGAAAAGTGTCTGACAGATAATGCGACAATCCCTGAATGGAAAATTTTAGATAGTTTTCTAACACATAAGTTTAAAACCCTGGAATCTGTTGGCGATATAAAGGCTTTCTCTTTTGCTTCAGGCCCAAAGCCAAGCCAACAGAATGGTCCCACTCATAATGGAAACCACAGATGGGGAGAAAAAAAGGTAAACTCTTACCATATGAATGTTTCTCCAGCACCAGCCCAAAACCCTACTCAGCAATTTGCTGCCGCAAACATCAAGTACGACCCGAAACCATCGACTTCCAGTACTCAATGGGAATCTGATGGTGTTATTTGCAGAATTTGCAGTAGCAATCACCCTATTCGAGAGGTTCATATCCATGAAAGTAGAGGAAAGACAACAGCAGTGAAGCGCGCAGGATGTTGCTTCAATTGTTTAGCAGTGTCTCATGGTATTAAAGACTGCAAAAGCAGTTATACCTGTAGGATATGCAATAAGAGACACCATTCCTTACTGCATAAAGGCACATTGGACATGAATCCTAGCACTAGTGCGCAGGCGAAAAGAGTAGCTCAGCATTCACAGCCCACACGCCAAGCATTCACGACTCAGATACAGTCCACTGACCCAACAAACACACAAGAAGCCGAAAAACAATTTGTGAACTCTCACTTTGCGGCCAATAGAAAAAAAATCCTCCTCGGGACAGCGATGGTCAATGTGGAACACGAAGGATCCATATTTACAGCACGAGCCCTCATTGATTCTGGATCTGAGGCAACATTTCTGGCAGAGCACCTCAGAAAACGTATCGGCTTACCCACTAAAAAATTTGGAGCTCATGTCACTGGTCTGAACCAGACAGTGTCAGCAAGCCCTACAAAAGCCTGCATCCTGATATTGCGGTCGACGAAAAACCCTCAATTTAGGGTAGAAACCCAGGCTCTTGTGTTGAAAACCCTAACAGGTGACTTACCCACCTACTCTCTAGAGTCTGATATTCAAGAAAACCTAGTTGGCCTTCAAATGGCTGACCCACAATTCTTCGAATCTCGGCAAGTAGATATCATCATTGGTTGTGATATATACCCAAAAATTATCTGTAGAGGTGTTAAGCGCAACATTTGTGGATCACTTTTGGCTCAAGAATCTGCATTTGGCTGGATTCTTTCAGGGCCCCTCCCTGAGTTAACACCCAGTAATATTGTTGCATATTTCAGCAAAGTCGACCCAGATGACTTTTTGACCCGCTTCTGGGAAGTGGAAGAAATTCCAAAAACAGCCTCGCCCTCCAATGATGATGCATATTGCGAAGAATTTTACACAAACACAACACGCCGAGACTTTAATGGCCGTTTTGTTGTGAAATTACCCTTTAAAAACCCTAACATCCCAGAACTCGGAAACTCGAGGCCTTTTGCCATGGCTCAATACATGAGAAACGAAAAATCGTTGTTAAAAAAGCCGGAACTCAAGGCTGAATATGATCGAGTCGTAGGTGAATATTTAGAATTGGGTCATATGAAAAGGATCCCATTTTCACCCTCTAGCTCAGACAGACCCACCCAATATTACTTGCCACATCACGCTGTGATCAAACCCGATAGCGTGACAACTAAGTTAAGAGTTGTATTTAACGCATCAAACCCAACAACCAATAAACAAGTCTAAATGATGTGCTTCATATTGGTCCGACCCTGCAACATGACCTAGTCTTGCTGATCATTAAATGGAGACTCTATGAATTCGTTTTTAACGCCGATATAGAAAAGATGTATCGGCAAATAGTGGTTGACCCGGAACACACACCCTATCAGCGAATTTTATTTAGAAAGTCCATGGAAGAACCCATTCAGGAATATGAGTTGCAAACCGTGACATTTGGAGTCAATTGCGCCCCATATCTCGCCATAAGAACTCTACATCAATTGGCAGATGATGTTCGAGAAACCCACCCTCATGCGTCATATATACTACGCAATTCCATGTATGTGGATGATGTACTAGCAGGTGCGCATGAATTAGACATGGCAAAAGCAGCTCGTGACGAACTGATAGTAGCACTCAAATCAGCTGGATTCACACTTAAGAAGTGGGCTTCTAATAAGTCACAAATATTACACGATCTCCCCAGAGATCATTTGTTGACCACTAATCTACTCAGCCTCTCCGAACCAAGTGAAGGCAATACAAAAACCCTTGGCATAAGGTGGAATGCCAGAAAGGATTCATTCTTTTTCCTCGTTCCACCAATTGAGAAAAAAATCGCTTTCACCAAGCGTGAAGTCTTATCCGCAATAGCCAAATTGTTTGACCCCGCTGGCTGGTTAGCGCCAATTGTCATAGCTGCAAAAATAATTATGCAACAGGTATGGCTAGACAAATCTGCGTGAGATGAGACCCTTAAACCTTTGACTCAGCACAGATGGCAAACGTTTATTGACGGTTACGCTGCAATAAACAAGATAGAGATTGCAAGATGGACCCATTTCACACCCACGGACAACGTTCAATTTCACGGGTTTTCTGACGCGTCAGAAAAAGCATATGGAGCAGATGGCAGATGGCAATGGTAAAGCGATAACTAAACTGCTTGTCGCTAAGACTCGAGTGGCACCCGTTAAAACCGTCTCGTTACCAAGACTTGAACTCTGTGGTGCTGTTCTATTGTCAAATTTGGTCGATGCCATCGTACCCCATGTTGATCTAAAGCAACATCAATTGTATCTTTGGACGGACTCTACAATTGTACTGGCCTGACTTAAGAAACAACCCTGCACCTGGAACACCTTTGTAGCCAATCGTGTCTCAACCATCACCGATAAGGTTGGTGCAGAGAATTGGTATCACGTTGACTCACACGATAACCCAGCAGATGTAGCCAGTCGAGGATGTTCCGCAATGGATCTCCGAGACCATTGTCTTTGGTGGTACGGTCCAAAGTGGCTCACAACGGAAAATGAATTTTGGCCCAAGTTCAAGGACCCAGTCGACACTACCCATGACTTAAAACCCATTAAGTCATTTACTACCGTGATACGAGAAGACATTTTAAACCGGTTTTCCTCGCTGCCAAAAGCTCTTAGAATCATCGCCTATATCTATCGTTTTTACATGAACACCTCACCTTCATGTCGTTCACACATAAGTCAAACGACGTTGGATATAACATCCAGTGAAATAAAATCAGTTCGAGAGAAGCTTATCATATTGACCCAAAAGACTGGATTTAAAGATGAATATGATTCGCTGGCGAACAAACAGCCTATATCTTCAAAGAGTTCCATTCTAACCCTCACACCCTTTCTGGACTCGACAGGCATACTTCGAGCAAATGGACGCTTAGTCAAGTCGCCAGCTCTAACGTACATTGAGCGGCACCCGGTTTTGTTGCCGTATCACAGTCGTTTAGCTTTTCTTTTGACCCATATGACTTATCTGATAACCCTACACGGAGGAAACCAATTAATATTACGCCTGCTTCGTGCTGAATTTTGGATACCCAACTTAAAAACCCTAATAAAAACGACTATCCATAACTGCAAGATTTGTGTCCTACACAAAAAAAAAACAGCAGACGCAAATCATGGCTGCGCTGCCACCCGAACGCACATCACTCAGCCGCCCATTTACAAACACAGGTGTAGATTTCGCTGGACCCGTAGAAATTAAAAATTACGCCGGGCGAGCCTGCTTAATCACAAAAGGTTATATCTGCGTCTTTATATGCTTCGCAACAAAGGCAGTTCATCTTGAAGCAACATCTTGAGAGATCATCTTGGGTGATCTCTCGACCCAAGCGTTCCTAGCAGCTTTCTCTCGCTTTTTCTCGAGGCGCAGATGCCCCGCCGCTCTTTACTCTGATAACGGAACAAATTTTGTTGGAGCATCACAAATGTTGAGAAAAGATCGGCGAGAATTTATGAGGACGCTTCAGACCCAGATTGTGAACAAGTACAGTCACCAAGAGGTAACCTGGCATTTTATACCCCCTGGCGCTCCACATATGGGTGGACTCTGGGAAGCCGGTGTGAAAAGTTGTAAAACTCATTTGAAGAAGTCATGTACAAATCTGAAGTTCACCTTCGAAGAGTTTTCTACCCTACTCGCTCGAGTCGAAAGTTGCCTTAACTCAAGACCTTTAAGTCCGTCAAGCGAAAACCCACTGGATTTATCGCCTCTAACCCCAGGACATTTTTTAATTGGTACCCCGTTGCTTACCCCAGCTGAACCCGATTTAAGCGACTCTGCGCCGAACGTAATAAACCGTTGGCAGAAGTTAAAGATATTGCATCACAATTTCTGCAGAAGGTGGAAAGATGAATATCTTAAAGAACTACACAAGAGGTACAAATGGAAACACCCTCAAACACCCATCAAGGTAGATGATCTCGTGGTTATTCGACACGAAAATTTGCCTCCAAACGAATGGAACTTAGGTCGAATCACGAAGGTCTACTTAGGCACGGACTCCAGAGCACGCGTTGTCGACGTTCGTACGGCAAAAGGAATCACTACAAGACCCATTGCCAAGGTAGTGGTTCTTCCCTCCAGTTGAGCTCGCTACTATACTCTACCCTACCCTACCCTACCCTACTATACTATACTCTACCCTACCCTACTATACTCTTCCCTACCCTATTATACTCTACCCTACCATACTACACTTTACCCTTCTCTACTCTACTCGAATCTACCCTACCCTACACATTCTAACTCAGTCTTATTACAGTTGCAATGGCACCCCGCAACAACAACGCACACTGCGCGACTAAGCAATGCAACAACAGGCATTGTGGCACCAACAACCGCAACAACAATTCCAGCAGGACGCGGGAAAGCATGCACAACAGGGTCAGCAAGCAACGCAACACGACTCATACTGACACGCACGCCAGCGGTGCCCATCCCCCTGCTTGTGCTCTTTGCAATCAGGATCATCGCTTAATGATCTGCCCGAAGTTCCGTAACATGAACCTGACGGCTAAGTACGACGCGGTGGCTAGGTTGAAATACTGCGAGAATTGCCTCGCGCGGTCACAACAATCGAATGCTTGCACAAGCCTGCATAAATGTGCCATATGTCATGCCAAGCACCACACAAGCTTGCATGGACACCCACGCCTACGGCAAATAGAGCCCAAACAAAAGGAGCGTTCAACTGGCTCCAATTCTCTGGGGCCATGAAGAAGGAAGTGCTGATCCCCACTTACTTACTTACTTAGGTGGCCATAGCAACCCGTCGTCGGGTTTCGGCCGATCTCATCAGCTCTCGCCAGGCGCCTCTGCTTCGCGCGCGCCTTCTCCAATTGGTTTCGCCAAGCGCGGTTAGGGCTTCCTCGACCTGGTCAATCCATCGGAGGCATGGTCTCCCTCTTCGTCGTCGGCCTTCGGCCTTCGCCTCGAACACCTTTTTCGCTGGAGCATCGTCATTCATACGATGGACATGACCTAGCCAGCGTAATCGCTGGATTGCGATACGCTGAACTACTTCAATGTCGTCGTATAGCTCATACAGCTCGTGGTTCATTCGTATGCGATAGTCGTCGCCAACTCGAATAGGACCGAAGATTTTGCGAAGAACTTTTCTCTCAAACACCCCAAGAGCGGCTGCGTCTGCTTGCGAGACAACCCATGCCTCAGCGCCATAAAGAAGCACAGGTATAATGAGCGTCTTGTAGAGTGTCAGTTTTGTCGATCGAGAGAGGGCTCTGCAACGTAATTGCTTACTAAGCCCGTAGTAGCACCTATTAGCAATTGTTATTCTTCGCTTTATCTCCAGGCTGACATCATTATTGCTGTTAATGGCGGTGCCAAGGTAGGTAAATTCCTTGACCACTTCAAAGTTATAGTTGCCTGTTGAAACGTGAGAGCCTAGCCGCCCCGCTCCCCTGCCAGCAGGCAGCATATACTTCGTTTTACCCTCGTTTACCGTCAAACCCACCTTGGCTGATTCTTTTTCGATAGCGGTGAAAGCAGCAGTGACATCTCTCTTGGTTCTACCGATGATATCAATATCATCAGCATACGCAAGGAGCTGAACACCTTTGTAAAAAATGGTGCCATTGCGATGCACACCGGCCTTTCGTAGGATCCCCTCCATGATGATGTTGAAGAGATCGCAAGATAGCGGGTCGCCTTGTCTGAAACCTCGTTCAGTATGGAAGGTTTCGGAGAGGTCATTTCCTACCTTGACGGAGCTGCAAGTATTGCTCAACGTCATCCTGCAGAGTCTTATCAACTTTGCAGGTATACCGAACTCAGACATTGTTGCGTATAGGCAATCCCGCCTCGGGCTATCGAACGCAGCTTTATAATCGACAAAGAGATGATGCGTGTCGATTTGCTTTTCGTGGGTTTTCTCCAGGATTTGGCGCAGTGTAAAAATCTGGTCTATGGTGGATTTACCAGGTCGAAAGCCACACTGATAAGGTCCAATCAGTGTTTTTGTATACGGCTTAAGTCTTTCACATAGTACGCTCGAGAGGACCTTATATGCGATGGAAATAAGACTGATACCTCGGTAGTTGGCGCAAATTGTCGGGTCTCCTTTCTTAAGTAAGGGACAAAGCACGCTGAGATTCCAATCGTCGGGCATGCATTCCGCTAGCCATATTTTGCTGATGAGTTGATGCATGCACCCTATCAACTCATCGCCGCCGGCTTTAAACAGTTCAGCTGGCAGGCCGTCAGCACCTGCTGCTTTGTTGTTTTTGAGCCGCTGGATAGCAACTCGAACCTCGTCATGGCTAGGTGGTAGAACTTCTACTTCGTCATCGTCGATTGGTTGTGGCGAACTGCATTCTCCATGGGCGGAGTTGGTGGGATCATCGCCCGTAAGCAGATTGGAAAAATGCTGTCTCCACAATCTCAGTGCGCACTGCGTATCTGTAACCAGATTTCCATTCCCATCTCTACAAGTGGATGCTCCGGGCTTGAAACCTTGGGTTAGACGCTTAACCTGTTGGTAAAATTTTCGTGCATCCTTCTTGCCTTTGTACACCTCAATTTCTTCACGCTCACGCTTTTCTTGCTCCCTTTTTTTGCGTCTGAAAAGGCGTCTCTCTTCCTTCCTCTTTTCACGATATTTTTCTCGCACGGTTCGCGTTGTAGCTGACTGCAGCGTCTTTCTGTATGCGGCGTTTTTTGCTGCCGTCGCGTCGCGACACTCCTGGTCATACCATTGGTTCCGAGGTTGCGGGCGCCGGAAACCAATCACTTCTTCAGCGGCAGCGCGCATGGAGTGGGAGATGTGCGCCCAAAGTCCATCGGCATCATCGTGTTGTGAGGTTGGTTGGTTGAGCTTAACCGAGAGTTGAGCGGAGTAGGCCTCAGCTGTCCTTTGTGATTGCAGCTTAGCGACGTCTAGCTTTCGTTGCATTCCTGTGCGTATGTTCTTTGCATTGCATAACCGCATGCGGATCTTGGCTGCAACAAGAAAGTGGTCGGAGTCGATGTTCACTCCCCGAAATGTACGCACATCCAGAACGCTAGAAGCGTGCCTTCCGTCGATCACAAAATGATCAATTTGGTTTCGTGTTTTTTGATCAGGGGACAGCCAGGTGGCCTTATGGATGTCGAGGTGTTGGAATCTGGTGCTACTTACTACCATGTTTCGTGCCGCGGCGAAGTCGATCAGTCTTAGACCGTTGTTCGTAGTGGCCTCGTGGAGACTGAACTGACCGACAGTGGGGCCAAAGACGCCTTCTTTTCCGACCTTTGCGTTAAAATCGCCGAGGACTATTTTTACGTCGTGGGCCGGACAGCGATCGTACACGTCCTCTAGGATCGCGTAGAAAGCATCCTTGGCGGCATCGTCCTTTTCCTCCGTCGGGGCGTGCGCGCAAATTAAGGTTACATTAAAAAATTTCGCCTTGATGCGTATCGTCGCCAACCTTTCGTTCACTGGTGTGAACCGAGAAACAAGGTGGCGTAGTTTTCGTCTTACGACGAAGCCGCATCCGAATTCGCGCTTCTCCGCATGGCAGCTGTAGTAAATATCGCAGTCTGCTCGCTTAGAGCAGCCTTGCCCTTTCCATCGCATCTCCTGGATGGCGGTGATGTCAGCCTTTATTTTTGCGAGGGCTTCCGCCAGTTGGATAGATGCACCTTCTCTGTAGAGAGTCCGGACATTCCAGGTGCATATCCGTAAATCATGGTCCGTTTTTCGTTTGCGGTGGTCGTCAACGTGTATGGGGTTATCATCCGAGGCTGGTTCGATTTTCATTGGGAAATTTGATAATGTGACGGGACCCAAACCCTGTGCACATTCCAGGATTAAGGTCTATGAGAGACCCCTCAAGTTTTAAGTCTAGAGAAAGACAAGGGGGGGGTTTGGGCAAGGTGCTTTTAAGGCGACACCGACTCGCCTTGTCAGTGCCAGTTGCGGGCTCTGTGGGGTTTTTGTTCAAGACGCAGCGCTGCCCAGCACTACGACCTTCCACAACCTAGCTGGTCACCCGCTGCATTGTCCGGGGCCGCTTATTTGTTAAGAAACTTATTCGCGACTAACCTCCATATCTGAAGGCCGTTCACTATCCGCAACCTGTGACCCGTCCGGTGGCTTGCAGCTAGGCCTCCGCCGAATACCCTTATATTCCACGGATTCCTTATATGCTGATCCCCACGGCGATGCTAAAACTGCACCACGATGACGATTGGCACTATATAAGGGCGCTGGTAAGCCCTTCACGTACGATGAGTGTCATCGCTTGCAGTCTGGTGGAGAAGCTAAAGCTTGACACCATAACAAAGGGTAGCCAAAGCTGGTGCCAATTCGTGGTTGGATCTCGATACGACGAGAGTTTTAAGTGTGAAGTTCACGCTCTCGTTACGAGCGAACTACCTCGGAAGCCTTACGACGATGACGTAGACGAAGCAGTCCTGAAGCGGTTTGAACACATGTTCCTAGCGGACCCGAAGGCGAGCTCAACAAAACCCATTGGGCTGGAGCTAGGCGCAGACGTGTTCCCACGTATTATTAAAAATGCCCTGTTTGCTGGCGAAAATGGTTTACTCATTGCTCAAAGCACTGCATTCGGCTGGACACTCTCTGGCCCTTGTGGACTTTGAGCACCCCACCAAGGGTATCTCTCTTTAAAACCCGTAAACACGTAAAATTAAGATAAGCACTGAATTTAAAATAAAATGAAATATTTGTGAACATAAGACTCTTTAATTTTACTTATTTATGAACCCAATTAACCCGTTCTAAGTTTTGCAGATATTGCAAGGTGGGCGGAATGTTTACGTGACCACGTAACCCTGTAGTCACTGAACAATTCCTCATCCTACCCACCGTTGTAGCAAGAATGGCGCTAAAGGCTACAAGAAGTTCTCAGGTGTTCGGCTAGCCTTTTATCGAGCCGAAGAGCCGGTTTTTTTTGTACAAGCATCTGAAGCCGTTTGTTTCTACAATCAACATAAAGACCAATTCATCTGAAGCCGACATAAAGATCAACAAGAAAAAATCACCATCAACGTAACAAAAACAACATCACATAAATAAAATAACTTTGTACTGTACACACACAAAAAAAGTATAAACCGAATTAAATTTTCACCCACCCGACCCATTAATCAGTTTGCATTTTCCTTGTCTTTTTCCGCCATTGAAACCACCCCCGTTCGTCACCCGAACAAACTTGAAAGTTGATACATCATCAACCAATTCAAATTTTCCTTCAGGTGAGTTAAGACATTGCCCAACCATACAAATTATTAGCATCTAAATACATTAGGTAATTTGATGGTTTTTCACTATCGAAATCACTAATTATTTGCTTAAAAATGTCGTTTTGAGCCTCTTATACCTTTTTGGATGAATTTAATCATATCAATGTCTGTTAATAAATCTAATTCTATTTTTGTTTACTTAAGCATAGATTCACAAGATAGTCCGGTAGCTGTATAGTACTGACAAGGATCTAAATTGTAAATAGATTTACAGACTTTCCTAAAATTTTCAAAGACATCTGTTAAAAGCAATTTTATTATTGTTTATTTTAAAAAATTGCTGGCATATAAAAACAATTCTTTTGCATGCCGAATTTACAATGGATATAACAACATTTAAGATATATGTATATTGCAATAAATGTAAATAAATATTACAGACTGCTATTAATAGTAATTGTACTTAAAAGGACTTAAGTTTAGACAATGAACAAGTATTCCTTAAAAACTAAGTAGAGAGTGAATGAAGAAAAAATGAAAGTAAAAGAAAATTGGGAGCTAAGATAAGTGTTTGAAAATTAAATGCTTAAAGTTATTTTTATTAAAAACGTTTTTAATACTAATGAATTATTAGGTAATGAATTCCACGACCTAATAACGCTGTCGAAAAACAATCTACTGGAGTTAAGGAAATTGTATCTAGAGATCATGAGATTCATATTTCTACTTGATCAGCAAAACGTCAACTTTACAAAAAGATATGTAGGACTACATGTATAGATGATCCGGTGTAGGAAAATGCAATGTCTCGCTTCAAGGTAACTTGGTAAGTCACGACCAAGTAATTTTTTACAACAAACAGAGATATGATCAAACTTTCTAAGACCGTATATATAGCGAGCTGCATTATTAAAAGCGACAAGGAGCTTATGTAAGGACCTAGAGTCAAGTTTGCAGTACACGACTTCAGAGTATGTGATAATCGGCATAATCAACTGCAATACAAGTTTCTTTTTTGTTTCAATGGGCACAAGCAATGATGTCATTCGGAGATTACGAAGAAGATGATACACTTTTTTTACGCATGAGTTGAAGTGATCATCGCAGGCAAGGAATGAGTTTATTTGAAAACTAAGATTAGTGGGCTTATTAAGCTTCAGTTTCACGGTATTAAGTAGGATAGGAGGCAAATCTTCGTAATAGCATGAATTTTTAGATAAAGGCAAAACAAATGATTTCGTGGGGTTTAACGTTACCATATTTTCATCTGCCCATTTATATACCAAAGCTAAGTCCTCATTAACTCTAGCACATAGATCTTCAACCAGGCCAATAGGTATGGACAAGTATAATTGGAGGTCATCTGCATATGCATGTATAGTGACGTGTTGGCACTTGCTGAAAATATCATTTATAAACATTGTAAATAGCAACGGTCCAAGAACAGAACCTTGAGGTACACCGCTAGTAGTGCTTTTTAGCATAGAAATATTTTGACCAACACGGACTCTTTGAGACCCACCTAACAAATAGTTTCTTAGTAAACGGACAGCAGATTTTTAAAAACGAAAATTTTAACCTAGTTTTTTTCAGAGTGGCTGACGGTGTCAAATGCTTTTGAGAAATCCAGCAAGCAGAGCAATGTCAAATCAGCTTTATCAAAAGGTACTCTTATATCATCAAGTATTTTGACCACAGCAGTCGAACAGCTGTGCCCAGGCCGAAAACCAGACTGGTGAGGCAACATGAGGTAAAAAAAACTTAAATGATGAGATATCTGATCCGCCATAAGCGATTCACATATTTTAGACACCGAAGACAAAAGACTTATTGGATGGAACTCGCATGGGTTGCAAGCATTTGGCTTTTTTGCTATAGGAATAATAGTCGCCACTTTCCAAATCTCTGGATATCATGAGGTGGTAAAGCAGTGATTTATTATATGGGTGAGCGGACTAAGGACGTGTGGTAAAATCAGCTTAATAAACCTAATGGAGATTTCATCTTCCCCAGATGCATTCGATTTTACTTTTCTTATACAGATAGCTATGTCCTATTCACTTACAGCATTAAACCAAAAAGCGTTCGGAGACTTAGGATCACCACTGTTATTATTATCATCAGTTTGTTGAGTTTCGTTTGATGCAGAGTTAGAGATAAAATAAGCATTCAACAATATATCTGTTTTGAGATTAAGTTCTAAGTACTCATGTAGTGTTGAACAATTAAAAGTTGAACAAACTTTTTGAGCATGTTTATAATCATCAACAGTACATTCTTCGTTAGTTAGTTTATTAAAGAACTTTTCTCTTAAATAAAAGCGATTCATTGAATCAAAATAATCATAAGCGAATACACCCTTTTGCCTCAAGATATTGAATTCTTCATCTACCGGAAACTCTGAAGGTAAAACATAAAAATCTGAATGAAATAAATTGTTGGCTAAACTTGAAAGGCTGGAAGCCATAAATCTAAATGAATCCAAAAATCTCAATTCAAGACTTCCAGCATCATTTTCGAAATGCATATGTTTGGAAACTGAAACGTTTCTTTCCTTATTTATTGGTACTACATTTATTCTACCAGGAATCGATGAAAGTTCTTTAATAAACAAGTGATAATAAACCAAAGTTCAATAAACAAAAAAAAATTGGTATAAACTTTATATTTTAAAAATTTAAATTACAAATATTGTGTGCTGCACCCCGATATTTGCCTGTTAAATGACAACGATCTGCTACTACTCTAAAAGTTATCATCTTCATCATCAACATCAACATCATTTAAAGGTCTTTCACAAATATGACAGTTAGTAGTATTATTTTGAATATTTAATTCTTCTTGAGAGAGGAAATTAATTTTACAACTTTACTTAAATAATCATTATAAATACTCTAGCATCGCTAACTAAAGTTGCAAAAAAATGCTTAGGTGCATCTTCACCTGCATAAATTCTTAACTTATCTAAAGAACTGTTAAAACTACATTTAATTTATTAACTACAGGGTTGTCAATATTCGAAGCGCCCATCTGGCAACACTGTAACTTTCCGCAGTAATGCCAAATCGACTAATGACATACCGCGTTTGAAGCGTCATTCCAAGCAAATGTTTACAATGGAACAGTACACGCCACGCGAACGCTCTAAAATTGTTGAAATTTACATTCAACAAAACAAGTCAATAGTGAAAACTCAACTCAATGAGCGATGAAGCTCATTTTCAGTTGAACGGAACGGTAAACAAACAAAATTGCCGTACTTATGCCACTGAAAATCCACAAGAGATTCAAGAGGTACCTCTTCACGATGCAAAAGTCACTGTTTGGTGCAGCGTTTGTGCTAAAATGCTCATTGGGCCGTTCTTTTTCGAAGATGATAATGGCCACAGAGTTACTGTCAATCAGGAGCGTTATCGCGATATGATAAACAATTTTTTCATGCCAATCGTTCGTCGAAAGTGTATCAGGCACTAATGGTTTAAACAAGACGGCGCGCCACCACACACAAGCCGCACTACAATCGATTTTTTGAAGCAATTGTTCCCTGGCCGTTTGATGTCAAAAAATGGTGATTTCGATTGGCCGCCAAGATCACCAGATTTAACGCCTCCAGACTTCTTTTTGTGGGGTTATTTGAAATCAAAGGTTTACGTCAACAAGCCGAAGACCCTAGAAGAGCTGAAAACCAACATCCGTCAAGAAATAACCGCCATTCCCATCGAAATGTTGAAGAAAACCATGGAAAATGCTGCAAAACGGGCACAATATGTCGTAGAGGCCAATGGCGACCATTTACGAGATATCATATTCAAGAAATAATGTAAGCAAATCTACTTGAACCCAATTAAATGATATTCATGACGAACAGACAAAAAATTGTGGTTTCTTTGATTTATTTAAAAATAAAATGGGCGCTTCGAATATTGGCAACCCTGTATATGCACAGAGATTGTGACTCTTTACTGTTTTTACAGAGTCTGAATCTTGATTGTTTTCTGGTGTTAGAAAACATTAAAAATCCGCATATATTACAAAAAGTACATCTAACTTAAATTTAAAATTTTTAAAATTAAGCTTACTGTTTTCTAAATCAGGTACTTTAGTTACCATTCGGCTGCACTCCAGACAATGACGTCGTCATTTATAGTCCGAATCGAAGTACTGCAGGCAGCAATCACATAGATGCATTTGGTTATGGTAGTTTGTTACTGCGTAAAAGTCTGTAAATAAAAAGAAAAAATTTGTCAAAAGGCAGTTGATATTATATAAAATAATAAAGAAAAAAAATAGATATATGAAATATGAATATAATTTTTACCTTGAAATATTCTTGATCCATATATAATGGGATTTTCATTTATAATGGCAAGCAAAAGCAGATTTAGGTGTGTACTTTTCTCCTCGTATTAGTAGGGTCCTACAATACTTTTGATGTCATCATCGAACCCGAAGACATTGATGCTTAATTCGGATCCATTTTCCTCGAATATTTTAATGTCTTTTACTGGCTCGGAAAAACAAGACTTTCAAAGTTGATAGTTATATCATTGTCCAAATGTATTATGGAGGCTGTTATATTATCAACATTATAACTTGAGCATCTATCAGAGTGTATACAAGTTGGGGTCAATACTAATATAACTGCCCATTTGAAGCAATACTCATCATCATTCTTTACATTGATACAAGCCTTTTGAATATACAAATTTTGGTAACAGGATATATTGCGATCCTTTCATTGGCTTGTACTGGTTGATATTGATTTCTAAATGTAAAATTCTAATGAGAGTCCAGCCGCTGTCACGTTCCTGAATCTCTGACATTTTTGATATTAAACTGTTGCACTTTTCATCAAAAATGCTTTTCATGTCCGTCGATATTTGAATCATCATCATTTTTGTTTGATGAGATTTTATATCAATTGACATCTCATTTTCACAATTTTCACGTATTCGCAGAATAATTCTAAATTACATTTAATGCTGGTGTGCTTCTGTAACAAATCTTGAAGAGTTTCTACAACTGTATTCTTAGCGTTTTCTAGAAAAACTTCAGGAATCAATAAACTCTCATTATAATTTTTGTATATAAATGACTCTATACGTTCATTAAATACAGATGAGATTCTAGTTTAATTTTCATTATTTATTTCACCACTATTTTTCTTGTGAGCGTTTGTCCTGATTCCATTCTTGCAAGATTCCTCTTTCTTGCAAGTATTGCAATAGAGATTTGGGATTGAATTTGGTAGAATCGCTTGGATGCTTGTAGTTCTAGATGTGTTTGCTGCTGCTGATGATGATGTTGATGTATTATGTACTTTTCTTTTATGTTATTTTAAATTGTCGTCCCGAGAAAAAAAACTTTTTGCATATACCGCATTGAAAATGTTGTGGTTGTTGATTTTGATGTTTAATCCTTGTGACGATTGAGGTTGAACTTCTTTCCACAAGTAAAGTCGGACACGTTGCAATAAAATTATGCCATTTTTATTTTATTTTAATGTTTAATAAAGTGTCTGTTTTATATTTGTTCACTGTTTTTAAAAAGCGTAAACAGTTTTAATTTTTTTGTCTATTTTTTCATTAAAGAAAAGCGTTTAAGTAAAACTTAAGTGATATTTGTTGTAGAACTTTCAATTAAAAGAACTTTTACGGACTAAAGCTAAAATTAATTTTTTGATTCGTCTTATATTGAAGCTTTTCAGACTGGCACTTTAAATTAAAAGATATAGTTCTTTAAAGAGAAAGTTTAATTGACAACAAAAAACAAAAACAGTTTATTATCGAAAAGCTCAAAGGTTAAATTTTTCTGTTTATTGTAAAAATTCTTACAGGTTCTTAACTTTCAAAAACCTTAATCAAAAATTTAATGTCTTTGCATTGATATGTAGAGCTTGCATAACAATTTTAATTTGCAACAACAACAATAGTTTATTATTAATAAGATCAAAGGTTACATTTTTCTGTTAAATGTAAAAATTCTTACAGGTTCTTAACTTTCAAACACATAAATCAAAGTTTTTATGCCTTTTCACTGATATGTAGAGTTTTCATATCAATTTAATTTACATTAACAATAACAACAGTTTATTATCCAAAAAATCAAAGGTTAAATTTGTAATGTACGCGCTTCTACATTATAAAATACTAAAACAAACTATTAAACATATTTAACAGATGCACACCTTTACGGTACGTATCACCTTATTCCATTTTACTTCATTATACTAAAATAATATTTAAACATTAAGGGAATTCTCTGTTTGACGCCATTTTGGTGAAGTCATTTTTTCTGCTGCAAAATTTTTTCTGATGCTAAAAAGCTAATTAATTTGAGTATAATAAGTGCAAATAGCTGCAGTTTATTGAAGGCGAAGACTTTTGCTTCATTTAAGAAGGTTGCTGTATTGCGGGCGGATGAGGTGCAGCCCGATTAATTCTTGCTGTGGACCACTGAGATTCAGCCATTTTGACTGCGGTCGTTTATAAACGGACTGGTTGCTGCTGGGATTCTGGAGTGTTGTTACGGAGTCAGATTCTTGATTAAGGCTATTTATTGCGTTGGAGAAATTCAAGACTGGGCCACTGTTAATAGTATTGGATAATCTTCATTGCAACTGAAAGCTCGTAGCAGTTGTCCTTTTTGGTGGATTGTCTGGCTGCAGATTGCGTAAGCTTTTGCCGGCGACACTGAAAAAGTTTGTGTGGGTGCTGTCATTTCTTTGGGTACGTGACTTGTTTACTCGCTACCTGGGCTGATGTCTAATAAAACAGAAGCTAGTTCAAATTACTTGCCAAAATGATGCCTGGCAATATGTCAGTCGGTGCAAGCCCGCGAAAGACTGAAGCATCGCAGCATTTAGTGGAGTTTTCATCTGGTGCTCTGCCACATGCTTTTGGCTTCATTAATGACACGGACGGCATGGAAATTGTGGATGCTGTTCATAACAACTGGCAAGAGGTGACCAAAAGAAACGGATGTGCAGTTTCTAGAAGCGTGTCGGTGGAAGATCTGCAGGCACCAGCGAAAAAAGCAAATAGGTTTGCTATATTCAATGAGGTCGTGTTTAAAGAGAGAAGTCAATTGTTTTTAAAGTAGTTAATGTTGGCCAAAAGTGCAAAGTTTTTGTGGAGGATAGGGTGGTCCATCGGGCTATCCTCGACAAACTCCGTGATCCTTTACGCCTAAGGAGGAGAGAAATGTCAATGTAATACTGAGAGGTCTTACATAAGACTACGAAGAAGCTGAAATTCTCGAGAAATTGTTATTTTTGTTACCGAGGGGGGGGGGGGTGAGAACAACAACGCGTTCAGTGAGAGAGAAGTTTAGGCATAGTCTCTTCATAGTTAGGTTACCGCCAGGGAAGCAGGCTTCAGACATTAGTGTTAAGTGCGATAGTATTCATCTGGCTGGTGAATGCGCTGTCACTATTGCATCTGGGAGGAAGCCATCTTGCGTGAACTGTAAGAGGGATCGTCCTGCCAACTATCGTGGCTGCGAGAGCTATAAGGATTACGTAAGCCAAAGAAAAAAAATATCCAAAAATTAAGAGAAATAAGCAAGGCCAGGACGGAAAATTTATTTATGGCGCCAAAAATCCCTTCACCATTAAAAGTCTCGTACACCAGCCACTTTAGAGGGCAGGATGATTCCTCTACCGTGGCACTGAGTAACGGTAATAGTAAGTCAAATGTTTTAAGCCAGTTCTTTGACCTTTATAAGAACCTTTTCGGGGTTAGTGTTCAGGGCCTCTTGGGCAAGATAGAGTCCTTTATGAAAAACATAAATAACTGCTCGCCTATACAAGAAAAAAGGATGCACTATTTGGTAATTTTAAATGACTGTTAAATCACTGAATTTTTTAACTTTTAATGCTTCTTCATTAATTGAGGATAGCAGAAGGATTGAACTCCAGAAAATAGTGCATTCTAGAAATTGCTGTATTGCCCTGATTCAGGAAACGCACCTAAAAAATAGACACAAGGTTTTTATAGATGATTTTAACGTTCTGCGCAATGATCAGCAACAGGGTGTTGCAATTGTTATTAAAAAAAGTTTAAATACGAGGTGGTTAGTATTCAGAGCAATATTATAAACGGCACATTCAAAAAATTGTTGATGGGATCTATTTGTATCCCAACCAAAAGTAACACCGAAGCCTTATTGGAAGTTTTTAGCAAAATTGAGGAGGTGTCACTGCTTTATGATGGAGCAATTATAGGTGGGGATTTGAATGCAAGGAGTCCCAACTGGGATGACAGCATGGTAAATATGAATGGTAAAACGTTGAAAAGATGGCAGTCTTTTTTTCTTCCTTCATTGGTCAATGTTACAACATCCTCTCCCACTTTTCCAAGAAGTGCTTCTTTTTTGGATCAATACCTTATTTCTTCTCACTTGCTTAATTTGTTTGATGGTAATTATGAATTACAAACTCTTAATACCTTTTCCGACCACTTTCCGGTTTTTTTTTTTTTGGATTCGCCAGGAGGTATGAATCTTCCAAAGATACGTATACCCGACCTATACGCATGCACGATTTACACTCTAGATCCTGCCTGGATCAGCCGGGACAGACAGAATGCACCTACGTACTAAACATTCCCCCTATTGGCAATTAGGATTTTCCACTAAGCACATTAATTGGCTTTTCAGCGGAATTTAAAAATATAATATATAACAAACGCGTATTTAAGTATATTTAATACTATAAAAATAAACAACATCGAATTAAATTATAGTGATTATCAATTTAAGGTACCCGAAAAACAATCCTGATTTCAAAAACAATCCAAAACACTAAACTCATTTTAACTGGTTTGCGGCCATTGTCCAACCCAAGGACCTACGTGGAAATGAGATAAATCTCATATCCGCCTCATATCCGCCAAAATCCCAATTAGTTGGATATGCATTTGGGCCAACGCAGGCATAAAATTGTGTGGAAAAGAGGTATACTCTGGCACACCAATCCAAGTGATAGTGTGAGTTCAGTCTAATTTCAAATCAGGAAACCACGTGAGCACGTAAATCACAATTCGATTTAAAATTAAAATATTGAATGATTAAAAAGTAAGTTTTAAAAAGATTCATATTTAATGGTGCTTACTTTATAAAACATAATATCGAGACAAAAAGGAGAAACAGAACAATCTCAATTTCCAATATTACATTATTATAAAACTGAGTTAGGTATAATAGGATGAAGTTAAATTGATTTAATTATTTAAAAGTAATATAATTGAATTAAATTGTGAGCTTTAGATCAAGTAAGTTTTTTAAAGAAGGCAACAACAACAACAACAACAACTCTGTATAGAGTCAATCACTTAGCTGACTCGACAGTCTGTTTCGGAAATCGCTACATATTCCTCTTCATTAGTCTTTGAGTGATTTAAGCTGTGATCAACTCACTGTTTAAACTAGTATATGAGTGCGCAGATTTGGAATTCATTCTTTTGAATTGTATCTACTAATCATACGACATTTTAAAGTAGTAGGCTATTTATAGATCACCGCCATCAACTCTATCAAGGGTTGCCATCTGTTTTAGTTGCTTCTTTATTTATTTCAATATTCATTGGTGTTCGATAGTTTGTCGAAATGCACCATAGAAATGAAACCAGTTTTTTGCTTCGCCAGGAGCTAGTGTTCTAACTGAAAGGTGGCTATTTTCACAACCAAATGTTCAATTACACATGACTTTGACCGAAATCGATCAATTATTAGATTATTTAATCAATTTTTACATTAATTAAACTTATTTGGCCGTGCTCCGCCATATTAAGTTAATTAGTTTTTATGATCTATGAAATTATTACATGAATTAAATTGTGAGCTTAAGATCAAGTAAGTTTTTTAAAGAAGGCAACAACAACAACTCTGTATAAAGTCAATCACTTAGCTGACTAGTAGTCTTTTAGTGATTTAAGCTGTGATCAACTCACTGTTTAAACTAGTATATGAGTGTGCAGATTTGGAATTCATTATTTTTAATTGTATCTGCTAATCATATGACATTTTAAAGCAGTAGGCTATTTATAGATCACCGCCATCAACTCTATCAAGGGTTGCCATCTGTTCTAGTTCCTTTTCTAGAGAATACCGTGCTAGTATTAAATGGTATATCGGAGTAAGTTGATTTAAAGAAGTTTGCAAACATGTTAGACATCACGCCCATTCCAAGCATAACGCAAAACGGGTCCGTCTCATGGCTTTCGATTTGTTTTATTTTTGGACTATAGGTTCCTATTAAAATTCTAAGAACATAAGTTCATTTATTTTTAATAAATCGTCAGTTTTACGATTTTTTTTTAACGTCAGTTTTAATCCAATTTTTATAAATGAGGTACCGTTAGAAAGGTATTTACTTTCTGGAACAAAGTACTTTCTGGGAAAAATATAAATTTTAAAATTTTGGATGTTAGGGTTGCCAACATATTAAAAAAAATATTTATTTGCTAATTTTTAAAAAAACGCGTAAATTTTTTGCGATTTTTTATTTTTAAAATTTGAAGAAGAATGTTGCCTTTCAGTCAAAAATAATTTTATGATGGAGCTTTTACATGTTTTTTCGCAATTTCAATTTTTGTGCACATACCTTATCATTTTGATGCAATTTATCGCATATAAATAAATTTTATTTGCAAAGTTTAATCTGTAAAATGGTTTGTATTATAAGGACCAACATTTTATTCATCAGTTTCGATGACCTTTCACTTGACCTTGGTAGAAAAACCTGGTAAATACCGAAAAAAAATATTTTTATTTTTTTTACTTTTATTTGTATTGTAAAAAGGAGAACAAAATTTTGTTTCAAGATTGCCATATTGAAGATTATTAAATTTTAACTGATTTGGATCCAAAAAGTTTTAAAGTTATGATGGTTTGATCAGCTGATATATTAAAAAGTCCTCTGAATCTGAATATCGTCGAGTTGTAATCTCCCTATTATTGATGGGAATAAAACTGTGTAACTTTTGTGTGCCGGTTATAACTTGAACATTTTTAAATTTTGACATCAGCTCAGCTTCAACATTTTCAAAAGACTCTTTTGAGCAAAACCGATAATACATATATTGTTGACTCCTTTGTTATAGCCCATTCGTAATGCTCTCTCGCGTTTTTTAATTGATTTTCAAATGGTCTTTGAAGACTGGCTCTCATGGCATTTCGTTTAAAAGCTCCACCGATGCCATCACACGGCCCCTTACCATGCAATGTGGCAAAGAAATGCCACTCAGCATCAAAATATTCCTCTTCTTTCCACTGGCAAAGCTGGTAGAAATTTTTTCTGTTCTTATACTGCGATGCAGCTCCATCGCAAAAAAAGCTAATTCTTTTAATGTCATTAAATCGAGCTCGTAAGACTAGTAGCAATTTTTTTTTGAAATTGAAACACCGCACTGAAATTGTGTGTCAAACTTTCGGCTATTACGATAACGCTAAGATTTCCAACATCATTGCTGTCATCCTTGAAATAAATGGAGAACGGATGTATAGTGCATTGATCATGAGACCAATATTGAGACTGTACAGCATTCTAATAAAGTAAAAAAAAAAGTTTTACAATAAATATATTTCTACTGCAGATCAAGTATTTTAGTAATTGTAGGTTAGTTTTACCTGAATGACAAAACTGTAATTTTCTGAAAAATTACATATTACAACAAATTCTGTTTTCAATGCTTTCTTCTGCATTTTTAAATAATCCGCTTGATTTTTAGCGACGAAATAGCGTGGTACTAGCAAATCAACTTGTTTGCTGAATTCCGATATGAAAACATCTGCTGACTTCTTCATATTTTCCAAACGAATGGAAAAAATAGATATTAAAATTTATTTTAAAATTCAATCAAATAATAGAAACGGCAAACTTGGTCCCGCTTAAAAAATAATTTATTTGTAAATAAAGGTACAAATTCGTACCACTTTGATTACCCATTGCTTGTACGCAATATTATAGAGTGAGTTTTCCTCCAAAACGTTTGCAATGAAATTTTCTACAGCAAGAACTCCAGAGCAGAGGTCACATTCTCTCAATTTGCATTTTTCAGTAGGGTGATTACAAAGCAGTAAGTCAAAAAGATTGCGATATGAATCTATGCCGAATAGTTTCTTCATTGGTTCAAAAATTAATTTGACATTTTGATGGTAGACACAAACACAGACAGAATGTGTTCCTCCCGTTTGGAGTGTCAAAATGCATTGCGGTGGCTTCAATGCTGCAAATTTGGAGAAGCCTATTTTGGTGCCGATATGTGAAATCTTAAAAGATGCATATGCTTCATCGAGATTTATTAGTAAAAGACGCCTTTGCAGTGTAGATTTTTCATTGTTCTCGTTAATGGTAACGTAGTCGCGCTTTCCTGGGCAAGTGTGGCTGATGTCTTCACTCAAATGAAATTTCGTCACCATATCCACCAAATCTTGACTAATGGCATTTGAGGCTAAACGTTTCATTGGGCCGCACATTATGCCTTTCTCAGCGACAAGCAATTTTACGTTGTTTGCAAAGCGCCAACTGATATTGAATTGAATGTGCATTTTATTCGCTGTCCAGGACTGTGGGAGGACGGACAGAATTTTCCATTTCTCCTCTTTATCAGAAGTTTGGGCAAATTTTTCAGTTGTTCCACTATTTCATCGGTATCAGATCTTTCAGTATTTGGTTCATGCAGAGTGGATGGAGTCAAGCCAAAAATTTTGCTGGCCATATTTTTCGTTATATCATCCATGACATTCCGGCAGTATGACATTGATATATTTATTTTTCGATATTCTATTTCTTCGATTCTTCGAGAAATAGCTGAACTGTTCCCTGTCAATTACTTCACCAGCTATGCTCGCAGTTTCTGCTTCAATGTTTTCACCACCAGCCTCCAAGTAATTCATAACTTCATCCATAACATTTTCAGTTGCAATTGGCGCCTGCTTTTTGATTGCCTTCTCTTTGCTAAGTTGTAGACGGCAAGTTGAACAAATTTTCATTTCACCAGCCACTAAATCACTGATTCCTAAATATTCCGCAGTTTTGACATGCTCTTGGGTTAAAAATCGCAATCGATCGCGCACGTGATGATTACGTTTTCCGAACAAATTGCAACAAGGTTTTGGGTGCATTATTTTTGAACTGACAGCCGAATTTCATGAAAGTTTTTATTTGTGACAAATTATTATTTTTTAATTTTGACGCGATTAAAAAATTTTTTACTTGTGAACAAGAACACCTGATTTAAAGTTTTGCCAGTGGAATGAAGAAAAATATTTTGACGCTGAGTGGCATTTCATTGCCACATCGTATGGTTATAATAATCAAATCAATAATAGGGAGATTAAAGCTCGACGATATTTAGCTTCAGAGGACTTTTTAATATATCAGCTGATCAAACCATCATAACTTTTTTGTTTTGCGACCGATTTTAAAACTTTTTGGAACAAAATCAGTTAAAATTTAATAACCTTCAATATGGCAATCTTGAAACAAAATTTTATTCACCTTTTTACAAATAAAAGTAAAAAAAATAAAAATATTTTTTTTCGGTATTTACCAGTTTTCTCTACCAAGGTCAAGTGTAAGGTCATCAAAACTTATGAATAAAATGTTGGTCCTTATAATACAAACCATTTTACAGATTAAACTTTGCAAATAAAATTTATTTATTTATATGCGATAAATTGCATCAAAATGATAAGGTATGTGCACAAAAATTGAAATTGCGAAAAAACATATAAAAGCTCCATCATAAAATTATTTTTGACTGAAAGGCAACATTCTTCTTCAAATTTTAAAAATAAAAAATCGCAAAAAAAAACGAGTTTTTTGAAAAATTAGCAAATAATTTTTTTTATATGTTGGCAACCCTAACATCCAAAATTTTAAAATTATATATTTTATCCAGAAAGAACTTTCTAATACCTTTCTAACGGTACCTCACTTATAAAAATTGGATTAAAACTGACGTAGATACAATAAAAATGTTCCAATTCTGGCGTTTTCGAACGATTTGCAGAATTGAAAGGTCCATAACTTTTTAACGAATGGCCATAAAAAAAAACAAATGAACTTATGTTTTTAGAATTTTAATAGGAACCTATAGCCGAAAAATAAGACAAATCGAAAGCTTTGAGGTCAATTTTTGAAAAAAAGTATTGCGTTATGCGTGGAATGGGCGATCACATTGTCACAAGATGATTCTTCCTGATTGAATTTCATAAGGGGTGGAAAGCTGGACGCTTTACGTTTTGAGTTAACAAGACTATAGAAAAGTTTTGGATCATCTTTAAATTGAGATTTTATGTTAATTATATAAGCAGAATAGCATTGTTTATTTAATAGTTGATATCTTAAACGACAAGAAGAATAGGAAGCAAAGTCTGAACTAAAACCAGATATTTTATATTTTTTATCTTTATCTTCTTTTTCGTGGGGGAGTAAAACTGTTATTTTAAGAGTTGGATGATGTACATCTTCTGGAAGAGATACGGGATTCGAACAATGGAGATTAACAGTAGTGCATCTATCTACAAATACAAGGTCTAGGGTTCTGTGGTTTATATTTAAAATATCATTGACTTGTTGAAGACACAGATCAGATAGCTTATCTAAGAAATCATTTATCCAATCACTATTGGAAACAGGAGTAAGAAATGAAGAATCGTCAGACGATCTCCAAGTCACAAAAAGTAGGTTAAAATCACCGAGCACAATAAGAACGTCTTTATTTTTTAACAAATTATGAACTTTTTCGAACTGGCAACACAAATGAACTCAATGCCACTGGTGTCAAGAATTGTCAATTCTTCAGATACAAGCGAGTTTTGAACAGCTATCAAAACACCACCACCGATCTTATCATGACGATTTTTACGAAAAATTTGATATATATTGCACATTATTTCAGAATTTAAGATATTAGAGCGAAGCCAAGTCTCTGTAAAAATTATAATGTTATATTTAAAATCAAAACTGTTTATAAAAATATCGGAAAGTTTGGAGTTAAGACCCCTGACATTTTGGTACACAAGCTCTAATTTAGACTTGCGGTTTATTAATCTTTTTTGGATAAGATTCAGGGCTATTTCGGGGACGCGGCAAATGTGCAACATTTACCGGTCTTGGATTGCTTTTAAATTCAA
Organism: Dichetophora obliterata; assembly: GCA_963920525.1. Taxonomy (NCBI): domain Eukaryota; kingdom Metazoa; phylum Arthropoda; class Insecta; order Diptera; family Sciomyzidae; genus Dichetophora; species Dichetophora obliterata. Next base: position 134,344,868 of record OY986436.1, read on the forward strand.
ATTCGCGGACAATTGTGTTTGGCGGCCAAAAGTTTACATCAACTATAGAATTAAATAAATTTTCAGGAACTGTTAATCTAAAAGAAGTAATCGATCTTACATTTGAATATTTGAATTTATGAACCGAAAGATGCAAGGAACAATTCAACTTTGATTTAATGAAAAAATCTATATCAACCTCTGTTGTATTCGCAGCTAAGCGAGAAGCAAAGACTGATTTAGTTGGTGGAATTGCAATGATTGTCTTAGGTGGAACAGAAACCTGAGAAGTAAGAGGAGCAACCTGGGAATCGACCAAAGTTGGTGAAAGAGAAACAGTTTGGGCATAAGACATGACTGGCAATGAAGGAGAGGTGCCAGCACTGGCAAAGGAGCAGAAATTGATATGTTTGCCGTATTCGAAGTAGAAGTTAAAATAGGTGAAGGGGCTGTTATACCACAAATGTCCATGTCATCAGCAATGTCATGTACAGAAGAATGTAGAGTTGGAATTGAATCCGTTTTTTGCTTACTACGCACAGACATGTGTTTTTTTTTTCCTTTTGGGTGAAGGAATTGACTCTTCAATATATTTAAAATCGTCGAAAAGAGACTGGTATTTATAAAATTTTGCAGAAAGCGAAGAAAGTTCCTTACTTATTTTAGAGAAGCCTTGCTTTGTCTGCTTGAAAAGCTTGTAGAAGTTGATGTTAGCCAATCTACATTTCTCGCAAGACCAACGCAACCCTTTACCTTCCTCAATACAATCCGCAACTCGGCCTGTCACGCCTGCAAATTTGGTATGAACAGCAATATCACATAACTAGCATGATAAAAACCGCTCAGTTTCACCCCTTACAAAGCAGCCAGGCTAAGCACAAATCATATTAAAATAATGCAGATAAAATGACGAAAATAAGGCAAAAAAAAACACTGCACGTAAATGACAAGCAAAAATTTTAACAAATTTTATCAATAAGAATAAAAAGAATAAAAAAAGAAAAATTAGTGTTGTAACCACCCTGTACTAAAAGTTTCTAAATGTATACAGCAATTAACAAATGTAGCAAAAATTTAAAATACAATTGATGTACAACTGTTATTGTTCTACTGAATATATCAGTTGCTGATATTAAAATTCCAATTATGGAAAGCAACGTTTATAAGTCGTTAAAAAAAACTGATTGGGAATTATTTAGAGAAAGTCTTGATGACAAGTTTAGTAATTGTTTTCCTCCTCACTCTGATAACATAAATAATAATGAAATTGATGAGTTTATTGATTCTTTTAATTCTATTTTGCTAGAAACCTTGGATAACCATTCTGAAAGAGTTCCATGGTGCTTTAAAAAATATAAAAATCTGCCTCACGACATAGCAAAAGCTATTTAAAATCAAACACAGATGGCAAAAGCAGCTGAAACAGATATTTCATAATACTTTCAATAGACTGGGTAGAGAATACAGGGAGTTGGCTGGCAGAATTGATTTACTAAAAAAAATTATGAAGGAAGAGAGAATCTGGCTCAGTAAACAACTTAGAGAAAGATTATCAGGATTTGTACCGGGACCTTATGTTTTTAAGGAGGTATTCAGAGTAATAAGAAAAAAAAGAGATTTTCATGCGAGAGGGTGGATGTTAATGGAAATATGATTGCTGGGGAAAGAGAGATTGTAGGTGAGGTTGAAGGTTATTTTAAGGAAGTGTTTAAGGAAAGAGTACCTAACTTTGATCCTAATTTGACTATCGATCTAGAGCTTTGAGACCTGAACATGTGTTTATATTAAATAATGAAGATAAGGCTTTATTGCCACCAGATCTTGAGTTGTTTACGACACAGGGAGAAATTGTTGAGATACTACATAATCTAAAACCAAAAAATATAGTGGGCCAGATCTAATTTTTAACTTTGCGTTAAAAAAAATATCTTCTGGGGCAATTAAGTTCTTAACAATTTTGTTCAATAATTGTATCAATAGCGAGTATTTCCCGTTGAAATGGAAAGTCGCCAGAGTTTTGCCGATAATGAAAAAACAAAATAATTTTCTCCTAGATAATTTTAGGCCCATCTCCCTACTTTGAAATGTTGGAAAAGTCTTTGAAAGGCTGTTAATGTCCAGACTAGAATCACCTATGATCATTCCAATTGAATAAATTCCTGACCTACAATTTGGTTTTAAGAGGAAGCATTCCACTGTACATGCCTTAATGAAAGTTCACAATGAAACCATTGGTTTGAGAAGAAAGAAATGTACGGTAGCGTGCTCCCTGGACGTAGAAAAGGCGTTTGATAGTGTTTGGAGAGAAGGATTGCTATACAAAATAATAAAGCTGAACTTCCCTTCACAGATTTTTTATCTTCTTGATAGCTTTTTTAACAGACAGGAAATTCTTTATTCAGATTCAAGAGATTTTCTCCAACGTTTGCCAAACCATGAGTGGAGTTGCTCAAGGCTCGGCCATGGAGCCTAAGCTTTTTAACAGTTTTCTTCATGATTTTTCTCATAGCGATGACATTGAAGGCATTTCTAATTCTTCAGGTATTCTATTTGCTGATGACACTTTCGCTTATGCAAGCGATGACTATCCTCATAATGCGCTTAGAAAGCTAAAAATCACGTAAACAAAATTAATGTATATTACTAAAAAAACTGAAGATATGTGCTTTAGAAATGCCAGCGGCAAGGGCAAAGAAGGTGCGGTTAAGAGAGACTCGTGACCTGGCACTTAGAATTGATAACAATTTGATTCCCTTTAAGAAAAGTATCAAGTATCTTGGGGTTAACCTTAATATACTCTTTAAATTCAATCTCCATGCAAGAAACAATATCTCAAAAGCCAGAAAAGTCTCAAACATTCTTACACCTCTTCTTTACAGCAAGGACATGCAAAAGAAGACAAAGCTCTTCCTTTTTAAAACTTTAATTAGACCAGTTCTTCTTTATGCTTTTCCGTGTTGGTTCTCTATATCGCCTACGGTTAACTCTGAACTCGAAAGGTTGGAAAGAAAGATTCTTAGACAGTGTATTGGAAAAAACTATGAGGACAGACATAAAAGGTTCTCCAATAAATTTGTGTATAGTGAAGCAAAGGTGATGCCTATTATACAATATGCTACCACACTAATGAAGAAAACTATAGTTAACCTGTCTCAATCTGAAAACGAAATAATCAGAGAAATCTACTCCTCGCAGTCTGATATTTCATGGGAGTCCTCCACGTACCACTCTCCGGTTGGGGTGATTTTAGAGAATGTAGATGGGAGCCTTGATGGGCCACCTTTATCCTTCTATTTGAAGGCCTCTCCCGGTCATAACAGAGGATGATAATTATATTGGAAATTTAAAATTTTTTATTATTGCAGACTTACTCTATATCAGTGTCGGGCAAAATAATACATTCACATGCATACTTGTGTGTGTTTTCAAGAGAGAGCGGCAGCGCTGTTATTATTTACACTGTAAATAAAAGGATTTTTTTTGTTTTATGAATTATTTCTATAATTGTAATTATTATGATTTAAAGTTATTATTATTAGAATTTTTTTATCATTATCACCGTCATCATCATCATCATCATCATCATCATCATCATCATTATTATTATTATTATTATTAGTATTATTATTATTATTATTATTATTATTATTATTAGTATTATTATTATTATTATTATTATTATTATTATTATTATTATTATTATTATTATTATTATTATTATTATTATTATTATTATTATTATTACTATTATTATTATTATTATTATTATTATTATTATTATTATTATTATTATTATTATTATTATTATTATTATTATTATTATTATTATTATTATTATTATTATTATTATTATTATTATTATTATTATTATTATTATTATTATTATTATTATTATTATTATTATTATTATTATTATTATTATTATTATTATTATTATTATTATTATTATTATTATTATTATTATTATTATTATTATTATTATTATTATTATTATTATTATTATTATTATTATTATTATTATTATTATTATTATTATTATTATTATTATTATTATTATTATTATTATTATTATTATTATTATTATTATTATTATTATTATTATTATTATTATTATTATTATTATTATTATTATTATTATTATTATTATTATTATTATTATTATTATTATTATTATTATTATTATTATTATTATTATTATTATTATTATTATTATTATTATTATTATTATTATTATTATTATTATTATTATTATTATTATTATTATTATTATTATTATTATTATTATTATTATTATTATTATTATTATTATTATTATTATTATTATTATTATTATTATTATTATTATTATTATTATTATTATTATTATTATTATTATTATTATTATTATTATTATTATTATTATTATTATTATTATTATTATTATTATTATTATTATTATTATTATTATTATTATTATTATTATTATTATTATTATTATTATTATTATTATTATTATTATTATTATTATTATTATTATTATTATTATTATTATTATTATTATTATTATTATTATTATTATTATTATTATTATTATTATTATTATTATTATTATTATTATTATTATTATTATTATTATTATTATTATTATTATTATTATTATTATTATTATTATTATTATTATTATTATTATTATTATTATTATTATTATTATTATTATTATTATTATTATTATTATTATTATTATTATTATTATTATTATTATTATTATTATTATTATTATTATTATTATTATTATTATTATTATTATTATTATTATTATTATTATTATTATTATTATTATTATTATTATTATTATTATTATTATTATTATTATTATTATTATTATTATTATTATTATTATTATTATTATTATTATTATTATTATTATTATTATTATTATTATTATTATTATTATTATTATTATTATTATTATTATTATTATTATTATTATTATTATTATTATTATTATTATTATTATTATTATTATTATTATTATTATTATTATTATTATTATTATTATTATTATTATTATTATTATTATTATTATTATTATTATTATTATTATTATTATTATTATTATTATTATTATTATTATTATTATTATTATTATTATTATTATTATTATTATTATTATTATTATTATTATTATTATTATTATTATTAT
>OY986436.1:134352528-134552682 GCA_963920525.1 Dichetophora obliterata
TCATCATCATCATCATCATCATCATCATCATCATCATCATCATCATCATCATCATCATCATCATCATCATCATCATCATCATCATCATCATCATCATCATCATCATCATCATCATCATCATCATCATCATCATCATCATCATCATCATCATCATCATCATCATCATCATCATCATCATCATCATCATCATCATCATCATCATCATCATCATCATCATCATCATCATCATCATCATCATCATCATCATCATCATCATCATCATCATCATCATCATCATCATCATCATCATCATCATCATCATCATCATCATCATCATCATCATCATCATCATCATCATCATCATCATCATCATCATCATCATCATCATCATCATCTCATCATCTTCATCATCATCATCATCATCATCATCATCATCATCATCATCATCATCATCATCATCATCATCATCATCATCATCATCATCATCATCATCATCATCATCATCATCATCATCATCATCATCATCATCATCATCATCATCATCATCATCATCATCATCATCATCATCATCATCATCATCATCATCATCATCATCATCATCATCATCATCATCATCATCATCATCATCATCATCATCATCATCATCATCATCATCATCATCATCATCATCATCATCATCATCATCATCATCATCATCATCATCATCATCATCATCATCATCATCATCATCATCATCATCATCATCATCATCATCATCATCATCATCATCATCATCATCATCATCATCATCATCATCATCATCATCATCATCATCATCATCATCATCATCATCATCATCATCATCATCATCATCATCATCATCATCATCATCATCATCATCATCATCATCATCATCATCATCATCATCATCATCATCATCATCATCATCATCATCATCATCATCATCATCATCATCATCATCATCATCATCATCATCATCATCATCATCATCATCATCATCATCATCATCATCATCATCATCATCATCATCATCATCATCATCATCATCATCATCATCATCATCATCATCATCATCATCATCATCATCATCATCATCATCATCATCATCATCATCATCATCATCATCATCATCATCATCATCATCATCATCATCTTCATCATCATCATCATCATCATCATCATCATCATCATCATCATCATCATCATCATCATCATCATCATCATCATCATCATCATCATCATCATCATTATTATTATTATTATTATTATTATTATTATTATTATTATTATTATAACATTATTATTACATTATCATTATCATTATCATTATCATCATTATAATTATCATAATCATAATCATAATCATTATCATTATCATTACCATTATCATTATCATTATCATTATCATTATCATAAAATTGGTGATATTTGAATTTTTGATAAAAACTCATCTTTTCGGTGATGTCTTAACGCTTTAAGGTATGACCTGCGGTTAAAAAAAATTTTTTCGATTTTTTTTTGTTCATAAAGTCTTATTAAATCCTTCAAAAATAATGCGTTAAAAGGATTTCTTAAAATTCAAATTATTTTTGGAGTTACAGAAACATATATGTATATATACACTCGTGCCGATGTGCAACTTAAAATACGTTTTTCTCGAAATCACTTTTCTCAAACTGGAGTGTCGTTTTTCTCGAGAACCAGAAGTCGGATGAAGATACGGCGGGAGACGTTTTGTAGGTAATCCCGTCAGGCAGGGTCTGAACTAGCATAATTGGGCTAACTCTACTAACGGGGGAGGGGTGGGACAAAAACCTCCAAAAAAAGCTAAACAGGAACTGCCTGACGTGATTACCAACAAAATGCCGCCCGCAGAATTTCGATACGACATCTGGTTATCAAGAAAAACGGCACCCTGTTTGCATTCTCATTTTTACGTAGCCATTTTCATCGCTCTGGGAGGGGAAAAAAGTACGAAAAAACTTAGAAATTACGTCTATTTTAACGTAAAAAAAACCCAAAGTTGATAAATTGGTCGTTAATAAAAACGACTGACGATTTTTGCGGGCTTGAACCGTAGGTCATACCTTAACTAACAATTTTAGAGAAATTGTTACATTTTTTAACGAAGTAAGCCCCTCACCCAGTACTAGCATCTATGATGAAAAGTCTTCATCGGAAAATATATTGACTGCGTTCTCTCAGACGCTTCCAGCCTCTTCTTCTTAGACTCAAATAATTTCATCTAAAGAAGGCTTAAATATTTCGAAGAAAAAGAGGAATAATTCCAAAAACAAAAATAATAAGCGACGCATGACGCTTCCAGCCACTTTTGGGACGAAGCAGATCTCGACTAAACCAGTGAGGATAGATAATAGAGTTATTACTCTATCTGTTCCATCTGTTTCTTCCCCGGCTAGAAATGCAATAGTTCATTAAATTTAAGAGCGGTGTTGAGAAGAAAGAAGGTTTTCATTTCACGCCTTCAGCCCGACACAACAAGTGACAATGTATTGACGTTTGTCAAACATAATCAATTAGTAAGTCAGACTACTTTCTACTCATTCAAAAAAATTGGCAATAAACCTTCCCACGCATCATCATGGTATAATTATTTGACAGGGTAGCTGTGACAATTTTTTGGCGATTGGTAGTTTTCAAAAACAGCTAAAGGAGTTGTAGTTTGCTGCTGTTGACTAGCTATGTGCTTATTTTTAACTTTTCTTTTATTCAAAAAATTTGTTCTCGAAGTTTATTGGAATGTTTTTAGTTTGCTGTGATTGACCGAAAAAAAATAAATAAGCTTTCCCTTTACTATCAAAATGTAAGGGGACTACGTTCAGAGGCGCGAGACAGTTTTTTGTCAACACAGAATTTTTCTGAAGATATTATCGCCTTAACTGAAATTTGGTTGAACGGAGATATTACTGACTAAGACTTGTTTGGCCATAGTTTTCAAGTGTATAGGAAGGATAGACATGCAGAAAATAGTTCTGCAGTTGGTGGTGGTGTCCTGTAAGCTTTAAGGAACTCCTGTGTTAGTTCCTTTATTGATATTCCCTGCTCTGCTAATATCGAACTTATATGCGTCACGGTTGTACATTGCAATTCTAATGTATATGTAATTAATGCATACGTTCCTCCTAAGAGCAAACCTTGCCGATTGCATAGAATACATCTTAAATTTACTTGATGTTAATGACGACATTTTATTGTTGGGCGATTTTAATTTACCTGACTTTTTCTGATTCTTTTGACGATGAAAAACATTTTTGTGCATTTTATTCTAAACCACGCCAAGAACAAATATTTGTTGACAATGTATGTTCTGACTTAAAACAAGTTAGTTGTATTTTAATAGTCTGGAAAAACTGCTTGACCTAGTCATAACTACAGACAGTAACAATGTAATTGTTAAGAAGGCACTTCATACCCTTACTACTATTAATATTTACCATCCACCTGTTGCGTCCTCCCGTGAGGATATACGTAGGTCCTAATCGTGGCCCTAAAATATCTGTTGTCTACCCGCTTAAACTTTAGCCGTTTAGCCCAACAGACACATGAATCTGTTGAGTTAGGCCCCTTTGTTCGTTTTTATCGCGATGTTGCAACAAGCACTTGAACTTGTAACAACCGGCTGCGCAATTTTTGTTGCGTCCTCCTACACTAGGCACTTGAACCTATTGTAGCCGCGGTTGTCTTCTCTGTTGGCGAGTTGCAACAAGCACTTGGACTTGTTACAACGTTGCTATACTAGGTACTTGAAACTATTATAGCCGCTGGATCCTGTAAGGAAGTGAAATAGTTTGTTAATTCATACTTAGTCCTGTGGATTTCCGGCTGGTTCCCACTTCTAGAAGTCTTGACCGTGTACTCCTTGAGACAGCAGACTGCAGAAACCTTAATCCAAAATCTAGCGACTGGATTAATCAAATAAAAACACTGTGTACTGTTACCCCTTTTTTACAGCAAACTTACTGACTGACTGACTCTTTATTTTAGCGGGGACCAGATATTTATAACATATCTGGCCTCGCTTCTTCTTCTTCCTTATTTTTACATACATATTACATTCTTAACTCCACTTATTGATAAATCAGCGGTTGTGTAATTTTGCCTTCCGCCTCTTGCACAATAATTCAGTTTAGTTTAACATAATTATTAAGTTCCTATGATGCAATCATTATTTTAAAATACGTTAACCTTCGTTATTCCTTTAGATATACATTCCTACATTTAATAATGCCAACTTGGGATAAGCAAACGTATAACATGTGTAATTGGGTCATATTGTCCAACGATAAATTATTATTTAAATTATTTTTGTTTTGCGTTATTCGCTTAGCCAAAATATGTGTATGCTAAATACAACAATAAAATATTAAAATCAATTTACCTCTGGGTTTTGCATTGTCAGTATTTGACGCTGGCCGCACAGAAGTAAATTGTTGGCTTTATTTTATTGTCTTTAAATAAAATGAAAACTGATCGCTAAGTTTTTGTTGCGGTGGTTCAGTGTTCATTTTATTGTCTTATTTTTGTTTTAATTGACTGCCCTTGGCATTGAATTCATATAAAAGTGCCGCAATGCAATGAATGTTGATCGCTCGCTTAGTTGTTGCGGTGGATCAACTTTCATTGCCAGCACTTGGCCACTAGTAGAAAGACAATATTTTGGGGAATACCTCGTTGTGAGTCACAACAAATACAAAAACAATTGTTAACTAGTTTTAAGACAAAATACCGTTATACATACTATAAAAGGACGAACAGAATTCAAATAAAGTTAATTAGTTTTGAGCTTCTAAACTGCCAGCTAATTCTTTCTTTTCTCTCAAGTCTCTGAGCTTTTCAAAAGCTGCCATCTTAAGAAAATTAGAAGCTAAAGCCTTTGCACTATAAAGTGAACGGCTATTAAAAAAAATATATATATAATAAAACTTTAGAAGCCTGTGGCGAAATTTACGCTGGCTAAAATTCATAGCCTTCAAATTAACATTTTTTAAATATTAAGTACTTTTTTAAGTACTTACTACATGGCGATCCTGCTAAACCGGTCGCAAACAAAATTGCCGACGGCAGAAAACAGTGTACCGGAGTACGTTCCTATGAGCAAGACGTCAGAAGTACCAAAATACATGCCGACAAAAATCCCAGAACAGCAAGGGCCAAAACGTTTAAGCGTCGAAGAATATTTACGACGGCAAGAACGCGCCAAAGAAGCCATCAGGACGGCCATTCCAACAGTCACTAATCCCAAACCAAGACGCGGAGGGCAACAAGTTCAGCTACGACGAAGACTGGCTAGTTTACGTCGAATGATAAATAGCAGCCCACTACCATCATGACAAACGACCGCATCAGACAAACAAATCAGACGAGCTCGACCGCATGAGACAAACCAAACACTGATTTGCCTCATACTCTTTTTAAAGATTTACATTTTTTTTATATAATTATTTTAATTTTTATTGAAGTGTAAATATGAATTGTAAATGAATTGTAAATTGTAAATAATTGCAAATAAGCAAAAAAAAAAAAGAAAACACCAAACTAAATAATGAATTTGTAAAATTACCTGCAACAAAACAAAATTATAATCTCTTTTTCTATGCATCCTTTTTTTTCATATAGTTTTTACTCACTCGCGCACAAAACTTTTTAGTTTGAATATTTGCTTTTGAACAATACAAATTGCAACAATTATTTTTGTAATATTTTCACTTTTTTTTTTCTCACGTTAACACTGCACATAAAACAACCGCGAAACGCAAAACTAAAAGTAATTAAATAAATTATATACTTAATTAACTAATAAAATATAAAAACTAACCATTTTGAATTATGCTTATTTTTATTGAAACTATTCGCGAACTTACGAAAATCAACACACAAGACCGACATCTTGGACTAAATAGTTTGTTTTGTTGTTTCTGAAGTTTTCTTTCATGCTTATTCGCATTCAGCGACGAGCACTTGTTGCGCCACCTGCACGTTCATTTTTTTTAACGAAACCTAAATGTCAAGATCGTTACTGGCACAGGGTGCTAATAAATAATAAAATTTTTGGATAATGAAAAAATAATATTAAGGGTATTCATACATGAATGGATACGATAAAAAATAATATATTATTGATTGAAACAATTAAAAGAAATTTAAAAATGAGTAAAAATAGAGAATTTTCAAAACAATATATAGAGCACAAACTTAAGTACATTCAAAATCTAAAACTCGAAGTTAATACTATTTCAATTGAAGAAAATGAAAATTATGAAATTTTAAAACTAAAATTTAATAATCTTCATGAAGAACTATTAAAAACATTTGAAACATTTGAAACAATAAATACATATTAAAGAAATATCGAAAGAAATAATAAATAAATAAAGTTTACTGTCAGACAAAAACACAATTTTTCAAATTCGAAACAGACAAAATTTCAGAAACTCTAGAGACCAATATAATAGAAATAACTTCAGATATAACTATAATTCACAAAACAATTACAGAAATAATACACACAACTACCGAAACAAAAACATCTCAAACAATAATTACAGAAATAATAATAATTTTGGATATTCACAAAATAACAGTAGAAATAGTAATTTTCAAAATACCAATAGAAGCAATAATTTTCCAAACAATAACATAAATCGTAACACTTATTTTTCAAACAATAATACTAATAGAAACAATAACTTCTCAAACCGAAACAACAACCATCAAAACAATATCAATAGAAATCAAAACAGAAATAACGTACAGGGAAACGCCCTTGGCCTGTTACCCTGACTGTTACCCGCAGAGGCCAAAATTAATTTTCAAAATTACTCAAAATTTAACAAATTACATAACTTTGCTATGTAAAAATAACATAAAATATTTAACATATCTTATAGACACTGGAGCTGATATCTCCGTTTTTAAAATAAACAATATAAATTACATTAATACTAGAAATATTTCACAGTTAACGGGCATAACGAAAGAAGCAATTATTATTAAGAAGAAATTATAGAAACAGAAATAATTGAACATACTTTTCATATAGTTGAAAATGATTTCCATCGCCCGATGGAATCATACGGCGAGACATCTTAGAAAAATATATGTCAAAAATAGATTTTGAAACATATACACTTACTCTGATTATAAATGAAAAAGAATATATTTTACCTATCATTTTAAAAGAATTCCATACAAGAAATATTATTATTCCTGCTAGATCAGAATCAATAATACCGATTAATATTAAAGTCGAGGAAGACAGCATTGTTTTAAATAAAGAAATAGAAAATGGAGTATTTTTGGGCAATAGCTTGATACCAGCAAATGGCAATGTTCATGAAAAATTTTAAATACAAATGATAAAAATGTAGCATTAGGTAATCTGAATTTTGAAACTAAACCATTAAAGAATTATAATATATTTTCTTTTAAAATCAACACTAAATATGACAAAAATAGACTTGAAACATTACTAAAAACGTTAGACATTGGTTGCAATGACCCAGATGCCAAATCATCAATAAAAAATATTATTGAACAATACGAAGACATTTTTCATCTCCCTGGAGAACATTTAAGTACAAATAATTTGTACACACAGACTACACAAACAACAGATTCGACACCGGTATACATTAAAATTTACAGACTTCCACAAACACAGTTAACAGAGATAAATGAACAAGTCGACCAACTTTTATCTGACAATATAATAGAACATTCAGTGAGCCCCTATAACTCACCATTACTTGTAGTTCCTAAAAAGTCAACGAATGACGAAAAAAAAATGGCGACTTGTTGTAGATTTTCGTAAATTGAACGAAAAAATTGTAAACGATAAATTTCCGTTAGCAAAAATAGAAGACGTTCTTGACAGACTTGGAAGAGCTAAATACTTTTCGACTTTGGACATGACCAGCTGTTTTCACCAGATTAACTTTGACGAAGACTCACGACCGTTAACTTCTTTTTCGACTGGAAATGGACTTTTCCAATTTAAACGTTTACCATTTGGATTAAAGATATCATCCAACAGCTTCCAAAGAATGCTGACCATCGCATTAAGTGGCTTAGATACAGAAGCTTTTATTTATGTAGACAATATAATTTTTTTCAGTTGTAGCTTAGGACATCATAACGACAATTTACTAAAAGTTTTTGACAGATTAAGAAAATATTATATAAAATTAAATTCAAATAAATGTTGTTTTCTAAACCCAGAAGTCATTTACCTTGGGCATCTTATAACGGCCAATGGAATTAAAACCAACCCATCTAAAAACAAAATAATTAAAGAATATCCGATACCGAAAAACGCGGACGAAGTAAGAAGGTCTGCAACTACTACCGAAGATTTATACCTAAATTTTTCGACATTGCTAAGAATTTAAATTCACTTTTAAAGAAAAATACCAAATTTAACTGGGACGAAAACAGCCAAAAATCATTCGATGAACTAAAAACAAAACTTTTAAATCCCCCTATACCCCAATATCCCGATTTCAATAAACCATTCATACTCACCACAGACGCTTCTAATTATGCTCTCAGTGCAGTTTTATCGCAAGACGAAGTGGGCTCAGACTTACCAATTTCTTACCCAAGCAAATCTCTTGCAAAACATGATCTGAATAAGCCAATTATTGAGAAAGAGCTCTAAGCTATACACCGGGCAATCAATTTCTTTCGACCCTACATTTACGGTAGACAATTTTCGGTTCTAACAGACCACCGCCCACTAGTGTCTCTTTTCTCACATATAAATCCGTCATCAAAAATGACACGCATAAGATTAGACCTTTGCGATTATGATTTTAATATTATTTATAAAAAAGGAAAAATGAACACTAATGCTGACGCGTTATCGCGCATAGATCTAAAAAGGGATTCCCTAAAAGCGATGATTCCGACAAATACGGAAACGTACTAGCTATTACTAGAGGTATGATTAGAAATAAGCGTACTCAAAACACTGAATTTAACAAAACGCATTGCAATTCCCACAAAAAGCGTCATGAACTATTTTCGTGGGATTGTACATCCATAACAGATATTAAAAAAATGAAAATATTAAGGTTCATTACAGAAAATGATTTTAAGGGTACCCAATTTGAAATTAATGATGAGGAAATAATTATAAGATGAAGTGATAATCCACTGTTCACACCGCTGACTTTGGAGAAGCTATCATCAAACATGTATAATTTAGGAATAGAAGAGCTAGCATTAAAGACAAATTATGATATATTTAAAACCATTGCAATGGATAAGTTCAAAGAAATTTATAATAACTTAAATAGAAAAAATTAAAATTTTAATTAACAATGAACCAGAACGAATAGTCGACAAAGTAAAACAAAATCAAATAATCGAAGAATACCACAATTCGACACACGGAGGTGACCTCGGTATAAGAAAAACTACGATGAAACTAAAACAAAAATACATATGGAAAAATATGAATAAAATTATAAAAAAAACATACTCAATTGATATAACTGCAAATTAAACAAACAGACTAAACAAACAAAAGAAAATTTAACAATGACAGATACACCAGTACCAGTTTTGAAGTCGTTTCAATCGACACAGTAGGTCCCCTACGCTTATTTAACAATTACATATATATACTAACGTGTCAGTGCGACTTGACAAAGTACGTAATAACATGTCCAATGGAGACAAAAGACACGAAAACTAATGCTAAAAAAACATTAATTGAAAATGTAGTATTAATATACGGTCACTTCAAAATTTTAAGATCGGATAGAGGTACAGAATTTCTCAATGAATTAATGTCGGAAATATGCAGTCTTTTGAACGTAAAACAAATATTTAGTACTCCATATCACCATGAGACTCTAGGCTCAATAGAGAGAAACCATCGAGTATTAAATGAAAATTTGCTAAACTTTTGCAAAAATGAATAATGGGACCAATACAACGCCTCATGTTGATAGTAATTATACACCATTTGAGCTAATTTTTGGAAAACTAGCAAATCTTCCAAATGATAATCGTTTCTAATCAATAGTATATAACCCACACAACTACGCTCAAGAATTAAAACATAGATTAAAATATTCTTTACAAAAAGCAAAATAATGAATAAATATTGCAAAAACGAATAGAATTGAAAAAGATAAAAATATAAACCCGTGAAATTTTAATATTGCAGATAAAGTTTTAATAAAAAAGATGAATAGAAGAAAAAAATCAATCTCCTTATATTGGTCCATTTGTAATTTGTAACATGTTAAAGAAATATTTGTAACAATATAGTATAAGTTTAACCACAAAAAAAAAAATAAAAAATTAATTTTTCTTAAATATCAAATTAATTTTTATCTTAAGAGTGAGGGTATAATGCACACACTTCTACATTATAAAATACTAAAACAAACCATAAAACATATTTAACAGATACACACCTTTACGGTACGTATCACCTTATTCCATTTTACTTCATTATACTAAAATAATATTCAAACAATAAGAACATATGTTCATACTTAGCACTACTATATATTTCATTCAAACACATGTACTAATATTGCTGAATAAAAATATATGAAATTACATTTTTACTTTCACTCCTACACAAATATATTAACATATGATTATGTTTACGTTTTCTAATAATCTAAGTCTACTCACTCACACACATTATACTACTATTACTAAATTACAAATATGTATACGATATTCTACTATTACTTTTACGCTTATTTAAGAACATATGATTCTGTTTACTTTTAAATACAAAAACAATTGTTAACTAGTTTTAAGACAAAATACCGTTACACATACTATAAAAGGACGAACAGAATTCAAATAAAGTTAATTAGTTTTGAGCTTCTAAGCTGCCAGCTAATTCTTTCTTTTCTTTCAAGTCTCTGAGCTTTTCAAAAGCTGCCAACTTAAGAAAATTAAAAACTAAAGCCTTTGCACTATAAAGTGAACGGCTATTAAAAAAAAATATGCAAGAAAACTTTAGAAGCCTGTGGCGAAATTTACGCTGGCTAAAATTCATGGCCTCCAAACTAACTTTTTAAAAATATATATCGTACTTACTACAATTTTTTCTGTTTAATGTGAAAATTCTAGTCGAGTTTTGACTCTCAAAACACATAAATCAAACTTTTTATGTCTTTTCATTGATATGTAGAGCTTTCATATTAATTTTTATTTACACGAAAAATATCAAATTATATCAAAAAGATCAAAGGTTAAATTTTTTCTATGTAATGTGAGAATTGTAGTAGGTTGTCAACTTTAAAACACATAAATCAAAGTTTTCATGTCTTTTCATTGATATGCAGAGCTTTCATATCAATTATAATTTACATCAAAAACAACAGTTTATTATCAAAAAAGATCAAAGGTTAAATTTTTTCTGTGTAATGTGAAAATTCTAGTAGGTTCTAAACTTTAAAACACATAGATCAAAGTTTTTGCCTTTTCATTGATATGCAGAGCTTGGTATAACAATTTTAATTTACATCAAAAACAACACATGCTTATCTAAATTAGATTAGTCTGTTGTAAACTACAATACACACAAACACACATGATATTCGTAAGATGAATATGTAAACTATACACAAACACATAATATTCGCTATATGAATATGTTGTATTCAATCTGTTGTTAACCTCACGTTAAAGATTCTTTCACTCTTCTATACCATATACACAAACACGTGATATTCGCTATATGAATATGTTGTATACACAAACCTACCATTAGATATTCGCTAGATGAATCTGTTGTAGACATAAGCCTAATATTTTTTTTTATACTTAAGTCACAAACCAAAGTCAAGTCACAAAGGTGGAAGAGGGTCGCATACACTACGCTAGCAGACCAAGCTTTGCACCTACGACTTCGCAGTTCGCGAACAAAGTAGAAGAGCAGGCTGCTCAAAAACGCCAAAGATCGGTGGAAAGTGCGAAAGTCGGAGCTCCAGCAAGCAAACGACAGAAGCAGAAACCGACCACAAACACAATCCCGCAGCCTAAACAGGAGATAAGAACCAAGGCCAGTGACGTGACTAAACGACACCTGATCGTAGCACTGATCGACCGGAGTGATCCCCAAGGCAAAATGATCCTTGAGAGATGGAAATCCGTAGAGATGAAGCTTCTCGAGGTGATGTTCGTGAGGTTGGAAGCCCAACCTGACGCTCCCATGCCCACATTCGATGGAGTAGGCTGGCTCAATGGGGTTAAGATCCTAAAGTGCAACGACGATCCAACTCTGCACTAGGTGAAAGCAGTAACCCCGACACTCCAAGGCCTATGGGAGGGTGCCCAACTGGAAGTAGTGGACAGGACTAGTATCCCGTTCCTGCCAAAAGCAAAGGTACTCTTCCCAAGAGTAGTGCCGCAGGAGTCCGCACTGAAGCTTCTACAGAAGCAAAATCCGGACGTGCCAACAGCTGATTGGAGGATGTTGAAGGTTGCTGATCCACTACCTGATAGTAGCGGGGGGCAGCACTACATCCTCCAAATCAACAAGGAGGCAGAGGGTATCCTCTATGCGCGTTACGGGAAGATGGCGTGGGGCGTTGGTAGTGTTTATCTGCGCCTCAAAAAGCGCCACCCCAAGGACAACAACAGCAACACACTAGAGTCCGGAGAGGTGGAAAAAGACCTCGGCCTAGAAGCCGTGACCGACGCTGCCCAAGGACTCAGTCTGGAAGATGCGGGTGACGGAGGCACACTCACAAAAGTTGACCCCGTTAAGGAACCTTAAGCCTAATGGAGTTGAAGGTCCTTCAAATAAACCTGCATAAATGCAAAACCGCCAGCGCAGAACTCCTTCTCGTATTGTAGGAAGGAGGCTACGATGTGGCTTTAGTACAGGAGCCGTGGATTGCCTCGGGCAACGCGGTATCTGGCCTAAAGTCACAAAACTTCAATACGTTTTTCGCAACAACAGTAAGTAGATCAAGAACAGCCATCCTTATAAGGAAAGGCATCTATACTTATCTAATGTCTCATTACAGCACTGACGATCTCAACGTTGTGGCGCTAGAGGGCGACGCGGACGAGCCGATCCTGGTCGTCTCATGCTACATGGCGTATGACGTCGACGCACCACCAGACGAGCTGCAAAGAATGGTAGCAGTCGCCGGCGGGAAGAAACAAGCAGTTGTCATCGGAGCAGATGCCAATGCACACCACCCAGTATGGGGTAGCCCAGACATCAACGATCGAGGTGAGTCCCTACTTAACTTTATTTTACAATATAAACTTAGCGTAGCTAACGTCGGCGAGGAACCCACGTATGTAGGCCCCCCTCGTCGAACGTGTTAGACCTAACAATATCCTCAGACAACAACACTCTGGTCACAAATTGGAGGGTGCTAGCACAGCCCTCCTTCTCGGACCACAATTATATTAGCTTTAGTATAAGCTTTAATTACACTCCAGCTCAAAAGATCTTAAGAAGCCCCAGAAACACTAACTGGCACCGCTTCATTGAGACCAAATTACCAGCTACTAAACAAATTAATACGGAAGAGGGCATTGAAAGGTCACTGAAGATTCTCTCGGCCCATCTTCTCAAGGCCTATCATGCCTCTTGTAAGCCCACGCGAACAAAGCGTAAGATCAGACCACCATGGTGGAGTCCGAATCTTACAGAGCAAAGACGCGACCTAAAAGATTTCTTTAAATTAGCTAAAACAGCTGACCAAGAGGAAATTTGGGAGGAATACAAATGTAGACTCAAACTTTTTAAAACAGAAGTACGCAGAGCAAAAAAACACTCGTGGAAGAACTTCTGCTCAAACATAGAAAAAACTGCGGACACAGCAAGGCTCAGGAAGCTACTCTCAAAGCAGCCCTCCATTCAGAGCCAGCTACGCAAAGACAATGGCCAGTGGACGGAGAGCAGTCAGGAATCCCTCGAGCTGCTTTTAAATGCGCATTTTCCTGGCTGTACCGAAGCTCCTAGCACTCCTAGCTCAAAATGTCGGATTGCTTCTCGTTACAGAATGACATAAGTACCTTGAGTCATTGGTGTTCGATAAATAATTTAAATTTAAACATAAACAAATGTTGTATAGTTTCATATTCGAAGTGTAATAACCAAATTCTTTTTGATTATTCTATTGATAATTGTAACCTAGTCCGTAGACATGAGTATAAAGATTTAGGTGTGATTTTTGACTCTAACTTTAGTTTCAAAATGAATTATGAATATGTTATCTCTAAATCATATCTATGATGGGTTTTATAAAGAGAAATTCCCAAAGTTTTAAAGATCCATTGACAGTTAAAGCTCTCTATGTGTCTTTAGTTCGAAGTATATTGGATTATTGTTCGACTATCTGGGACCCATTTTATGCTGAATACTCTAATCGCATAGAAAAAATTCAAAAACATTTTACAAAATATGCGCTTCATAAAATGCGGCGGCCTGATGGTCTCCCATCTTATGAAACTAGACGTAAACTTCTTGGGTTGCAGTCTTTAAGTGATAGACGATCATATTGTTCCCTTTTGTTTGTCCACAATGTTCTATCTGGTAAAATCAACTGTAATGATATTCGTAGTAGGTTTGTTTTACATATTCCAACAAGATCTCTAAAAAATCATCTTATGTTTGATAATAGAATCCATAGAACCAATTATTCCTTGAATGAACCGATTGCAAGAAGCATTCGTTTGTGTAATAATTTTTCTCATTTTCTCAAATTCAATGTTACTTTAAGTGACTTTCGATTACAATTATTCATTATTTTCAATTAGGTTAAGATTTGTAATTAATTTAATGTATTAATATTTTTAATTAATAGTCTGTAAGATTGTATAATCGGTAGACCGTAATAAATAAATAAATAAATAACGTCGGACGGAATCGTATGGGCTATAAACTCGTTCTCGGGATACAAATCTCCGGGACCAGACGGTATAATTCCTGAAATGTTGCAAACGGCTGAATCGCGAGTCGTCCCATGGCTGAAGAATATATTTAACGGATGCATCAGGCTAAACTATGTACCTGTGGCTTGGAGGACAGCGAGGGTTGTATTCTTACCGAAGGCAGGTAAGAGCAGCCATCCATGTCCGAGAGACTATAGGCCAATAAGTCTGACCTCCTTTGTACTCAAAACGCTCGAGAAACTGATTGACTTGCACCTAAGAAACAATTCAATCCAGTTATCAACCAACCAGCACGCATACACGAAAGGGAAATCGGTTGAAACGGCACTACATTCCCTAGTAGTAACCATAGAAAAAGCCCTCCACCACAAGGAATACGCACTCGGGGCGTTTCTAGATATCTCAGGTGCATTCAACAATGTATCAACCACCGCAATCCTTAGTGGATTACGTGCAATAGAGGCACCACCGGCAATAAACCTTTGGTTAGACAAGTTGCTAAGCTGCAGAAAGGTGCGGGCTGAGTGGGGCACTAAATCCATGGTAAGGGAAGCTCGCAGTGGGACACCCCAGGGAGGGGTCCTCTCGCCACTACTATGGAATCTTGTAGTTAATGAACTACTCGAAAAGTTCGCAGGTAGAGCTCCAAGGATAACTGCCTATGCAGACGACATAAGCATTATTATAGTAGGGAAATGTCTATCAACAGTAAGCTCCATAATGGAGAGCACACTCAAAGATGTACTTAGATGGTCAAATTCAGTCGGTCTTAGTATTAACGCAGAGAAAACGGATCTGGTTCTGTTCACGAAAAGGTACAAGATACCACAGTGGATACCACCAAAATTGAACGATATACATCTCATACCGAAAGCTCACACTATCTAGGAGTCGTCCTGGACAGCAAGCTGTCATGGAAAACCAACGTGGAAGAAAGGGTGAAGAAATCCACCATTGCACTATACACATCCAAAAAGATGCTAGGCAGTACCTGGGGTCTCTCACCCTTTCTGATGCACTGGATCTATGTAACGATAATGCGTACTATTCTACTCTATGGGATTATTGTGTGGTGGCCGGCTGTGAACAAATCAACATTCCTCAGGCACTTGGAGAAAACTCAGCGGCAGGCAGCGCTTTGCATCACGGGGGCACTGAAGTCAACTCCAACTAAAGCGCTTGAAACCATTCTAAGTATGGACCCCCTGGACATACACGCAAAACTAATAGCCGGAAAAACGGCACAACGCCTTACGGCAGCAGGCAACATGCACATTCAAAATTTTGGACATTGTACAATCGGAAAGGATCTACTTAGTAGCACGGACTACATGGTGCCTCGCACGATAGTCAATTCCAAAGCACGAACTCTTCAGGTACCAAAGGACTGGTGCAAAGGTATAGAACAAGCACAGCAGGCGGTCAACATATTTACCGACGGCTCCAAAATGCCTAGGGGGTAGGTGCGGCGGTGTATTGCGCAGAGCCTAATATAAGGCAGCCATATAAACTGCCGAACCACTGCAGTATCTTCCAGGCGGAAGTATTTGCCATAAGGAAGGCTGCTGAGATAGCCCTCAGCATGGACACACAACACTCTAACATCAACATTTTCGTTGACAGTCAAGCGGCGATCAAATCCATGCGCTCCGCTGGCATCAAGTCCAAAAGTGTCTTGGCTGGCAGAGATGAACTAGATGCACTATGCGCTTCGAAAAGAGTGCGCATCTACTGGGTCCCTAGCCACCAGGGCATTGAGGGAAACGAGATGGCAGATGGTTTAGCAAAGGAAGGCGCCGGGCTGGAATCAGAACTCGCAGAACATGTACTTACTCCGCTATAAGAGTTGTACAGGAACCTCGAAAGAAGAGCCACAATAGCAGTGAATCGTATATGGAGAGATACGACATCGTGCAAAATCTCGAAAATCATGTGCAATGCACAATGCGAAAAACGAACTCTGTTCATCTTGGCACGCCCGCGCAAAGATTGCAGGACACTAGTGGGCATGCTCACTGGTCACTGCATGACGGCAGCCCACGCGAGGAAGCTTGGCATCACCACGGATGACAACTGCAGGAAGTGCAAGGAACCGGACACAGTGGAGACCCTGGAGCACCTACTATGCACATGCCCCGCCCTGCTTAGATCGAGACTAAAATACCTAGGCTCATCGACATTCCCGTCGCTTAAAGATGTAGCCAGGGTGTCTCTAGAATCCCTCCTAAGGTTTGCGAACTCAACGCAAATCTTTAAAGACTTTTAAAAACAAACACAAAGGTTCCTTTTGTTCGCTACCGGTACCACTAAGGACCTGAATTGGTCTATGTGAGCCTTCACGAAGGCATCCAGTTTAACCTAACCTAACCTAAGTCACAAACCACGTTAAAAATTCTCACACTCTTCTGTACAAAACACACAAACACATGTTATTCACTATATATATGTTGTGTATATGAATATGTTGTATACATAAACCTCACGTTAGATATTTGCTCGAGGAATCTGTTATAGACAAACCTTATATTTTTTCTATACTTAAGTCACAATTCACGTTAATAGTTTACTATTCCACCAAATAAGGCGCTGATGGCGAGCTCCTCACTCCTGTGGTCCAGAATTTCTGTATCGTACCTACTACTGGCGTTACCGAAGTTCGCATTTAACCGATATGGATGAGTGAGTTTAAACAACAATTAAATGAGAACTTTGAAAATTTATATAATAAGGGTTTTCATCTAAGCATGTAAACATGTATAGCATTTAAACTTTTGATGAGCGATAAAGTGTAAATAGCGTTAATGTCGACAAAATGGCGGCTGCGGCTACGACAACATTATGACTTTTTTACATTTTAAATCTTTTAAAAACCTTCATTAGCATAGAAAAATAAATAAAACGTGTTCATATTTGCTCCAACTACTTTAAATATGTAATGATTAGCGCCAAAGGCAACCCTTATTCACACACGTAGATTTACATGCTAGTTTACACTACAAAATAGGCTCGAAAATGATGTTAACTCACGCCCATACAAATTTTGACAGATAGTTTACGAGCATGTAAGTTCACAAGGTTTACAATGTTTAGGGGTCAGTTACATGCTTAGATGAGAACCCTTAATGTTATGCTGCAGCTGTGTGATAGGCTACGCTGTCCGATTAATGAGACTAATCTTAGACCTCACTTGAGTAAATACTTATTTTATCTACACGTTAATTCAATTTCACATTTGCGTAGTTTAGTGTTGCTAAGAGAATCTTTAAGTATAGAGCTAGAACGAAGCAAAAACATTTTCGGAAAGCATGTTGATGAGGTAGAGTAGAAAGTTTTGATTCAGAGGAAGACGAACCTTTCAAGGAGATATGTGAAATAAGGAATAGAAAAGAAGAACAAGATATGGACCTTAGAATACTGAATTTTTAGAGCCAGGGCTCGCAAACTAACTCTAAAGAAAAGTATTTTTCTGTTTTGTTGGTTTCTTAAGATCATAAAAAGTATTTTGGTTTTCTTTCTCCGATTCAAAAAGTAGCACAAACCGATGCAAGGAGAGATGAGAGAGAAAAGCAAAAGGAAATGGTTTTTTTTCGAATAGAAAAACTTCCTCTCACTGTTATGCTTTTGAATTGTTATGCGTTCGTTTCATTTATGATGCGACTTTTTTTTGTGTTTAAAAAGTTATTACGTTGGAATTTTTCTTTTTTTGTTGTTTTTATTTATTTGTTGTTTAATTGGACAGTGCACAGTGGGGAAGATAGGGCATTTCAAATTGAATGAATGGTCTTGATCAGTGTCGGGCAGCTTTGCACACTTGAGATTGTGTTTGTGCAGTAAAATATGTATTTATCTCACCTACAGAACGATCAAAGCTTCAGTGTTCAAGCGAATGTCAAGCAGATAAGATCTGCGCTTGAGTGTTCCTTGAATATATTATATTATATCTGTGTCGATAAGCAAAAATAGCTTAAGTCGATTTAAGACCGAATTGAGTTATTGATATAGTTGTCTTCCACGTATATATCATTATGAACACACAAAATCTAGAACTTCTAGCATGACCATAGCCAAAGATATGACGCAAAAACAAAAGAACCTTTCATATAACTTATGTGGCGATTGAAAACTTTGAAGCAAGATTTCTGGAAACTTTGAAATATGACTTAAGCTGTTATTGCGCATCGACACAGATATAACGTAAGATTACACTGTATAAAATTGTATGTATGCAAAATTTTTGGAAGTATGCATGAAAAAATTTTTTATTTTTAGAAAATAACGGCAACAAAGAGGTAAATGGTAACTATATATGGTAATTGTGGGGCATGCTAAGGAGAAATTAATTAATTATTTAAAAGCGGCATGTGCACATATCATCATATGTGACCCGGTCTACGAAAAGGGACCTTCGGTGTAAAAACAAGTTTTCGAGAAAACAGCTGTTAAAGATAAACAAGTCATGAGATCAGTTTCGCTTCAGTTGTTCCCTTCTCTCTGTATCCCTACTCATCCTACCGTGTTTAAAGATATTCAGTGTTGTTTCTGTCTCGAAAAATATCGTATTAGATGGCGTAATTTCGTGGTTTTACCGGATTCTTTTTTAGTTAACGACCAACAGTGAAGAGGTGATTACGTTTACTGAATCATTTTTATGCGTCTTTTGATTCCGAAATAAATTAAAAATGAGTGTAGATGAAGAGGTTAGTTTCGTTCTTAGACAATATATTGGTGAAGACGAACAAGATAGTGATAAAACCGACATTGATAACGATTTCGACAGCGATCATGATTTACATCAGGCAGGAGATAATACAGAGGAAAGTTTCGTTAAAATGGACTTATCTATTGTGGATTTAGAAGAAGAAAAGCTGATAAGAAGAGCTGATAAGAAATGCAATACACTTATACCACGAGATCGGATTGTTGATAGTAGAATGAACTGTCTCGACCTTTCCAAAAACAAACTAGATCTAGTGATACTAAGTAATATCGAAGCTGGAATAAGGTATAATGCATATAATAAGGAATAATTCCTGACAAACTTCTTTACGAGTTGGAAACTTCTGCTTTGCGCCATTAGAAAGAGCACACATTAGTAAATCCGAATCGCCAAAAAAGTGAAAAATGATATTTTCACACCGAAGGTCCCTTTTCGTAGACCGGGTCACATATAGTGATCAGTTCCAAATACGTATAATAAAAGCATCTTACGCTGTCAGTTTAGCCTTGGCAAAACACAATAAGCAACATAAGCACAAGAAAAAACATATTTGTTTTATTTGTATTTCACATTATCCGTCTGTCGGTCAGTTTCCTTTTGACATTCCGTCCACTACTTATTAATTTAATTTCGCAATATTAATCCGAAGATTTCTGCAAAAAGCGCTTTAGCACTACTTTGTTTTCAGTGTGAGCTTTAAAGCGCTCATTAATACATATTCAAGATGAGAAAGTATAGGTGTGCAAAGCTGCCCGACACTGGTCTAGATATTGGGAATTACATTTTTAATTTCTATCCTAATATTTTGCGAGTAAGGAGATTTTAAAAATTGAAAAATTATTACAATTATGAAACTAATAGAGACAAAATTGTTAAACTTGTTTTATTGGAATAGAAATTATAAGATTTTAATATGTGCATCCAAATTTTTCCAAAATAATTACGGTTTTGCCAAAGTCACTAATAAGGAACATTTTTTTCTTTATTTTTCTTCATTTTTCTTCATTTTTCAACAATAGTTTTGTATGTTGATTTTTTCGAAAGTCGATACTAAAATAAGAATTTTTTTTTTGCAACTTCAAGGATCCCTTAAAGTTATTTTAGAATTTATTTTATTTTTGTATTTTGATGGTTCTGAAATTGTTTTATTTACTTCCAAAGTTGAGTCTTTCAATGAAAATAGTACATTTTAACATTCTTTATCTTTCTTTTCACATGCATAAAATAATTTGATTTATTTATTCATCGCACAACATATGGCCACGCGTGGCGACGTCTAAGCTACACTCACGGTAAAAAAAAGCCGACTTACTGCATGTTTATGTAAAACGAAACGAAGGCTGAATGTGGTGCGAGATACGATAGCAATACCTTTTTCCATATCAAAAAATATTGCTGCTCGTTTCATTCACGACGATCAGCGTTCATTTCGTTTTACATAAACATGGTATATAAATGGTAATGCATTTTTCAAAACTGATTTTTTTAGAGCATTTCTACTACTGCGAGCACATAGCTGTTTTAATCACTTCTAAACCAAAAGAGATCTAAAAAACGGCAAGTGCAGAAATATGGGCGAAAACTCGTAGATAGTGTTAATAAAATATGCAATAAAAGCAAATCGACAGAAATCACATAACCATTTTTGAAGGCGCAGTGGCGAAAAATTATTTTTCTTTTTTATAAAATAGAGTGACGAAATCGAAAAAAAGCATAACAAAATTTTATAGATATTCTTAAAGAGGAACATGTTGAATGTCCATCGCACCTGATTTGGCCTGTCAATGTGTCAAAATTTTTTTCAATTTATTTTTAAAGTTTGTATATTCATGAATATACATAAGCATTTTTAAATTTGAAAATATATGCAAATTAAAATTATGATTAATTTTATTGTTTTGGTTGCAGTTGCACAAATACCATATTGCAAACGTTAACAAAAATATTGGTTTTAGTTTCACAAGTAATTTTGATTGATCAGCTATTTGAGCTGCACAATATAATTTGGTAATTCAAGAAGTCTGGCTTATAGAAAACAGTTCAATAATTACGCGTTCCGCTTACTTGACAGTTTTTTATATTTTTTTGTATTTCTGACTTTTTTTTGTTGGTTGCTTATATTTTGTGTATGTTAATGTTTGTTGTATGTATTTTTATAAGTTAACTTTTTTTAAATAAATAAAGAAGTTGACAACGATTGAGCAGTCAGTTGTCAGTATTTCAAAACATTTTAATCATATCAATTGAACGTGTTTTTATTTTAATACAATCCAGGTTCAAGTGCCTGTGTGTTGTTTAAGTAACGAAATCTAGAGCAATCCAAGTTCAAGTACTAGTGTTTGCATCACTAGACGTAACATTTTGGTGACCCCAAGTTCTGAGCAAGCAACCAGGACATCAAGTTAGCAATAGCACATCTGTGTGAGCCAACAAGAATAATCCACATTTACATTGTCATCTTCACAACTTGGTGATATTCTACAAGTAGCTCACAGCTACGCACGGAGGAATCATCTATTAGTAGCACAGCAGCTATACAACATTCGGAAGACAACAGACACTATCGCCACCACCATCATGACAACGGTTAAGGATTTATTGGAACTTCAAAACAAAACTGCAAACGAAATACAGCGGATCATCACAAATGTCAAAAAGGATTCTGCAGATAGAAAGTCGAAAGCGGCATATTACACAGAGCAATTACGACGGCTCAATGTGACCTGAGAAGAGTATGAAGATCGACCAGCCAATGAGCCATGAGTACTTCATAGAGCAGGTACGATAAAACGCGGGTATTAGTTGAATTACACATTGAGCTATTTAAAAATCAAATCATACAATTGAATGCTCAAGCCACATCAGAACTCAATGAAAAAACTCAGAAAAAAACCAAACTGGGCTCAATCAAGGGCCTAGTACAACACCAGATCTTCAACGTTCCAACGGCAGCTCTGACTAATCAGTATCAAGGCTTGATTCGAAAATTGCAGCACGCATGACGGCTTTACGGCGCTTGCTAAATGCACTATCAGCCACACAAGAAGAGAAGACAACTCAATTCTTCAAAATAAACATCAGCACCATAAATTAATTATGGAATCAACTTGAAGGCCTTCAGGATGAAGTATTGGAAAAAGTGGAGGATCCAGCGTAATCAGGTTTTGACCAAACCGAATTCGATGAATTAGGAGATATGGTCAGACAACAGCTGGTCAAACTGTCCATTAAGGCGGATCAGCTTCAAGTTGGTAGCACACCAGTACCAACTTCAGCAGGCCCAGGTGTTCAAACGGCATTATCCCTGCCAAAGGTAACAATTCCGAAATTCAACGGTGACTATCTGAAATGGCAGGAATTTTACAATATATTTCACCAAATGATAGACAAGCAGCCATTACCACTGGTCCAAAAAATGTGGTATCTAAAATCAAATGTGTCGGGAGAAGCTGCAAAGCTCATCAGGCACTTGTCATTGACCTACAAAAATTACAGTACAGCTTGGACTCTGTAGCAGGATCGGTACAACAACAAGCGAGTCCAACTAGGAGCGTTGGTTTAAAAATTACTAGAGAAACCTACTAGTATATCAACAGCTGTTTCGGTAAAAAATATACACGACACAGCGAGATAAGGCCTTGAGTACGTACGATATGAGAGTTCTGGATCAAGGATTAAGGATTGGTATGAGGGTTCTGGACCAAGGATTAAGAATTAAGGATTGGTATTAGATTTCTGGACCAAGGATTAAGGATTGGTATGAGAGCTCTGGACCAAGGATTAAGGATTGGTATGAGACTTCTGGACCAAGGAGTAGGAGCAGGATTATGGATTGACGGAGCAGGATCAGGATTAAAGCAAGTGTTAAAAAAGTGTAGGTGAATTTTGATGGGTGGTGAAAATGTGTAGCGGAGTATTAATTGATATATTGCACACAGGCGGACGTACAATTCAAATTTGTAGGAAATTTTTATATAGCAGGAGCCAAGCCTAGGAATTTTTATTTAACATAAAGGAAACCTAGAAGAAGAAGTTAGAGCACAACACACCCTATGAATATAATGTAACGAACAAATTATTTGAACATAACACACACGTAAATAAAAAATAACACATTTTAAAAAGCAGAAGCTATGTAGCAAAATCTAAAAGTATCAAAATCCATTTTCTATAGACAAACGAAAAATTATTTTTCATACTCACATCTATTTCATCATAATGCGCAATATATGTACACATTTTCTTTCATCCCTTATTCTTATAAAAGTAAAATTAGATTAGCTACCAGAACCACAAAGCAAATAAACATCATACAAAAACAGGTCGATCTTTCTCTTGCAATGATAGAAGTATTCTAAAGAATAAAAATGTTATGTGTATGTCACCACAGGTGGTCTATGAGGAATGGCAGGTGGGAATAATTCTGAACATGTTAGAACATGTTTTCTTTGCATTAATCGGAATGAAACCTTATTAAATTAATTTATGATCATCCCAACAACAACAACACGTATCAAAAGCATTATGAATTCCTTATAAATTTAATGTGGTGGTGGGGATCTTTTACTTATCTATTTAACTTTGTGTTTTAAAAAGGTTCAAGGCAATTTATGATACACACGTACAATAGGTTTTAAAAAAAGGTCAAGCTAATTTATGATTCTTACATCCACCATGTTTTAAAAAGATTAAGTAAATTTAGGGTCAAAAAGATAGAACGAATAAAAATCAGATACATGTAAGAACAAGAAGGGTGTTTTATCAACATGAAGCAGACACTTGATTAGTTTTCTTCAAATCTTAGTCTCGCTTACTCTCTCTTTTACATTTTCTCTCAGTTGCACTCTCTCTTTCCGAATTTTTTCCTCATTTTATAGATTTTTTTAAAAAAAAATTACTATATAAAGAATATAATGAAAAATTTATAGTTAGTTTGGAATACTACTGCTGATAGACACTGCTGATTTCTAAGAAACATAATGCAAGGATAATCTCTTCTTTTTTTATAAAAAAAATAATATGGTATGTAATTTTGTTGTTTTATTTTAATTATTAATATTAATATAACAATATATTTACATTAGTCTTTAATGCAACAACTTAACGACTGCTACAAAATGGATGATCTCACTGTAGGAGAGGAATATCTAATCACAGGATTGGAGATAAAGGAAACACCATACGGTAATAAAATTGCAGCATATTTATTTGGTGAACAGGCTGGTCCGCTGTGGGTACTTTTTCCAAAAAAATTTAGTAATATACTTCACGTTAAGAATCCTTGCAAAAAGCTTAAGGAGAGTGGAATTCAATCCCTTATTTATAGGGGTAAAGATAAAAATAGAATGAATATGCCTATGTTTGAATTTATATGTACCAAAATAGCAGACTATGAAATGAAATAATTTTTCATACAAATAAAATAAAATAAAAGTCCTTTTATGTTTTTATGTATTCTTTATTTATATTTATTCTGGAAAAATGTTCGTTTTAGTTAAAAACTTTATGGTAATAAGGTTTGTTTCTTATACATTTTTTTATTATTCATACTGTATGCTTACAGCCTAACCAAAAAACATTTTAATGCCGACTCAAAATTTAGTGTAAGCTTTCTAACAACAAATTCTATAGAAATAATATCAGAAAAGCTCACACTAAATTTAGAGTCGACATTAACATGTTTTTTGGTTAGGCTGATAATTTTTATTTCTTTTAAAGTTTTGGTAATACAATTTTAAAATGTTCTTTTCGTTTAACTTAAGATTACTCTTATCAAAAAGGTTAAGGAAATATTTTAACGTTTTATTTCGACATTTATCAAATGAAAATAGCACACAGTAGTATCCAAAAGTATTGGAAAAATGTCCTTGCACTTGTTGTCTAATATATATAAACGTCTTACAATTTCTATTAAGAAAGTTTGAAAATTCTTTTTTATATGGGAATCGTTCTGATGAATCAAAGTATTCTCCTTTGTTTTTTTTTTATTTATATAAAATGCAACCCAATAAGATCCTGGTTGAGTTGAATTATCAGTATTAGCAATAATAATAGCAGGCTTTACTACTGTTTTCGGTAGCTGATCAGATGCGAAAACTCCTCTAAAGTAGTTTTTTGTGACATTATATCTCTGTCGAGAATTAGCTATTGTATCGTATTCATATTTTCTTTTTTTTATAATGTTATTCTTATGTTACAATTTTTATCGATATCTAACATTGAGTCATATTCGCAGTAAACTAAACAAGTAATAGCCTCATCCAAAGGTTTTGAGAATCTCCCTTCAATTCTTATTGTTCCTTGATTCAATAAGTTAGTACACATTGCTGTATTTGACTGATCTGCAGTTAAATCAAATGCTAAAATGAAGTAGCCATTATCAAAAAGTTCTTTTGTGATATGCATTCCTTTATCAAAATATTTAATGCCATTTCCTTTAAATAGAATATTGTATGACCTTGTATATTTTCCTGGAGTATTATTATCAAAATCTAACGGTTGAGATGGTACTTGTACATTGATTGGTAGATTGAATCTCGGTATATTAAAATGCTAAAACTTAAAAGGATTTAGTTTTCTATCTCCAGAATAAGCTTTCTTTGAAACCATGCAAAATGTTACAAAATTTGGTAATTGTCCAATAACTATATTATCTAATGATAGAGAATGATTTCCCGGATAGAGCGTAAAGGCGAATTTACACGATTCACTATCATCGTTCACTTTGGATGAATCATCTGATTTGTAAAATGTAAATTGAGTTTCATCTTTAAAATGAAGATGATTGTCAGAAAGAAGTAGAAGGTCTTCCTACTTTTGATAAAAGTGAAAGCAAACCGAACTGATGTGTCATTCGTACTAAAACACAATTCAAATGTGTTAACATAATTTCAAGCAGAAAGTTTATATTTTTTTATTTAATTAATGAATAGCTTTTATTTATTTAATTTTTTTATATACTTTTATATATTTTTTTTAATAACACCGAATCATCCATCAAATTTCAAATTTACACTTTGAATAATGTAAATTAAAAATTGATTCACTGTCATCGTTCAATGTTCACTATCATCGTTTTGAGTGAAATGTGTAAATTCGCCTTAAATGTTTTAACTTCAACTCTGCTGTATGGAGCATTTGTAGCATTTTTATTCTGTAAGACACGGTGATGAGCAAGAAGTATAATAGGGTTAACGATTACATGGTTCATAAATAATTGTGCCTCTAGAACCTTAAGTGAAGACTCTAGATGAATAAACAGAAAAACATTTTATCGATGTGATAATCAATTTTCAACTGAAATAATTTTCTTTTTACTTTTGTTTATATTAAATTTTATTTTCATCAATATAATCAATTATATAATAACATTTTTCAATGTATATAAAAATTTTACAGTGGGACCTCGGTTATCCGTCAGGCACGGGACCAAAAGCATGACGGATAAGCGAAAACGACGGATAATAGAGTACAAGAGAAAAAATGAAATAAATACTATGTACATATATGTACATGTGTGTGTGTGTTTTCTTTATTGAAACTCATTCATTTTCAACATTTTTATTGAAGAAATCAGTTAGTTTTGTTTGTTTCACTTCTGTGTGTGATTTCAATTAAGCAAAATTTTTCATTCGCCGAAGCAACAAAGAGTCGAGATGATTTGCATTTTCTTGGCATATATACCAGTCGATAAACTCTTGAATATTCCATGCAGCTTGTCTGGCTTCTTCACGTGAATTTTTCTGAGCAGCTATCTCTTCAATGGCATCGCCACCATCAAAATCAAAATCAAAATCACTATCTCTATCAGAATCAGAATCACAAGCAATTTGAACAATTTCATCGTCTGATAACAATTAGTAGCAGTTTTCATTCTCATCGCAATTTAGCCATTCATTACTTCTTCTTCATTACTTCTTCTTCTTCTTTAAATTGACTTCTTTAGTCAATGAAAACAATTCTCTCGCTTCATTCACAACATCAACAGCCACAGCATCATCATTTGGTTCGTAGACTGTTGTCGATTGTTGTATGACGAGTAATAGAGGTGACGGATAATAGAGAGACGGATAACCGAGGTTTCACTGTATTATTAAGAGCACATCTATGATTAGTATTTTTATATATGTGACAATTTGTAAAATAGAAAGGTAAGTTTGTAACGAAGCTCCCGGTCTTCCGGGTCTATAGCTGAGATTAGCTCACCGGGATTCCGAGGTCCGTACAAAATTTGTAATGAGAAAAATTGTAGACGTGCAGAGGTTATAGTTAATATTTCTTTATTGAGTTTTTAATTCAAATTATAATTCAGGTTTGACATTGGATTGATACGTTGACGTCAAGGTGGTGCCCCTCTCCTACGCAGTGATCGGATTCGGCTAAGGTGTTCCGTTAGGTCTATGGTCCGGTCAATGTTTGCTTAACGTTTGTCTCTAACTTTTAGTGTAGTTCCTATCTATCTTAACGTTAGGATTCACAATATTTAGCGTAATTCGGTCTCTGAAGACCCCGATATAATCTTATTATAATCGTAAATACTTTACAATGTTTAAAATAATTCAGTATCCGAAGACCCCGATATAATCTTATTATAATCATAAATACTTTATAAGGTTTAAAATAATTCAGTATCCGAAGACCCCGGTATAATCTTATTATAATCGCAAATACTTTACAATGTTTAAAATAATTCAGTATCCGAAGACCCCGATATAATCTTCTTATAATCGTAAATACTTTACAATGTTTAAAATAATTCAGTATCCGAAGACCCCGATATAATCGTAAATACTTTATAAGGTTTAAAATAATTCAGTATCCGAAGACCCCGATATAATCTTATTATAATCGTAAATACTTTATAAGGTTTAAAATAATTCAGTATCCGAAGACCCCGATATAATCTTATTATAATCGTAAATACTTTATAAGGTTTAAACTAATTCAGTATCCGTAGACCCCGATATAATCTTATTATAATCGTAAATACTTTATAAGGTTTAAAATAATTCAGTATCCGAAGACCCCGATATAATCGTATTATAATCGTAAATACTTTATAGGGTTTAAAATAATTCAGTATCCGAAGACCCCGATATAATCTTATTATAATCTTAATAAAATCATAAATACTTTATACATTTTAAAATAATTCAATGCCTTACAATACCACTCACAGTTCTGTCTGTCCTCACCCTTCTATATTTTATACTTTCTCTTGTAAATAATTAAATGCCTTACAATACCACTCACAGTTCTGTCTGTCCTCACCCTTCTATATTAATTTAATTTAAATGCCTTCTGAACTCCTGACCTTTCCTTTAATCCTTCCTGTTCATTAATCCTTCTGTACAGTGTCCTCCTTATCAGTATCTATAGTCTTCACTGGTTCACCGCTCGCTAGTAACTATCAACTGTACTGGTTCGCTCCTCGTCAGTAACTATCAACTGCACTGGTTCGCTCCTCGTCAGCAACTATCAACTGCACTGGTTCGCTCCTCGTCAGCAACTATCAACTGCACTGGTTCGCTCCTCGTCAGCAACTATCAACTGCACTGGTTCGCTCCTCGTCAGCAACTAACTTTTGTCTTCTGGCTAGCCAACACTTGACCGTGCTGTTTGTCGTCGTTGTTGCTTGTCGCTCTCGCTGCGATAGTATTGGTGGCTACCTGCACCGTCAATTCTGTTCTCGTGTTGTATTTGTAGCCCGTTGCCATTCTGCATACTGGTACTTGATCGGTGGTGGTTGCTTGCTCGGGCCTTCTCTCGCTTGTAGCATTTTGTCATGGTAGTCGTTCATTATGTGTGTTGGTCTATATCCATATATACGTGTTCATATTGAAATATTAAAACTGGTTTCTTCCTCTTGTATGTCTGACGTCATTTCTCTTATACTGTCTTATGTTGCCTTCATGTTATGCTGACTGATTGTTGTTTCTCTCGTTTTCAATCTTTAGCTGCAGTTTTCGTTAGTTAGATGTGTTTGTTGTAAACCTTGTTGTAATTGTTACTGCGTACTATGTTAAGGTTGGGGTTTGGTTGCCTGTGTGTTTGTTGGTTAACTTCTCTACTATGTTTTGCCGCAGTGGCCGTTAATTTAATGTGATCGTCTCTGAATGCCTATATGTGTATTTATGTCGACACAGGGTGCGGTGTTATTACTAGTTGTATGTTAGCTTTAGGGTTTATATATTTTATTTGTGTTTTGATTTAAATTCCTTTTCTTTGCTTTAGTTAATTTATTGTTATTATTATTATTATTATTATTTTTATTATTATTATTGTTGTTTCTTCGTGTTTTAACGAGTGAGATCGGGAGCTATGTGTGCGGCAAAAACCGCCTCGGTCTTTTGCCCGTCACAAGTTATTTAAACTGGATAAAGGTAAGTTATTTTAACTGGACTATATATAATAAAGGAAATATATAATTTTATAATTAAATTTTCGGATATTCTTTCGGAGGAGCATAAAAAAAACTTATAAACATACAAACACATCTCCAGTATTTGAATAGTTTAAGAGAATATGAAAATAAATTCGGCGAACATTATGAGGATTGTCCCTGGTCAAATGCTGAGACTACAAGTGGACCAGACACTTGTAGCTGTGTTTATGGAAAAGAATATAGAGAAGCAGCTGCTAGAAAAATTATACAATTTTATTACAATATATATAATACAATTAAATGTAGAAATTGTAGTTTTAAATAATGCATTGAAAAAATAAAGAACAATTAAATTTCAACAAAATTTTTTAATTGATATATTATTTTAAAAAAGTTTACAAGTTCAGTATATTAATTAGTTCATAGTGACCCAATGCTAGAGTATCAACACCAATTGGCAATATACGTCGTTTATCATCTAAATAACTCAAAACAATTTTACGAATTTCCTGTATATATAATTGATGTATCTTAGACCTCTAAATGTATACATTTTATCAAAAAAGATTTTTTTGTCTAATAAGCATTTCCTGTAATCATTAATGCGAAGGTTAACTAATGCAAATTTTTTTTTACTCATTTTAAATTTTTTTATTTCGTTGTCTCCTTCGACACTGATAGTGTACATTTTTGATCTTAAACCAATGAACTCCCTCATTATCTTTCCATTATTTTCGTCTTGCATTAAGCCTAAAACCTTTTAATTTTTTCGTTCAATGCCGTATGGATTATTGAGTTTATAATCGGATGTATCAAATTTCGTTTCAATGTCATTATATCCTTATAAAAATCCTCAGTTTTGATTTTGATATAGCACAAACTCAAGTTTTTAGTAAATTTTGGCAACATGTAATCACAATGAAAGTCATAAATTTTCTATTTTGATAATTCAAGTACTGAAAAACCTATATAAATTGGTTTGTCATATGAGGTATGTATTCTGTTTAGTTGAATTGCAACCATATTTTTAGTAAACCTTGTAGAGCTATGAAAATTCGGTTTAGCTATTAAACTTCTAGGCAGGGAACGAAAATAAACTCTAACGTTTCGTTCGTTAAGGTAGTAAAGCGTTCATTTGAGAGAACTGAACGTTTATGTTGTGTTGCATTCATTATCAAGGCCATTATTCGGTTGCGTTCAAGTTGCATACTTGAACATAAACATCATTGTTCCGTAGTATAAGCTACACTAAAGAACCTTATGAGAAGCGTTGTTTGAGAGACTGAGAAAGCAGAGAGAAAAACATTTTATCTTTGTTCAAGCACATGCTGCATGTCAAGGGCGCATCCAGTTTTGTAGGTAGCATACATTTGCAGGGCGCTCTTGTTTTAGTATGAATAATCAAAGCATTTTTTTAGCTATTCAGTTTATTTATTTTTATACTCTTTCTAACGCCCATAAAAAGGCGTGTCTGGTTTAGAAAATTATATTATATATTCTTGATCAGCATCACTAACTGGGCCGATTTAGCCGTTTCCGTCTGTTTGTCTGTCTGTCGACACGACTCTTTTTTTAACACAGCTGCTAAGAAAATCTCAGTTTATTTTATTAGTGAGTGTTATCACGTTATGGCTGGAGAATTCAGAAAATAAAATATTAATTTTTCCTTGTTACATGTAAGTAAGTTCACTTGTATAATATAATTTTTTTATAAAATATAAGACTACTGTTTAATGTTTATGGAATTGTGTTTCAATTGTACATGTTAAGGTCATGAAATCACGCATTCCTTCGAACAGCCATATATGGCTTCTGACGGAAATGAAACTACTTTTTTACATAAAGTTTTGTTTGTGTATCTAGTTATTCCATTTTAAACAAACTCAGAAAAAAGTTCAACTTTGAAATAAAAAATACAGGTATTTGTTTTAAAATCTGAAATTTCGTTAGTTTTAAGGAAATTATTTCTTTAAACAATATCAATTTATTGCATCTATTTAGCATTTATTTCAAAAAATTAAGAATTTGGATTCAAAAGTAAAATTTTATTTGTTTTATTTTTTATATTGATTTTAAAAATGAATTACACACTCAGACTACAATCAAAGAAATTTATTTTTTCAAATTTTTTTTGCAAATGGAAATTATTCTTTCAGAAAGAAAGAAATTTTCTTTAAAGGAATAAACTATTTCTTTGTTTTGGAATTTATTTCTTTACTTTAAAGAAAAGTTTCCATTATAAAAAAAAAAAAAAAAATTGCGCTGAAACAAATAAAAAATTTTTTTAATATTGAGTAAATGTTCTTTGATTTTAATATGCTTCTTTTCTCAGTGTATAAATCCATAAAAAAATTTTAGCTGGATCATAAACCGTGTAGTAGTGGGTTAATATTCTATCTAAAAATAAAGATGAAGTGCGAAAATTAGTGGCTCGGGTAGAAACAACGCCTAACTCCCAAAAAATCACTTTATAGCAAGTTTTTTCTCTTAAAAAGTCTGAAAATTTATTTAAATGACTTAAAATTTTTACATGTTTCGATAATTAAAACTCACCATATTCATCACTATTTTTGTAATGTAAAACAATTTTTATGGAAAGTACTTAGGTATTTAAAATTAATATTAGAAAAGAGAACATCTAAATGGTTTAAAGATATCTGACTGACACTGCAACGATTTCACTTCAACGTCTCTTAAGTCCTTTCAATGGCTAGGCTAAGCCGAAATAGTATTTTTTATGTTAATACTCCTATCATAACGGTTCTAAAAAAGATGAAGAAACATACCTTTGATTTTTACCTGCGCTACTTACTCTTAATTTTATTATCATTTTAAAATCATTTTAAAATTTAAAAAATCCTCTTAATTTTATTATCATTTTATTGTCATAAAAAGTAAGAAAAAACATTAATATGATTTCTGTATGGTTGGTTTTTCTTACAAAATAGGACAAAAACCAAATCCAACTGACTTTAATGTCAAATATCTCTCCAAATTTATTTTTGTCATGTTGGTACATTGTTTTTTATAGAACCAAATTAATTAAAAAAAACCGTAGCAAGATAATATTAAAAATTACTTTCTGTCGTGTCCAATATATTGGACAAATTCACTGAGAGTTTATATTTACTTTAGCGCTCGGCCCTTCCTGTTCAGCAAGATCCGAGTGCGGCCCCTTGTGAATTTTACTATATTAGTGCGAACTAACACGAATAAGATGATTGCTGAACTTTCATGGAATTACACCGCACAGTGGTTCCATACTGTATTCATGTAGGAATAAAATAGAAGGATTCGTCATTGACCAATAAAATTATGCGTGTGAGTTATAATTAGAAAACAAACAAACCCGCCCCAAACCGCGACTACTTTCCATGTAACACAAAAACTATGAACGCTACATACTTTTGTTGTAGATATAGTAAAACAGCTCTTTAAAAAAAGTATACGAATTTATTTATTCTTTTGTTCGTTTAAGATAGGTTCGCAGCCAATTATTTTAAATGTTAATATTAACTTTAAGATTGTAAGCAAAATACAATTTCAATTCATAAAGAATTAAATTTTTTAATTTAAGCTATCACTCTGCTCTGTCAAAAATAATATTAGCATTTATTTACCCTCTTGGTTTCTTTTAAGCAGGTTCGCAGCCAATCGTTTTAATTTTAATATCACCTCAAAGGCTTAAGGGTTATAACAAAATTGTCACTAGAAAACTATTTGATTCCGCGTTCACACCACTGTGCAACTCTTCCTGATTCTCAATGCTATGAATAGAGAATAATGATGCAATAAAACAAAAAAAATTCGACAGTGTTAGCGTCATCCCAGTGGTAAATTAACTCATTACATAATCTCTTAATTTCTTCTTACGATGTAGATGACAGTCCTATTTAAAAGTACTTCGATTTTTTTATTGCGTACTTTTATTTTTTTTATTATTTTGCGTAATCTAAAGTAATCGTGATTATTTTTTGGTTATTTGTAATCTTAATCAATTACTAATAGAATTTTTTTGCATAAGAATTGTTTTATCATTACAACTATTTTTTAAATATAATGTAAATGATTACTAGTCGTGATCGAAATTTCCCAGTTAAGGTTTGAACTTTAAAAAAGCAAGCAGTTTTATTAAAGTATACTTCTTTTATTTGGAACACACAAAGTCTTACCAGCGGGAAAAAATTATTGCTTCTGCTCAGAGTTGCCAAGTTAGCAATATTATAAGCTAACATATTTTTTCGGAATTTATCTTGAGGTTTTGGGTGTATCTGTCTATGATATATTTCGGTCTTTTTTTCACAAATGGATTTCAATGACAAGTAAATATAATAATAATTTTTTATTTATAATAATAATAATGTAATAATTTTTGCAGTTTAAAAAAAACATAAGTAAACTGCATTTACTACTGTTATTTCCATGTTATTTAAAAAATTTACAATAGTGAAAATGACAGCTTTTTAAATTTAATCCAAAATAAAAGAAAAAACCGTTTGTAAGTAATTTAACGTGTATCTATCTTAACTCAAAATATTAGCAAGTATAAGTATGGTATTTTTCAATTAGATATTAAATATTTGATATAAAAAATCAATTTCACTTTATTTTTAATAATAGTTGACACAGAAAAAACGCGTTCGCTAGTATTAGACGTTGGGCAAATAGTTAACAGAGCATTAAGGAGACACTCAAGCTTTTTGTTCTTTTCTGAAAGCGATCTAAATAGTAAATGTAAATCTTCTACGAGTCAATCTACACGCTGGTCACCGAATTGACAACCCTAATCTTCTAGCTTTTTCTAGCTTGTTTTGAAAAGTGAATATTTTTTAAAAATAATTATTTAAATTATTTTTCAATGCTTGTTTTTAAGTGTGTTGCCGGCTTTTTTTTAAGAAACAATAGAAAAATTGTTTCTTCCAATCTGTTAAGGTTTTAATGTTAGCGCATTCTTATGAATAAATATTTGCAAATTAAAATTTTCATTTACGCAAAATAAAAACCTATATGTGTATTTAATAACATAGAATGGAAAGGTAAGTAAAAAGCGCAATGAACATTGTAAAAACAGAGCATGAAAAAAAAAATAGAATTGCATATGCGTAATGTGATATAGTGTTTATTGAATAAGATTTAAAAGCTATTGCTGTGACATACCAGAAGGCTTCTTGAAATTTAATATTTCAAAACCCCGTGTCTGTATAAAAATATTACGATTCATCTGATGATGAGGGAATTTTTGCACAAATAGAGTTAAATATCCAAGAGTTGGTTGAAAATACATTTTTTACATTATATATATAATTTTATACATATGAAAAAGTGTTGGCAACACTGATTCTGAGACCCAAAATGAGAGAGAATAGCCTACGTAAAAAATATCGTATGCCGAATGTGTTGAGTAGAGAGTATGCAAACATAATTATAATGTAGTGCATGCCATGCTGTCGAACGATACAGAATAATAACATTTATGTTCGTCTGCACTGACATATACGCAACCGAACGGAAATTCATGCCATGCGAGGCACATTAAAATATCGTTCGGTTTATTTTCGTTCCCTGCTTCTAGGTCCCATTTTTTTCCCTACACTTTCCCACTCACATACAATTTTTATGTCTTTTCTCTTGTCTACATTCTCCATTGTTTTTCCATATACTGCATTATTTAATAGTTTAAAAATTCTTTTCAAACTCATTTTTAGCTTGGGTTCTATAAGAATTATTTAAATAAATATATTTTTTAACCATGGAGATTGTCTTTTTCTTCATTTTGAGCTTAAGTCCATGTCTTAAACATTGTTTTAAAATATAATTCAATTTATTAGATAAATCAATCATAAGTTTTTGATGTTTACCGGTTGCACTTTTTTTGTTTTCGGAACAAAAAGGTAAATCATTATGTAAATCATGAATTTCAGAAGGTATCTCTAAATCAACTTCCAAAATATATCCTATATCAGAGTTATTAGTTTGCTCATATAAATTAAATGAATCTATATCTTCTACCCATTCAAACTTGCTTTCAGGTAAAAATTGAGACATAACCCAACCATACAAATTATTGGCATCTAAATATATATTTATTATTAGCTATGGTTTATCGTTTTGAGCATTGTACTATACCTCCTCTTAAACCCTTTTGAATGAACTTAATCATATCATGGTCTGTTAACAGATCTAATTCTATTTTTGTATATTCAACATAGCTCACCAAAAAAGACCAGGTGCCTTGAAAAAAATTTCACTTTGGCAAAAACTCACTTTAGTTGCTGTATACTGCTGAAAATGTTGATGGGTTTTGCTGAAGATTATACTAAAATAATATTAAATTCAAGGCATGAGCTTATCCTTCAACGTTCTTCATCTAATGATATGTCATATCATCCTACTAATGCAACAGAACAATTACATTTTACAATACTCGATATAATATGGGAAAATGCCTCACATACAACTATCGGACTTTGCAAAATTGGAAATGTACAAGATAATTAGCAACAAAGATAATATTTTAATTCCGTTTGGAAGTTGGGACTGTCACATAAATCCTATGCTACCAAAAAGTACAAAGGTCTTATGGAATGTTAAACTAGCTTCCTAAAATGAAAGACCTAGATTTCTCATAATTGGTTTACAAATTGAGAAGAGCAAAGAGCAAGGAAACACTTTTGATCATTGTAATATATCTAATTTAAAACTATATCTAAACTCTGATTTATATCCCTATGATGATTTAAATAGTCGCTTTCAAATGGGGCAGTATGCTGTTTTATATATGATATGTATGTGAAATATCAACAAAGTTATTATATACGGGAACCTCAACCATTGCTAGATGTCTTTAGATATAAAGCTATTGCACCACTTATTGTTAAAAGGTTAAGAGTAACCTTTAGTTAAACGATAACATTTCAAATTTGTATTATCAAAACTTTAAAAGAAATAAAAATCATGTACCTCAATAACAACTAATTTAAACAGTGAGTTGATCACAGCTTAATCACTCAAGACTACTGAAGAGGAAAAATTTAGCGATTTCCGAAACAGACTGTCTAGTCTAATGACATTTTTGTAATAATTGTGGATATTACTGTGTGCTATTTTGATTTTATAAATGTCGAAATAAAATATTGCAGTATTTTATTAACCTCTTTGATAAGAGTAACCTCAAAGATAACATATTCAGCATTCTTCCTACTGACATTCCTCAAAGACCTCCTATGGTGACATACATATAAAATTTTTCTTCTTTAGAAAACTTCTATCAATGCTATGACGATCGACCTGTTTTTGTTTGATGTTTATTTGCTTTGTGGTTCTGATGCCTAATCTTTTTTTTACTTTTCTAGAATAAGGAATGAAAGAAAATGTGTACATATATTGCGCATTGTGATGAAATAGATAGGAGTATGAAAAATCATTTTTCGTTTGTCTATAGAAAATGAAAAAGGATCTTAAACAGAATATACTTTCCATGTTAGTTTCTCGTTAGGGATTGTGACTTTGCTTAAAGATCGTGTTACTTTTCAATTTTTCTGTGGTATCTTAGTACACTTACCATTTCAATACCAGTTTACATATACAATTCCACCTCTCTACTATTCTATCTACTTTTCTCCACAACATGGAATTTTTATTGGCCTTAAATATTTCTTACCTCAACTAATCTCTGTAAGGTAATTGAAGTTTTTCACCCCGATCTTTATTTCTCTCACAGTATTAATTTTCACCATATTTTATGATTTGGCTCTGTTATTTTTTGTTATTGTGGTTTTTTTTCTACCTACCTATATTAACAGGGTGTGTTAAGTTTAAATAATTTTTTTCGTTACATTATATTCATAGGGTGTGTTGTGTCTTACCTTCTTCTAGGTTTCCTTCATGTTAGAAAAAAAATAGAAAATTTTTGCCTTTTCCCTAGGTTTGGCTCCTGCTCCATAAAAAATTCCTACAAACTTTGTGGTTTTTTTTTCTACCTACCTATATTAACAGGTTGTGTTACGTTTAAATAATTTTTTTCGTTACATTATATTCATAGGGTGTATTGTGTCTTACCTTCTTCTAGGTTTCCTTCATGTTAAAAAAAATAGAAAATTTTTGCCTTTCCCCTAGGTTTGGCTCCTGCTACATAAAATATTCCCACAAATTTGACTTTTACGTTCGCTTGTGTGCAATACATCAAAATTCCCCACACGATCTCATCACCAATTAAAGTTCCCCTACACATTTTCACCACCCATCAAAATTTACCTACACTTTTTTACCACTTTAATCCTGATCTTGCTCCTTGGTCCAGAACCGGTATACAAAATCCTGCTCCTGCTCCTTGGTCCAGAACTGGCACACAGTTTCCTGCTCCTGCTCCTTGGTCAAGAACCGGCATACAAAATCCTGCTCCTGCTCCTTTGTCCAGAACTCTCATACAAAAGCCTGCTCCTGCTCCTTCGTCCACAACTCTCATACCATTCCTTAATCCTTGGTCCAGAACTCTCATACCAATCCTTAATCCTTGGTCCAGAACTCTCGTATCGTACCTACTGCCTTGAACAATTAAGGAGTGGAAACAGCTTCTGGGACCCACTCATTTTGCATATATTGATAAAAAATGCGACAGACCGATGCACATTAGGTTTGAGCAGTCATTAACAAGAAAAAGAGACCTACTAAAAATTGATGAATTTTTGTCATTTTTTTAACTACAATTCCAATCAATGGAGTCGATAGGTTCAAAAGAAAAACCGTCATCTGCACAGGCTACGACTAAAACATATACTACAGTTGCAACCACACAGGAGAATAACAAGTCATGCAGATTATGCAACAACGACTCTCATCCGTTGTACTTTTGCAAAAAATTTCTTTACCTGTCCACACCAGAAAGGCTGAATTGGGTGCAGAAAAAGAAACTTTGTGTCAATTGCTTCAAGCATAACCATTCAGCAAAAAGCTGCTCGTCACGATCCTGCACTAAGTGTGACAAGCACAATTTACTGGCACACCTGGAAAGCAGAGGCGGCGCTCCAAATCTAACCAGCAATCAACAATTCAGCAACAAGGTCAACTGATTCAGAAAGAGCAGT
The DNA here is from genome assembly GCA_963920525.1 of Dichetophora obliterata. NCBI lineage: Eukaryota > Metazoa > Arthropoda > Insecta > Diptera > Sciomyzidae > Dichetophora > Dichetophora obliterata. Next base: position 134,391,605 of record OY986436.1, read on the forward strand.
TACATCTGCAGCAGCCAACACGATGCCATTACATCAAGGTTATGTCTTGCTGGCCACAGCAAGAATAAAAATAATTGCGGCCAATGAAAAATCCGGTGAGTTCAGAGCATTATTAGACTCTGGCTCACAAATAAACATTGTCTCTGTAACGCCTCACTGTGCATTGAAGGCATCGGAAAGGCTAAACACAGAGCTACGTAACGGGTGAATGTCCTGATGAAACCTTTGGGCAACAATTTTTCAACCCATTTGGAGGCAGTCGTACTTCCAAACATCATTCCTGTTCAAGCAAACCACAATATTGATATATCCATGTGGCTGATTCCTACCAACATACTACTGGCAGATCCAGATTTTCATCGACAATGAAAAATAAACATTCTGCTTGGGGCCGAGTTCTATTTAAGTTAATGGTTGCCGATCAAATCAAGTCTTCCCCTAACTTCCCAGTCTTACAAAATACATTTCTTGGTTGGATTGTGAGTGGCAAGATTGAAAACGACTCTGAGTCATCAGACACGCTGACTTTTGTTGTGTTTGGTGGTCATGACAACAATGAAATAAATTCTTCACTAGAGAAGGTGGTAGAGCGGCTGTGGAAAATGGATGAAGTAGATGCAAATGGAAAAGTTTTATCGCCGGCAGAACAGCGATGCGAGGCACATTTCACTCAAAATGTTTCAATCAATGAAGACGGTCGTTTTGTCGTTAGACTGTCTTTTTTGCAAAATACATCAGCTTTGGGAGCATCACAAGTAATAGCTTACAACAGATTATTAAGTCTTGAACGTAATTATTTCATTCCTCATCATTGTGTGCTAAAGCCAGACACCACTACAACCAAGCTTCGAGTGGTGTTTAATGCTTTAGCCAAAACTACGTCTGGCTGTTCCTTGGATGATTTAATCCAAAGTGAATTGTTCTCATACTACTTCGTTTTCCTCTGCCACTGTTCGCTTTCACTACGGATATTGATAAGATGTATCGACAAATTTTTATTCATCCAGATGATCAGCAGTACCAAATCATAATGTGGAGAAATCATCCAACGGTACCTATAAGCTACTACCAACTCAAGACAGTCACATATGGAACCCGAACAGCATCATATCTTGCCACAAAATGTCTGAAAACGTAGACAACTTCACACTGGGCTCGCATATCCTTCAGAACAATTTTTATGTTGACGATGGGCTTGGTACATCAGACAGTTTGGCAACAGCTATCGAAGCACAAGAGCAGCTCAGCCACATTTTGAAAAAGCATGGCTTCAATTTGCGCAAATGGTGTGCAAATCATCCAAAGCTCCTACGCAACATTCCTCAAGGTGACCAGAAAGTGAACTTAGACATCAACAATGCTAACAACGATTCAATTAAAACGCTGGGATTGTTATAGCTACCAAAAAACGACCAATTTTGTTTCAAGGTACAGCTGGACGCAGTAAAGTTAGTCACAAAGCGAACGATTACCTCCGATTTAGCTAGATTGTTCGACCCATTAGGAATTGTTTCACCAGTGATAGTAACAGCGAAGATATTTGTTCAAGAACTTTGGCAATTAAAAATAAATTGGGATGAAGCCTTACCAGCCGAATAACATACAAGATGGATAAAATTCCGCAGTAACCTTAGTGATTTAGATGATATGAAATTTTGACGACACATTTTCAAATGAGACACTCCTAAGTAAATTCAACTTCACGCATTTGCAGATGCGTCAGAGAAGACGTTTGGCGCTGCAGTATACATTCATTCAGAGAGAAGGATAATAGTGAATCTTCTGTGCGCTAAATCACGTTTGGCTCCAGTTGAAAAACAAACTCTGCCTAGACTCGAACTGTGCGCAGCAGTGTTGGCTACACAACTGGTCAACCGAGTAAGGAAAGACCTCAATCTCAAGGATTATCAAACATTCCTCTGGACAGATTCAGAAATTGTGCTCTCATGGATCAATGCGCAGTCATCATCATTCCAAACATTCGTGGCAAATAGAGTTGCAACAATTCAAAACTTAACAATGGTGGAACAATGGCGCCATGTCTCTTCAAAAAACAACCCAGCTGACATTCTCTCGAGAGGACTGCTACCTGGTAAGCTAGCCAAATGCAATCTTTAGTGGTATGGACCACTGTTTTTACATGGAAAAGCAACAATGTGGCCACCAAGATTCAACTACGCTTTGGCGATCTCAACCAACATGGAAAAAATGGAAAGTTTTATCATTAACCAGCGAAAACATAATACTCACTGTAACAGAAAACAATGGGCTACCAGACGAAGATTTGGTGTACAAAATCAACCACAAAAATTTTTTTCGTACACTCCAAGGAATTCTGGGATACGTGCTGCGTTTCATGAGGCACACACGATGCAAAAGGGAATTAAGACAAACCTAAGCAGCATTAATTCCGACCGAGCTTGGTCATTCATTAATAGTCAATGTTAAGGCAATTCAAATTTCGGATTTCAAGGACGAGATAACACATTGGATAACACCATTTAGCAGTTTACCCTTCAAGGTTGTGAAGGACTTCGTTTATCTAGGATTCAGCATAATCTCAACCAACGACATTAGCATTGAGATCAAACGAAGAATAACTCTTGCCAACAGGTGTTACTTTGGGCTCAGTAGGCAATTGATAAACAGAGCCCTCTCTCGTCGAACGAAAATCACGTTCTATAAATCGCTCATCATGCCCGTACTTCTTTATGCATAACAAACCTGGACGCTGAGAAAGGACTTTAGGAGCATTCGAGAGAAAGATTCTTCGTAAGATCTACGGACCAATCTGCGTCAATGGCGAGTACCGAATACGATGGAATGATGAACTGTATGAGCTGTACGCTGACATCAACATAGTCAAGCGCATTAAAATCGAGCGGCTTCGCTGACTAGGTCCTGTTCAGCGCGTGAAAGACGATGATCCAGTGAAGAAAATATTCGATTCGGTACCCAGCGGCGGTCAACGCAGAAGAGGACGACCGCATCTTCGTTGTTAAGACCAAGTGGAGGACAACTTGACGAAGTTTGGAACTACCAACTGGCGCCAGCAAGCGAGAGACAGAAATGGCTGGCGCAAATTCTTAGATGAGGCCAAGACATACGGTTGTAGCGCCAACTAAGTAAGTAAGTATTTAGCAGTTTATTACCATTTGTTGACGACATGGGCATTCTGCGAGTTGGTGGACGTCTACAAGCATCAACATTACCATTCGAAGCTAAGCATCAAATGTTGCTGCCATACAACGATCCTCTAAAAAAATTAATATGGGTCATGTTGCATAATGATAATTTGCACTACGGCTCACAGAGTTTGCTAGCAATATCCAGGCAGCAACTTTGGATCATCAAAGAGAAATCAATGGCAAAAAACGATGTACAAAGTTGTGTCCGCTGCTCCAGAGCAAAACTTTTTAAACAAATTATGGGCAATCTTCCGGCATCTAGAGTAACTCAAGCACGACCATTCCTGAAAACTGGAGTAGACTTTTGTGGGCCTTTCGTGGTAAGGAACCGCATAAAGCATATATCGCTCTATTCTGCTGATTCGCTACAAAGGCTGTTCATCTAGAGCCAGTCAATGATTTCACAACCGAAGCTTTTATAGGAGCACTCAAACGCTTAACATATCGACGTGGGCGCTGTGATATGTTATGCTGCGAAAACGCCACCAACTTCGTCGGAGGCAAAAATAAATTGTAGGAGTTAAACGACGCCATATTTTTAAGTGGTTCTTAGGAAAAAATTATCGAAACATGCAGCAACCGTGAAATTGACTTCAAGTTCATCCTACCCGTGCTATACACTTTGGATGACTATGGGAGGCGGCCGTAAAATCGTCAAAACATTTGTTATTGAGAAGTGTGTCAACCGCGTCCCTCACCTATGAAGAAGTTGAAACTGTTATCATTGAGATTGAAGCCGTTTTGAATTCACGACTCTAACACCAATGTAAACCGATCCAAATGATCTGGCTGCTTTGACACCAGGACATTTCTTGATTGGTGAACCACTAACCGCACAAGTCAATAGGAGCGCACCGCAGCCCAAGACCTCGTTAGCAACAAGATGGAAGCTAGTATCGCAGATTTAGCATGAATTCTGGAGGATATGGAATCTTGAATACCTCAACCAACTGCAAGAAAAACGAAAACGGAAGAATCAATCAGGAAATGTTCGGGATAATTTACTGGTTATTATCAAAGAAGACAATGCTCTACCACTTAAATGGCCTCTTGGACGAATAGTCAATGTTAAAACTGAAGCTGGCATATTTAGACGTGCTATTCATCATCTTGATCCATTACCAATAGAAATTAATGCAGATCAAGACAGAGATGTAGAACCAGAGCGAGAACAAGAACCAGTGGAGGTCCCAGTGAAGAAAAAAAAGGTTTTGGATCACAACTTGGCATACATTTTGAATCCATAGGATCAATTGCCATTTCATCCACAAATTGGAACTTACTGGTACACTAAGATTTGGAACCCTATTGGGAAGAGGCAGCAGCATTGCGCAATGGCACAAGCACATTGCGTGAATTCTGTGAAAAAATCAAATAGAAAAGCACCTGTAATCAATTCACCAACAAATTTGAACGGCTACAGGATGAATAACATTTGGATGACAAGCTCTTTTCAGGCGCTCGTGTTAGAAGATGAGCAATAAATTTCGTAGGCAGCGTTGCACGTTCATTATGTGGAGTGCTAGATTCAGAGAACTCCAAGAAAATGTCAAAAATAATATCGAACATCAAAGATAACGAATCAAACTTACTAGACTTGCTAAAAATTGCTTTGGGTTTTTTTTTCTTCTGGAATAGTGTTCAAACGAAGCTGCTTGTCAACAATCACTCTTTTGTCATTTAAAACCCTGGTTGTTGAGACTTGCGAGAATTTCATCCACGACTAGGATCCATAGAAGAGGTAAAAGTACTTCTACTTGGGGCATTCTCTAGTGAGTGATTGTGTTACGAATTCCACCAAGCTCAAACGTTATGATTCTGCTTTTAAGCTTGATTAGAATCCAGTGTATGATTAAAGATGGTATATTTCTGCATAGCTACTTAAATCGTACTGTTTGATTTGTTGTCAAAGGCCCCTTGAATATTAATTCACCACACATAGCGCTGTTTGTTTTGCTTCAAAAGCCTTTTCGATTGTGCCGGTTAGAATGTGTATTGCGGTGGTTGTGAATTTGCCAGTTTGGTGGGCAAACTGAAACCTGTTTAGATGGATGCTCTTCATCTTCCTCTTCAATATTAGTCTCCCTGATGTTGAGTTCAAGTATTTTATCCATTGTCTTTAAAAAGAAAGAACTTAAGCTAATCGGTCTGTACGATGTAGGCAATTGTTCGGACTTTTTTCCCACCTTTGATGAAACGACCTTAACCTTTGTAAATTCGCGAGGAATATTTCCTAATGATAGACTGGACTTAAAAATCCTTGTGAGTGAAGTGACAATGGAATCAATTGCTTCTTGTAGTAGGACCCGGAGATTTGGATATCGGACGTAAAAAGTTTACTTGGAAGTCTTCTTTGACCAACTATCGCTAAATATTATGCCCCAGTTTCCAATGGGGGTGTTCTCTTGAAATACACATCCCGGAAAGTTCGTCTGTAGTAAAAGATGATTAGTTTCATCCGAGTTTAAAGTATAGCTTCCATCATGTTTTAATAGTGTACAGATGCCGTTCGAGTGATCTTTGTATAGTGCCTTCTGTAAACGGGTCGCTTCTGGTAGACTATCGATCTTCACAGTTAACCCTCCACGTGACCCTCTTTGATCTTCTCAGCTTTTATAGCGTTTTTCCTAAGCTTACTCAGATCTTTATTCCGCCAAGGCACTTCCCTGCTGGTCTTGATAATCCACAGATGGCAGCTTTCGTGGAATGGACACATATATGGTATCGATGGTATTGAAACTATGGATGAGCTAATACTATATTATATAAAAATAGTGACACACACATATCGAAAAGTATTATTTGACAATTGCGTCTAAAAAATATTTACATATTAATTTTTAAGTCACTTGTATTATAAAGAAATATAAAACAAAAAACATAATAAACACAACAAAACCAAACAAACATTTCGAAAAAACACAGATTAGATTGGTCAAAGTTAAAGTGGTTTTTATTTACAAAAATATTCAACATTTCTCTCTGCAAATCAATATTTTGTTGCAATAACTTATTCCGATTTTCTAAATTTTTCTGTTCCTGCTAGACATATTACTCATCCACTATTTCTTTGAAGATATCACTATTTTTGCATTGGCCGCGAAAATCGCTTATCTTGCTTCGCCGTACATCTATAAATTTGCGAGTCTTACTACTTGATAGAAAATTTCTATTTTTACTTTTTGATTCTTGCTGTCCATTCTTTTTTAAATTATTTATTTTTTAATGAAAATGTTAAAAAAAATATTCCATTAAAGTTTCCTATATGACCTTGTTATTTATTATCAGTCCAATCAAGAAAGTTCCCCGGGAACGCTATTCCCTTTTCCCAAGTTGTTCCCGAGAACATAATTCTTCTATCATGAATAAAAAGAGAACAAATTTAATTAAGAAAAAACAAGAGTCGAACATTATTTTGACTTCTCCGGCGTCGCCTATGAAAACTATGAATTTTAAAATGACAAAAGCAAACAGTTTTTTGACTTTTACCTAGAAGTCAATAAGCAGCTTATGCTCGTAAGTATTCCTGCTCCATCCTTGTTCTTACTTCGCTTACATTCCAAATGAAGGAGTCGTGGCATGCTCGGCATGTGTTGCATCTATGTAACGAATATTGAGCTCATGGTCGCATATCTAAAGTATAATTGTTTTTAATTGGCAAATAATTTAATGGTTTTATCTAAAAGATATGCTTACAAGCATTGCATTCAATCCAAAAGTTCCTTTCCTGTTCAAATACAAATGCTTGTTAGTAGAAGGAGCAATAATATTTACGTGTGTCTCATCAATGCATCCAATTACTCCTGGTAATTTAAATTTGTCGTAAAAAGAGACAGCAACATTTTTTTTTTTTGGAACACTTTCGTACATTTTGATATGTTTTGGCTTTCAAAAATATCTAGTACTTGCGTAAGTATGCTGCTAAAGCTCGATTGTGCTGGTTCCAGTTCATAATCTTTTCCAACACCCGTTTGATTTCTACCTTCTGCAAAGAACCGTAAACGTGCACTATGTTTTATTGTGGGAGGCACTGCACTCGATTTTTTCTGCAATGGCAAAGAGGCCGTCAGCTCCTCGAGTGAATACTTAAAGCAATCTTTGTTGACACGGTAATACTTTGTAAACCTAAATAGTAAAACAAATGTTCACAGAAACTGGATCCTTTAGTTTCTTTAAAAATTAAATTCACACTTACAATGATTCCGGCAGTTCCAAGGAATTGGTGTTGTCTCTAAGGCTTCTTCTGAAACATCTTACTTCACTCATTTCCTTTGATTCTGCTTCTAATATTGAAATTCTGGATGCAATGCTATGATGCATCTCCATTGCAGGATTAAAACATCGCACAATTGATTTAAAAAAAGCACGTATTTATATGTAAACAGATTGCATACAAGACGTTTGTCAGAAGTCAAAATAGTGTTCGACTCTTTCCCTTGTTTTTTCTTAATTAAATTGTTCTCTTTTTATTCATGATAGGAGAATTATGTTCTCGGGAACAACTTGGGAAAAGGGAATAGCGTTCCCGGGGAACTTTCTTGATTGACTGATAATAAATAACAAGGTCATATAGAAAACTTTAATGGAATACTTTTTTTAACAACATTTTCATTAAAAAATAAATAATTTAAAAAAGAATGGACAGCAAGAATCAAAAAGTAAAAATAGAAATTTTCTATCAAGTAGTAAGACTCGCAAATTTATAGATGTACGGCGAAGCAAGATAAGCGATTTTCGCGGCCAATGCAAAAATAGCGATATCTTCAAAGAAATAGTGGATGAGTAATATGTCTAGCAGGAACAGAAAAATTTAGAAAATCGGAATAAGTTATTGCAACAAAATATTGATTTGCAGAGAGAAATGTTGAATATTTTTGTAAATAAAAACCACTTTAACTTTGACCAATCTAATCTGTGTTTTTTCGAAATGTTTGTTTGGTTTTGTTGTGTTTATTATGTTTTTTGTTTTATATTTCTTTATAATACAAGTGACTTAAAAATTAATTTGTAAATATTTTTTAGACGCAATTGTCAAATAATACTTTTCGATATGTGTGTGTCACTATTTTTATATAATATAGTATTAGCTCATCCATAGTTTCAATACCATCGATACCATATATGTGTCCATTCCACGAAAGCTGCCATCTGAGGATTATCAAGACCAGCAGGGAAGTGCCTTGGCGGAATAAAGATCTGAGTAAGCTTAGGAAAAACGCTAGAAAAGCTGAGAAGAGCAAAGAGGGTCACGTGGAGGGTTAACTGGGAAGATCGATAGTCTACCAGAAGCGACCCGTTTACAGAAGGCACTATACAAAGATCACTCGAACGGCATCAGTACACTATTAAAACATGATGGAAGCTATACTTTAAACTCGGATGAAACTAATCATCTTTTACTACAGACGAACTTTCCGGGATGTGTATTTCAAGAGAACACCCCCATTGGAAACTGGGGCATAATATTCAGCGATAGTTGGTCAAAGAAGACTTCCAAGTAAACTTTTTACGTCCGATATCCAAATCTCCGGGTCCTACCACAGGAAGCAATTGATTCCATTGTCGCTTCACTCACAAGGATTTTTAAATCCAGTCTATCATTAGGAAATATTCCTCGCGAATTTACAAAGGTTAAGGTCGTTTCATCAAAGGTGGGTAAAAAGTCCGAACAATTGCCTACATGGTATAGACCGATCAGCCTAAGTTCTTTCTTTTTAAAGACAATGGATAAAATACATGAACTCAACATCAGGGAGACTAAGGGCTAATTTCTTCACCTCCTGCTAAGAGTTGGAAGTCCTTCTAGGAGGAAATTTCTAAATTAGAAAATTAATTTTGTTTCTTCACCGACTTAGCTAGAGTTGAGAATACGATCGTTTGCTAAGTTAGAAGTCAGCTAGCGTTACCAGGCGATTTATCTGGAAGGCCAATGTTGGCCTTCTATTTACACTTGGGAGGAAGATTTTTGAGTTGGAAAGCGATTTTCGACGTTTTATCTTTCATCAGCTTTAATTTTACTCCATCACCAGTCGATAAATTACAATAAGTCTCCAGTAAATCGTGTGTGGAAGGTGAAAAATTGGAGAACAGACGACGAGATTGATGGGGAGGATACTAGTGTCGGTTCGTCGGGAGTACAAAATGTTCCCGCGAATTAATATGGATTAATGAGGCGACACCGATTTTGATTCCGCTTTCGCATAACAAAACCCACTGCAGCGAAAATTCTAGAACTCATTGATAGTGATTTGAAATTTACCGACTAAAGGTATTGAATTGAAATAGTGTATCCTTTATTCAAAATGATAATTGGTATTATTGGTCAATTAAAGGTCACGGTACATTCGGCCAATAACGCATCTTTTGATTTTGTAGCGTTTTGTGATTGCTGATTTTGTTGGAGAGTCTGCTTCGTCTATTTGCCGTGTTTTGCCGCGCGTAGCCAAAGCAATTTGCAAACGTTCCAAAGGTTTTGTTCGAATGCCAGGAACCGAACAAGAAATATCAGAAGGTACATATAAACAGTCTATGTTTTTATTTTAAAAGTAGCTGATATATTATTATTGATTTTGTTTAGCATCAACGTCATTTTACAAAATCGCAAAATTTCCACGTACTATCGGTGCAATTGATTGTACTCACATTCGGATACAATCCCCGGTTGGCAAACATGCTGAGGTTTATCGAAACCGAAAGGGTTGGTTTTCATTCAACGTGCAAACGGTAGCGTCCGCTAATTTAAAATTGCTTGAAATAGTTACTTGTTGGCCTGGGTCAACACATGACCAGAATATTTTTAACAATTCGGTGTGGAAGCGTAAATTATAATATTTCTGTAAATTTGTGCTACTGTCTGTAGCGTTTTTATTTTATTTTTAATTTTATTATTATTTTTTTTTTTTTGTCAAAATCTAGTTCTAACTTTCCGTCAAAATGCGTCAAATTCTTAGAAAAATTAAATTTCCCATTGGGAAAAAACTACTTCTATGTTAACTCTAGAATTCGTCTTCCAAATCAGAAGCTATAGTGAAGAAACATAAATATTTAGCAGGAGTTCTAAAATTAAGCAGTATTCATCTTAATAATTATGCAAACAAAAAAAAATATTTTGTAAAATACACAACAAATGGAAAAAGTAATTAAAGAGGTAGAAGAATTTATAAAAATATAAGAAAAAGTTATGCTTGAGGCTACACAAGAGCCACATTAATATCAAAACAGCAACAGCTAGAAGATTTTAAAGAACGATTTGACTTATTAGCAAGTCAAAACAAAGATAGCAAAGAATTAGTAGCTTTAAAATTAGAGTTCAGTAACATTCATTTAAATTCCCAAAAATTAATTTTAGAACAACTTAAAATAGCTGAAGACCATAATGAATTAGAAGAAGAAAAACAAGAAGAAGAAGAAGAAAAATCTGATACAGAACAAACACCAATAATGGCATCCTTTAGTTTAGAAACTGCCTCAAAGGACTTGCCCACTTTTTCAGGGCCGGTTTTTAATGATTTAGACAGCTTTATTATAACAGCCGAACTCATAAATAAAAAATTAAGCAATGAAGGACTTCTTACAATATGTTTACCATGCAAAATTAACGGCTAATGTACGCACTTCATTAGGTAGCTGGTCACAACCATCAAACTTTGAAACTCTAAAACAACAATTAAAAAGCAGATACAAAGACAACACAACAATAGCACAACTACAGACAAAACTTAGCAATTTACAATAACGGAACTTAAAAATACATACATACAAAGAAAAACTACTCGATATAATAGAAGGACTGAACAGACTAGGAATCGAAAGTTTAGGAACTCAAGCCACAGAACTCGAGAAAAACGCCATAATAAAATGCAATAACAAAATTGCACTCGACGCATTTAAGAAAGGTCTAAATAAAAACTTGAAACAAACCATTTCGCTGCGCGACCAAAAGATTTATTGGAAGCCGCAGAATTAGCACTCGAACTAAAAAATGAGTCAATGACTTCGCCATATGCAATCATGCACTTTCAGCGGTCATTCAATCAGCCTCGAAACAATGCTAATACCCGCTATAATTCAAGACAAAATCCACACACACAACGTAATTTTACTACCTTCAACTCAAACAATAGGTACAATGAACCAACAAGATACAACAACAATTTTAATAGACACTGAAATCAAAACAATTACAATAACAGAAATATGAACCACAACAACAACTTCAACAGAAACAACAATAATTATGCTAACCAAGACCGAAACAGCAACCGAAATAGGAACCAAAACAACAGATACACAAACAACCATACAAACCGAAACATACACATAGTAAACAGTGAGGGAAACGGGCAGGGCTCGGAATACACAGTTTTTTCGGACAGTCAAAATTAAAGATTTTTAAAATTTCGGATGCTAAAAATTTTTTATCTTAACTTTATAAAAATAAAATACAAGAATAACATTATGACATTTCTGATTGATACAGGTGCTGATATTTCTTTATGCAAAATCAGTAAAAAAGTAGATGACAATTTTTATAACCCAGACGAAAAATGCAAGTTAACTGGCATTAAAACCGAAAAATTTTTTTCACTAGGTAGCATTAATCTAAACCTTAATTTTGGAGAGAAATACTGTAAACATGAGTTTCAATTAGTAAAGTTCGAATTTCTAATTGAAACCGATGGTATATTAGGTAGAGACTTTTTGAACAAATTCCTTTGCAAAATTGACTACAAAACATTCACTATTTCTTTTTCAATTGACGAGTCACACATTATTTTGCCTATGCACTCAAAATCACACAAAACATTAACAATAAAGTGCCACCAAGAACAGAAATTATTCAACCAACTCGGCTGCAACTAACGGAAGATAAAGTAATCTTAAATAAAGAAATACAAGAAGGTATTTTCCTCAGTAATTCAACAGCGCCAAAAAACGGCATTACGCACATTAAAATTTTAAATACAACAAATGAAGAAGTAATATTGAATGGCATTCAGTTGGAAACTGATTCTTTAAATAAATACGATATTTTAAATTACAACAACAAAAAACCTATACACTCACAAAATCGTTTCAGTAAAGTTTTGGAAATACTTAACATACTGACATACATAATGACACAAAAATTAAAGACGAATTAAAAGATATTTTTAAAAAATATCAAGATGTATTTCACTTAGATAACGAACCTTTAACAACCAATAATTTTTATAAACAAAACATAACAACGACAGACAACATACCAGTATACATCAAAAACTATAGACTACCATACGCACAAACAGACGTGATAAATAAACAAGTTCAGAAGATGCTAAAGGACAACATTATCAGTCCATACAATGCTCCACTCCTTTTGGTAAAAAAAAACACGGAGGACAAAAAGAAATGGAGACTTGTGGTAGACTTTAGAAAGTTAAATGACAAAATTGTCAATGACAAGTTCCCTTTAATGAGACTAGAAGATGTTCTAGACAAGTTAGGTAGAGCAAAATGATACTCAACTCTAGATATGACCAGTTCATTCCATCAAATTGAAAAAGAAAACAAATCACGACCTTTGACAGCCTTCTCTACATCGAACGGACACTTTCAATTCAAACGACTACCGTTAGGAATCTCTTCAAACAGTTTCCGACGCATGCACACTATTGCACTTGCAGATTTAGAATCAAATGCTTTTCTTTACGTGGATGACATCATTATCTATGGATGTAGTATAAATCACCACAACTAAAATTTAATAAAAGTACTAGAAAGACTTCAAAGACACAATTTAAAATTGAATGCGGTCAAATGTTGTTTTTTGCGTCCCAAAGTGGTATACTTGGGACACCTGATTACTTGTGATGGTATCAAAACTGACCCAGCCAAATATGACACTATCAAGCATTACCCTATCCCGAAAAATGCGGACGAAGTTAGAAAATTTGTTGCATTTTGCAACTATTATAGAAAATTTATTCAAAATTTTGCAGACATTGCAAAAAGTTTAAATGCATTATTAAAGAAGTCTTATAAATTTGTTTGGTGTGAAGAATGTCAAATTGCCTTCGATACACTGAAAGAAAAATTAATAACTCCATCTTTATTACAATACCCAGATTTTGACAAGCCGTTCATTCTAACGACTGATACTTCAAATTATGCTTTGGGCGCAGTATTATCGCAAGGCGAAATAGGTAAAGATTTACCAATATCTTATGCCAGCGAATCTTTGCAAATGCATGACTTGAATAAACCAGTTATTGAGGAGGAATTATTAGCTATTCATTGGGGAATAAACTTTTTCAAGCCATATCTTTACGGTAGAAAATTCACTGTTATAACTGACCACAGACCACTAATCTCGTTATTTTCTCACAAAAACCCTTCCTCAAAAATTAAGCGGATTCGACTAGAGCTTTGTGACTATGACTATGACATAATATACAAAAAAGGTAGCATGAACACTAACGCAGACGCACTCTCAAGAATCCAACTGGACTCTGAAACTTTAAAAGAAATGATACCACAAGAAAACGATGAAAAATTAAAAAGAACGTTAATTATTACAAGAGGCATGGCAATAATGAAGCCATTAAAAATACTGAGGCAAATGATGATAGCAATGAAGAAATCTTTGTAGATGGTAACAACACCCAGAAGTCTGATCAACTTCCGATATGGGACTGTGCATCAATTAATGACGTCAAGAATATGAAGAATTTAAAATTTATACGGCCAAAAACAATGAAAATAGAATATATATTGAAAATAATATAGTGCACGTAGTATATAGCGATAATCAAGCGAAACCAGTTTCGTTTTCGAAGAAGCCAAGACCTAAGCAAAATAATTTTAAACAGCATGCGGGATACAGCGATAATTCAACGAACCTTGAGTTGATTATGAAGAAACTGATATCTAAAATAAGAAATGAGAATATTAAAGAACTAGCGCTAGCCAACAATGACAAAATATTCTAATTATTTACAAACAAAGAATTTAAAGAAGCTTATACAAAAATGCAACAAAACATTCAGACAAGAACAAGTCCTCAACTAAAAATACTCATTTATGAACCACCGAAAAGGATACAAGATGACCTTAGAAAATTCAAACTAATTAACGAATATAACAACAACGGCCACTTAGGTATAAGAAAAACACTTGTAAAACTCAAGCAAAAATATGTTTGGAAAAACATGAGCAAAATGGTAAGGAAATTTGTGTCACGTTGAGACATATGTGAAAAGAGTAAACAAACACTGCACACAATAGAACCACTTACGCTAACAGACACCCCTAGCAATAGTTTTCAGACATTATCAGACACTGTAGGACAATTAAGAATTTCAAACGAGTACCGATACATATTGACAGCACAATGCGAACTAACAAAATTTGTAATTGCACACCCAATGTCAAGAAAAGTTAAAATCAGATAATGGGACTGAATTTAAAAACGAGTTAATGCATAACATATGAGTAGAGTAGCTATGAGGCTTCCAGACCAAAAACGAGTATATTTTCTTATGGGCCTCAAAATTCACAAAATTGTGCCCGACTACGCAGTCGGCGTAGTACGATCGTTCAAGTTGGCCGATAGTAGGGTGGCTGAAGCGTGTTGTTGTTGTTGCAAATTGGAGATAAGCATGCAAGATGGACGGACGGAGGGATAGCTAGGGGGTATGATTGGTCAAGCTGGCTGAAGTAGGATGGTTGAAGCGTGCTGTTGTTATAAATTGGAGATAAGCATGCAAGATGGACGGAAGGACGGATAGCCAGATGGGCTATGATTGATCAAGCTGGCTGAAGTAGGATGGCTGGTGTTGTTGTTGTTATAAATGATAGATAAGCAAGCATAGAAGACGTATGGGCAGACAGTCGGACAGATAGTCAGATGGATGAACGGACGGAGGGATAGCTAGAAGGGGATATGATTGGTCAAGCTGGCTGAAGTATGATGATTGTGTTGTTGTTGTTGTTATAAATCAAAATTTCAAGGTTAAGGTGATAAGCCCAAGCTTCATAGCAAGCATAATGTTTATGAAACAGTACAGAAGTAAAGTATTTTTTATTTTTCCCATGCTTGTTTTATATATTTATGAATTTAAGTCGTTACAAATTTCATGTTAAAGATGATAAGCCCTTGATCCACAACATAAATCATTTAAACCTATTTCTTAAAGATAATATTGAGTGTAGTTGTTAAGCATTTTAATAAATTTAATATGAGTTTGTTGACTAATGTAAAAACAAAGTATGAAAGCAGCAAAATAAATTAAGCTAGCGATTGAAAGCGTCATCATAACCATGACCATACGCAACTGTGCTGATATAAATAAAGCAAAACGAATTGATTTATATATGAATCATTATTGTTCCTTTATTGATTTGTTATATATATATATATATTAAACCACACAGAGTCATAAAATAGTGTGTTCGACAAACATATTTGCTATTAAAGTTTCTTAATGTTATTGCTTTTACAAGTGAATTCTTCACAAATTCTAAAATTCTTTATTAAATAAGTTGATTTCTTATTAAAAGTGAAGCGTAAAAAATAAACTTAAAAAATTCATAAAAAAACAAATAAAGTTATAATGTTCGTCAGCGCCTAGCAAAACCAATTTTTGGCAAAACAACTAAATATACTAAATTGGTGAGTTCCTAAAAAAAAATAGAAACAAAATATCCCGAAAATACTATATCCAAAATAAAAATATCATATGTATATTGATTTCAACATAACCTAAAATTAAAACTAAAAAGAACAAGTTTAATGTAAATAATATATATTAATCATATAAAATATGTTCGTATACATAAACATGTTCTAAGCTAAAACGTGCACTTAAAGTTTGAAAGAGTACATACATACAAACGTAGAAAAAATCTATACTCAAGCGTGCACAACCACACACACCAAGAACAAAACGTTTCAGTTGAGAGTGCACATACACACAAACGCGGAACAAAATTTAGCTGCACTATTTTAGTTAAGAGAAAGCGTCAGTTTCAGCCTCCAGTGCTTCTACAACTTCTATGCTTACAATTTGTTTAGCAGATCACTTTAAGAACTGATCAAGTTAACGTGCTCATTTTCATTAAATTTTTCGATGTCGTTGTAACTGCCTGCATTCTTACTCTTAAAACTTAAAACAATAAAAACGAAAAGAAGTGCATAGAAAGAAAACAGCTGATTGCTTTACAAAATTATGCAAGTTCATTGAACTTTGAAGATAAAAGTTACAGCAGCACCCAACGAGAAAAATATTAGTAAACAATTATTCAAACGACTAAATATTTTTCATAGGTTTTTTTGCAGTTTTTTGTTAACTTTCATTCATTTATTCTTTTGTTATTTAATACAAAACACTAATAGAAAGCAAAATAATTAACTAAATAAAATAAACGAGAATTTAATAATCAACTAAAAAATAATTTATATCAAGACAAAACAACGAGCAAATATTTTACTCAACAAATTCATATTTTTAATTTAAAATATTTATGATTTATTTTTATTTCAGTAAAATAACATAAGCTTACATACATTTATAGTTCTTAAAATCTATCGATTAATTCGAAATAAATTAGTTGGCATTTTTAAACCAAAATCAATTCCATGTTTCTTCGTGCTGCTGTTCGGTGCATCTTTTTATTGATTCTAACCGATTTTTTCACTCCCTTGTTTAACTTTTCATTAATTGCGTTAAACTTAAGTTTCTATATTTGTTTTTTCATCAAATATTTCAAATATTCCTCTGATTGTTTTGCCAGTTAATAAAAAGTGGTTTACAAACTTTTCAATATGAGTTCACTTGATTCATTCATTCGTCGTAGTGACGCGATAGTAGAATTCGAAGCAGATATTTCCGATGGCTTCATTGTCAGTTTCGTCAATTGCAGCAATGGAAGTTCACAAGGACGAAATGAAATCCATCTGGATAAATGTCAAGTCCACATACGAATCCTGCTTGAACCAACTATCTATAGCAACAGATGACGGCACTAAATGCGATTTTGAAATTGAAACTCTTAAGTCTCGTTATAATACATGCTATCAATGTTATGTTCGGTGTATTTTCAGGCTTACTGAACATATCCAACAGGTAGCAAATGCTTCGGATTCTAGTCCAATAGCTTCCGAATTTCCATCCGGTCCTAGTTTTCATTTGCCCCCATGTGATAGTGTTATATTCAGTGGTGACTATTTAATGTGGCCTTCATTCCGTGACATGTTCACGGCGATTTATGTGAACATTCGACTTAGTCCAGTGGAAAAACTTTTTCATTTAAATAGTAAAACTCGAGGGGAAGCACGCGATATTGTTAAAATTCACCTTTTTCAAATGATGGTTTTGCCTTAGCGTGGAAAAATCTACGCGATCGTTTCGAGAATAAACGCATTCTCATCAACAGCCAATTAAGAATTTCATTTAACCTTCCTTCAGTTCCCAATGAGTCTGGTCATGCTATTAAGAAGCTCCAAAGATATATTAATAGCTGTATTTCAACTCTACAGCTCTATAACATAAAGATAGACGATTGGGATTGTATTTTTGTCTTTCTATGTTCCTCACGTTTGCCTGACATTACTTTAGCTCTTTGGGAGCAGTCTATTCAGAACAAAACTGATATTCCTAAGCGGAATGTTTTAGATGAATTTTTAACCAGTCGTTTTCAAACGCTGGAAACTGTGTTAGATATTCGTTCTTCCCAAAACTCAAATTTAAGTCCACCTAAAGAATGAAATCAGAAACCAAATAATTATTCAAAATCCTCAAACTCAACTAGACAAGTGAACACATATCACTCAAATATTTCCAGACAATTTTGTAAACTATGACCCAATGAGCAGCATCCAATCCGTAAATGTGCTCGGTTCCTACACTTAAATATTAATGACAGGTTGTCTCATATTAAAAAATATGGACTTTGTCTTAATTGCCTTGCTCACAGTCACACAGATAAAGACTGCAAAAGCACAGGCAATCTTCCAACATGTCATCTTTTTTTTTTTTTTTTTTGATTCGCCCGGAGGTATGAAATCTTCCAAAGATACGTATACCCGTCCTATACGCATGCACGATTCACATTCTAAAATTTGCCCGAATCAGCCGGGACAGACAGAATGCACCTACGTACTAAAACATACCCCCTATTGGCAATTAGGATTTTCCACTAAGCACATTAATTGGCTTTTCAGCGGAATTTAAAAATTGAATATATATAAACGCGTATTTAAGTATACTTGATTCTATATAAATAAGCAACATCGAATTAAATAATAGTAATTATCAATTTAAGGTACCCGAAAAACAATCAAAAACACTGAACTCATTTTAACTGGTTTGCGGCCATTGTCCAACCCAAGGACCTACGTGAAAATGAGATAAATCTCATATCCGCCAAATCAAAATCCCAATTAGTTGGATATGCATTTGGGCCAACGCAGGCATAAACTTGTGTGAAAAAAGAGATATACTCTCGCACACCAATCCAGGTGATAGTGTGAGTTCAGTCTAATTTCAAATCAGGAAACCACGTGAGCACGTAAATCCTAATTCGATTAAAAATTAAATTATTGAATAATTAAAAAGTAAGTTTTAAAAACGATTCATATTTGATGGTGCTTACTTTATAAAACATAATATCGAGACAAAAAAGAGAAACAGAACAATCTCAATTACCATTATTATATTGTTATAAAACTGCGTTAGGTATAAAAGGATGAAGTTAAATTGATTTAATTATTTAAATGTAATATAATTTTCCGTTTTAAGACGTCTACCGAATCAGAAAAATTAATCATGTTGAAGTTATCATTGAAATCACTGCACATACATCGTAAAGGTTCATGAAGAGCGTAATTAGAACTGCACTGACTCAACTTGAAAAACAGAAAATGTTTAGTTCCTCTCCTTGGGATGTTAAAATTTAGAGCTGAGATGAGATATTCCGAATTAATCTCGCCACGAAGTAATTTATACAGAAACATGACATTAAGCATCATTCTTCTGCTTCTTAGGGAAGGTAGTAAAATAATTTTAAGGCGTATTTCATGCGATGGAAGCATAATATTGGGGTTCCGACGACTATGACGTAAAGCAAAAAGTAAAAATTGCTTTTGAACGGATTCTATGGCGTCGATGTAGACATTATATTGTGGGTTCCATACAACTGATGCATATTCAAGAATTGGCCTTACGAGAGAGGTATATAATAATTTAGTAGTAAAGGGATCACTGAATTCTTTAGACCATCTTTTAATGAAACCAAGGACTTATTTATCACCATATTAACGTGGAGATTAAAGCGTAGTTTTGAATCCATACAAACACCAAGATCGAGAAAACTGGAAACTATTTCTAAGTTAGTGTTATTTATAGTGTAATTTATGTTACTAGCAGATCTTCGCGAGAATGTCGTTTGCTTACATTCTTTTAAGTTGAAATATAATATATTTAAGCTACACCAGTCCACAAGTCTATTTAGATCAGATTGTAAAAGATGTCGTTCTTCGGGTGATTTGTAACAAAAAAAAAGTTTCACGTCGTCAGCGTACATTAAGATGTTACAGTGTTTTATTACCGAAGGAAGATCATTAATGAATAGTAAAAACAAAACCGGTCCAAGATGACTGCCCTGAGGAACGCCAGAAGTGACCGAAATACTTTTTGAAAGAGAATTCTTATATAAAACCTTTTGAGTACGTCTAGATAAATACGAATTTATCCAATTTATAATGTGACAGGAAACCCAATAAGGTGGAGTTTTTTCAAAAGAAGATTATGATTAACACTGTCAAAGGCTTTGCTAAAGTCCGTATAAATAACATCAGTCTGCAGTTCCAAAGTAAAACCATTTATAACACGCGTAGTAAACTCTAAGAGGTTTGTTGTAGTGGACTTGCCCTTCAGAAAACCATGTTGAAAGACAGAAATGGTGGAAGACACGGAGTGGGTTAATTGATCAGTTATGATTTTCTCAAATAACTTAGGGATTGCACTTAATTTTGCAATTCCTCGATAGTTAGAAACATCTATCTTGGAGCCGGATTTATGAAGGGGTATAATATAAGAATCCTTCCATATAATAGGAAAATAACCACTATGCAAGGAAATATTAAAAATGTTTGCTAGAGGAGTACACAGGTTTTTAGCACATTGCTTTAAAATACAGCTTGGAATTTTATCAGGGCCGGTCGTAAAAGAAGATTTTACTTGCCGAAGATAACACATGACAATATTTGGGTCCATTACAGGAGTTTCAAAAGAGTTAATGGGCGGGAGAAAAGGATACACCGTGCTAGTATTAAATGGTATATCGGAGTAAGTTGATTTAAAGAAGTTTGCAAACATGTTAGAAATCACATTGTCACAAGATGATTCTTCCTGATTGAATTTAATAAGGGGTGGAAAACTGGAGGCTTTACGTTTTGAGTTAACAAAACTATAGAAAAGTTTTGGATCATCTTTAAATTGAGATTTTATGTTAATTATATAAGCAGAATAGCATTGCTTATTTAATAGTTGATATCTATAACGACAAGAAGAATAGGAAGCAAAGTCTAAACTAGAACCAGATATTTTATATTTTTTAAATAAATGATTTTTTAAATTTTTAAGTGCCTTTAGATCATTTGTTAGCCAGGGTGGATTTAAAGGATTGAAGAAACACCTTTTTTTTTGGGACGGAAAATAAGAAACACCTTTGCAGAGTATCATTGAAAAACTGTACTGAAGATTCGACGTCATAATATGAATATGATGTTCCGCTAGTTAAAATTGGAGACCAATCAGTCTGCGAAAGTAAGGAATTAAGTTTTACATAGTCCGTTTTCTTAAAATTATAAACTTTTTTATTTCGCGCATCAGAAGTTACTTTATCTTCTTTTTCGTGGGGGAGTAAAACTGTTATTTCAAGAGTTGGATGATGTACATCTTCTGGAAGAGATACGGGATTCGAACAATGGAGATTAACAGTAGTGCATCTATCTACAAATACAAGGTCTAGGGTTCTGTGGTCTATATTTAAAATATCATTGACTTGTTGAAGACACAGATCAGACAGCTTATCTAAGAAGTCATTTATCCAATCACTTTTGGAAACAGGAGTAAGAAATGAAGAATCGTCAGACGATCTGCAAGTCACAAAAGGTAGGTTAAAATCACCCAGCACAATAAGAACGTCTTTATTTTTTAACAAATTATGAACTTTTTCGATGGCGTGTAAGTGTTTTAAATACATTGTTAAGTCACATTTAGGAGGAATGTAAAAGCAGGTAACATAATTAATACTATTATTTAATTTAACTGCAACACAAATTAACTCAATGTCACTGGTGTCAAGAATTGTCAATTCTTCAGATACAAGCGAGTTTTGAACAGCTATCAAAACACCACCACCGATCTTATCATGACGATCTTTACGAAAAATTTGATATTTATTGCACATTTTTTCAGAATTTAAGATATTAGAGCGAAGCCAAGTCTCTGTAAAAATTATAATGTTATATTCAAAATCAAAACTGTTTATGAAAATATCGGAAAGTTTGGAGTTAAGACCCCTGACATTTTGATACACAAGCTCTAATTTAGACTTGCGGTTTATTAATCGTTTTTTGGATGAGATTCAGGGCTATTTCGGGGACGCGGCAAATGTCCAACATTTACCGGTCTTAGATTGCTTTTAAATTCAAATTCGCGTACAATTGTGTTAGGCGGCCTTGAACCTTCTTATTTGAAAGCATTCCCAATATTCAGCTAGCAGACACACAATTTTTTTAAAACCTCTCAAGTCGATATTTTGATTGGTGGAGATCTGCTTCCATTTATCCTTTGGGATAAAACGAAATATCTGCGGTTCATTACTAGGTCAAGATACTATTTTTGGATGGATACTGACAGGACCATTATCTAACAGTTCCATATCTTCATTTTCTACATATGTCTCTTACTTTAATGAAGTAACTTTAGATAAAGCATTCTCTCGATTTTGGGAGGTGGAGGATCTTCCACAAAAACGTTTTCTTACAGAAGCAGAGCGCTTTTGTGAAGAAAAATATGCTGAAACTACAAAAATAGTGAAGGACGCTATATCGTTAGTTTGCCCTTAAAAGAGGATTACCCAGAGAGGTTAAAGCTAGGTCATAAGAGATCTATTACACACGCACAATTCCGAAAAAATTAAGCTCGTTTGTGCAAAAATACTAGCTTTAAATTACAATATGATAACGTCGCACGCGAATATATTGAGCTAGGGCACATGCACAAAATACACTCTCCTAAGTATCAGTGTTTTTCAAATCATTATTATTTACCCCACCATGCTGTCATTAAACCTGATAGCACCACCACAAAGGTACGCGTAGTTTTTAATGGCTCTTGTCCTACATCTAATGGTGCAAGCCTAAATGATGTATTATATCCCGGGCCTGTACTTCAAGCCGACCTAACGTTATTAATTCTGAAATGGCGTTTTTATAAATTTGTATTTAACAGCGATTTATAGAAAATGTATCGCCAAATGCTGATTGACCCATCTCAAGGTCAATATCAGTGCATTCTATTTCGAGAATCACCAGACATGGAGATATCTGACTATGAATTAAACACAGTCACATTTGGAGTTAACTGTGCTCCATATTTAGCTATCCGCACACTCCTTCAATTAGCCAATGATGTTGAAAAGTTGTTTCCTCTTGCAAGCAATATTATGCGAAACTGTATGTATGTGGATGATGTTCTTGCAGGCGCCCATGACATAAATACAGGCTTGAGATCTCGTGATGAGCTGATTTCTGCACTTTCGTCTGCTGGGTTTTCCCTGCGGAAGTGGACGTTCAACTCAGAACAAATTTTGGCAGGACTTCCTCGAGAGCATCTTCTCAATGAAAACTTTTTGCGGTTCAATGATAGCAGTACAGCAAAAACCCTAGGAGTTAGATGGAACGCAAGTTCAGACCTCTTTTACTTTTCAACAAAGCCATTGCCTATAAAATCCACTTTTACAAAACGGGAAGTTGTTTCAGAAATTTCCAAACTCTTCGATCCTGCACGATGGCTAGCCCCATGCATAATCAGAGCTAAATTCTGATGCAAAAAGTATGGTTAGAAAAAATTGACTGGGATGAAAATTTACCATTGAATTGTCTTCAAAAATGACATTCTTTTCTATCCGACTACTCTTACATAAATAATATTCAAATTCCACGATGGATACATTATTCGCCTGAGTGCACTATCCAATTCCATGCTTTCTGTGATGCATCAGAAAAAGCATATGCTGCAACTCTATATGTCCGTATAAATCTCCAAACCTCCATTTCAATTCATTTGCTTGCTGCAAAAACAAGACTTGCACCAGTAAAAACAATTTCAATTCCACGACTTGAGCTATGTGGTGCGGTACTTTTATCGGAAATGGTAGACTCCTTAGTCCCACAGCTTACAGTCACTAAATACGAAGTATTTAATTGGACAGATTCAACAATCGTCTTAGCCTGGTTAAGTAAGCCGCCATGTCAATGGTCTACATTTGTGGCAAATCGTGTTTTAAAAATTGTGCAAAATGTTGGACAGTCAAATTGGTTTCATGTTGACACAAAAACTAATCCAGCCGATTTAGCCAGCAGAGGTATACCAGCTCAAGAAATAATCCACAACGATTTATGGTGGCATGGGCCTAAGTGGCTCAAATTATCCCCTTCATATTGGCCTCATTTAGACTCAGAATGCATTCCTGATACAACATTAGAACAAAAAGCCGTTAAGTCTCATTTTATCTACTTTCAAAACTATGAAGATATACTTGATCGGTTTTCTGAATTTTCAAAAGCTGTACGTGTTCTCTCTTATGTTTTTCGGTTTTACCATCGAACTCACCCAAACTATCGATCAGACTTTTAATTTGATCCAAAAATGTTACAATTTCCGAACTATGCCATGTTAAAACACGGCTAACAATTCTTCGTAAAAAGATATCGTATTCACAAGAATTCCATAATCTCTCTTTAAAGAAGACAATTGCATCTTCTAGCAAAATATTAAACTTAAATCCGTTTCTACATTCCAAAGGGCTTCTTAGAAATTGTGGTCGATTAGCGTCATCACCTTTGTTGACATATGACGAACGTCATCCTATTATTCTTCCGTACAACTGTCAATTGACACGTCTTCTAGTTAGCTTTATTCACCAAATATCGCTTCATGGCGGTAATCAGCTTCCAAAAAACTTACTCAAGATTTTCTTCTTGCATCGCACTCAGCTTTTACTTCTCAATTTAGGCACCAGAACATCTCCTGGGACTGCATTCCTCCTGGTGCTCCACACATGGGTGGACTTTGGGAAGCAGGTGTTAAGAGCTTTAAATCACATTTTCGAAAAGTGAAATACAATCCGGTTCTTTCAAATACACATTTGAAGAAATTTCTACCCTTCTCTCCAGAATTGAAGCTTGTCTTAATTCAAGACCTATTTCACCCATCTCAGAAGATCCTGCTGATATGTCCGCTCTAACTCCGGATAATTTTTTAGTTAGTGGCCCAATTTTATCCCCCATAGATCCTGATATTGAAGAGCAATCAATATCAATAATAAATCGATTCCAGAGACTAAAAGCTCTGCATCAACAGTTCTGCATTCGTTGGAAAAACGAATACTTAAAAGAACTTCAAAAACGACATAAATGGAAAAATCCATCCGACAATCTTAAAGAAGATACCATAGTTGTAATAAAAGAAGACAATCTACCTCCAAACGAGTGGCGTTTAGGTAGACTAACAAAAGTTTATTTTGGCGACGATAAAAGGGTTCGCGTAGCTGATATTTTAACTGAAAGAGGTTCAATTAAAAGACCAATTGTGAAATTAGCGGTATGCAATAAAATATTTTGTTCAAAATTTTTCCATCATCCAATCAACTATTCCATTCAGACCACACTTTAATTCACAGCAACAATGGCCAGAGGAAGTAAAGCATCTAAAAAGAGCCTAAACCACAGAAGTCAAATAAACAACACGAGTTACAAGAAGACGAAATCATTTCAATGCAAGATATGTCCACGTTTTCATGCTCTAAGATTTTGCAAGAAGTTTCTAGCAATGAATACCGAGAAACGGATGCGTGTAGTCCTGCTACACAAATACTGTGACAATTGTTTGGCTCATAAGCACTCAGAAAAAACATGCTTAAGTGGTTCCGGATGTCACTATTGCAGAGAGAAGTATCATACTCTTCTGCATTTATATGAATGTCTCCGAACAAGCAAAGCCAAACAAATCCAACAAAACTTCAAATCCACAGATACACCTTCCTTGTCATCAGCTTGTTTCCAACAGCATTGCTTAAGCTAGAAATTCATGAAAAGTTCCACTACGCTAGATCGCTACTCGACCCTTGAGCAGCGTTCAGCAGAATTTCATCAGCACTAGTGAAGCAACTAGTGCTTTCAACTATTTCAATCGAGAATGACAAAGTGTGCTCTGTTATTATCCGTTCCCGCTTTGATCTATCTGACAGAATCGAAGCTATACTAAGAGTCGATAATCGTATAAGCCTCCATACTCCAACAAAATCCATCAACGAAAATATAAAAGAGAAATTTTCCAATTTAATTCTAGCAGATACAAAATTTTATAAGTCTGCACCAATATCCGTAGTTGTAGGAGCAGACTTTTATCCTAAAATTATGAAATCCGGTGTTATTCCAAGCAGTGCAGGTCTTCCAATCGCACAAAATACGATTTTTGGTTGGATTCTTTCAGGACCTTGTGCTCTATAAATTCTTATGTTTATATCTTTCTCCAATTCTTAATTTACGCCAATAACGATTCCTCATTTGCACGCACGTACTATTATATTGAAATCTTGAACTTCATGCAAATGCACATTTTATGATATAAGCAACATTTTTTATAATTTTAATACTACAATTTTATTATATTCTACATATTATTTTATATATTATTATCTTATTTTCTAACATTGCATTTATTCACATTGAATTATAAAAAATATTGAATTACACGTAAAATTAATTGCAGCCATACTGCAAGGCGGGCGGCATGTTTATGTCAAGATATTAACTCATCTACACATTATGTTAGCTTACATTGAATTGTTAGATCGCTTTCGAATTTCACAGCTTAAATTTATACATTTAACCCTATATATGTATATAATATTAAACTGAACATATTCTGTAACTGAACATTTTCTCGTTCACTTATTTTTCATCAACCTCCTTGGTAAGACATATTACTCCTAAATATAATTTGTTATAAGAAATCTTAACTCAGCTTTTTTCCTTCCTGCCCAAATCAACCAAATCTTGATTTGGAGTTCAATACAGATTTACTGCTTCAACTATCTCTGACTGTATTGAACTTGGCAATCCCAAGCATTCGACAATTCAAAGATTATCGCATTTTCAACAATAAATATCAGATGATGACTGGTTACCTTTTTATAATTCACACACATTTAAATAATTCTTCTGATTTCTGAAATAATAAATTATTCTTAAATCCTTATCTTCTTTGCTGCTTTCATACTCTATTTTTACATTACTCAACCAACTCATATTAAATTTATTAAAATGCTTAACAACCATAATGCTCCCTGATCTTAAACTTTCGGTTTTGGATCCGTTTAATACGCTTACTATGAAGCTTGGGGTTATCATCTTTAACATTAAATTTGTGGTGACTACCTATTGATATACGAATCGAATTTGATACCGAAGCAAACAAACCGATTCCAGATAAAACATCAGCCTATTGTCTAGTAATCCATGATCGTTTAATTGAATACTCACCTCTAACCAGCGAAATCAGAAGAATTATTTAAATGTGTGTGAATTATAAAAAGGTAACCAGTCATCATCTGATCTTTATTGTTGAAGGTATTTTGAATACAGCCATCAACAAAATAACATGAATAGATTGAGAGGGTATCATAAATTAATTTATTGCTACTACTGCGGTAGCAACTCGCACTTAGAGGAGAAAAGTAAGAAGATGAAGGATGACCAAAAGTTAGCAAAATGGACAAAGGAGCAAAAAGACGCTAAAAATAAGATTGGTAAAGGAGTAAAAAGATGCAGAAACAGAAGAAGAAGAAGATAGAACAAAATTATACTCGAAGCTAAATAAACAAATCAATAAAAGAACAATAATGATTCATAAATAAATCAAATCGTTTTGATTTACTTATATCAGCACAGTTGCGTATGGTCATGGTTATGATGACGCTTTCAATCGCTAGCTTAATTTATTTTGCTGCTTTCATACTTTGTTTTTACATTAGTCAACCAACTCATATTAAATTTATGAAAATGCTTAACAACTACACTCAATATTATCTTTAAGAAATAGGTTTAAATGATTTATGTTGTGGATCAAGGGCTTATCATCTTTAACATGAAATTTGTAACGACTTAAATTCATAAACATATTAAACAAGCATGGGAAAAATAAAAAATACTTTACTTCTGTACTGTTTCCTTATCTTCAGCTTGCGGTTTTGGGTCTGGGCTTATCACCTTAAACTTGAAATGTTGATTTATAAAAACAACAACACCGAAGTTTATGTAGCGACTTAAATACATAAACATTATGCTTGCTATGAAGCTTGGGCTTATCACCTTAACCTTGAAATTTTGATTTATAACAACAACAACAACACCAATCATCATACTTCAGCCAGCTTGACCAATCCCCCCTTCATACCCCCTTCTAGCTATCCCTCCGTCCGTCCATCTGTCCGACTGTCTGCCCATACGTCTTCTAGCTTGCTCATCTCACATTTATAACAACAACAATACCAGCCATCCTACTTCAGCCAGCTTGATCAATCATAGCCCATCTGGCTATCCGTCCGTCTGTCCATCTTGCATGCTTATTTATAACAACAGCACGCTTCAACCATCCTACTTCAGCCAGCTTGACCAATCATACCCCCCTAGCTATCCCTCCGTCCGTCCATCTTGCATGCTTATCTCCAATTTGCAACAACAACAACACGCTTCAGCCACCCTACTATCAGCCAACTTGACCGATCGTACTACGCCTACTGCGAAGTCGGGCACAATTTTGTGAATTTTGAGGCCCATAAGAAAATACACGCGTTTTTGGTCTGGAAGCCTCATAGCTACTCTACTCATTTGCACACTTTTAAAATTTAAACAAAACTTTTCCACACCCTACCATCATCAAACCATAGGATCTCTTGAAAGAAACCACAGAGTGCTGAACGAGTATTTATTGACATCAACTACTGACCACGAATGGGACAAGTGGATCCCATAATTCACTTTCACATACAATACGACCCCACACATAGACACAGGTTACACACCACATGAATTAGTCTACGGAAAACTAACATGCTTACCAGATGACGTTTATAAATCACTAACAAAGTTTTATGATTTTGACAGCTATCTGACCGAGATGCGTGCCAGACTAAATTTTGCTCTAAATAAAGCCAAATCAATGCTTATACGAGCAAAAGAAAAGCGTACAAATAAGAATTTAGGATATACGAATACACTTAAGGGAAGGTTCTCCTGGTTTTTTTTGAAAAAATACATTTTTTTTTTTACATAAAATGAAAGTTGCATATATGTAGAATGTTTGTGCCAAGGGATATTTCAATACGACGCGTATTTCTCGAGCTAGAGCGTGTCAAACGTACCCATGTCACGCGCGCGTACCAACTTTCTAAAAACTTTAAACGCGTTTTTCTCGGAACCATGTTTTCTAATCTAACGGACAGCACAGGGCTTGTTCTATTGATCCGATTTCCTTCATTCAAAGAATGTTTGAAAGTATATACTTTTTTGTACGCCTGGAACCTAACATTGGCATAAAAAATTGTTTATTTATAATTTTTAAACGAGATCTAAGTAAAAAAAAAAGCAAAAAATTTCAATTTTTTTTTTAAAAGTCCATAAAATTGGTTTTTTTACCAAACTTAATTGAAGTTAGGTTCCAGGCATATGAAATGTTATCAATTTTAATAAATTTTATACATTTCTCATTTCAGTTCACTACCTGAGGCCCCACACTGTCCGCGGGAGGTCGATGTTTTGCGCGCAGAGGTCGACGAGATCCGCCATTTTCAAGCCGCCATTTTGAATTTTTCAAATATCTTTTTTTTTTTTACTCGTCAATAAACCACGAATCAAAGTTCAAAAGCATAAGATCGTATGTCTTTTCATTTTCCCACAAACCATTCTCAAATTTTGCTTGTTTTTCGGCCAAATCCAAAAAAATCCAGGAGAACCCTCCCTTAAAGCAGATATAGGAGAGTTAGTTTTACTCAAAGTAGAGAATAGGAAGAAAAATCAATTACCTTATAAGGGCCCGTTTAGAATATTAGAAAGAATAGGAGCTAGTACCATAATAGATTATAATGGAGTACACAAAAAGGTTCATAATAATCAACTAAAATTATACAAAAACAATCTTAGTAGTTAAGAATACTTTTATTTAAAGTAATCATGCTTTATATATATATATACATATACATATATATATATTAGGCCGGGCCAATTTGTATGGAGCCGAAAAATTCGATTAAAGCCACCCCCTGGGATGATTCTATGGACAATTCTAAGCAACTTTGGTGAAGGAACCATAGGTCTATCTCGATTTTCGAGTCTCCCACTTTTCAAAAAATGATTTTTCCCCTATAACATCATTGATTCAAAATTCGATTTTTTATTCATCGTTATATTATCTTTTTTATGTGTATATGGGGGGTTTTTGGGGTCGAGAAATTCATTTCTGATCTTTATTTTTACCTATGACCACCGCCAGAGGGCGTTTCATGCCTATTTTAACCAAAATTATTTCTGCTGCTTTGCGGACTTTTTATCTCTGACATTTATTGTTCTTAATTTTAAGTAAGTCAATTGTTTATATCCGCACTGAACAAACAGTGCGGCCTTTTGACACTTGCTGTCATATGTTTAGTGATTTTTCTCCCGTTTTGGCTTTTCTCTCGCATTCATTTAACCGCGTTGGTTCGTTTTTTTGCGTATGGAATTTAGTTGGTTTTAAATAAATAAAATTAAAGTAAATTAAGTACAGAAATTGTGTTCGTATTTATAATTGTTTAAACGCGTCAGTTTTTTCGCATACTCCAGAGTGCATTACCCGGCATACCAACAGCACCACCAGACGGCACATCACCGGACAGCCGCAGCAATTAACGACACAAGGCTCCGCCACCAGCAGCAACATCATCCCCACCGACTACCAACGCACCCAGGAGAAACCAGGCAACACCAGTAACACCCACATAGTGTATAAAAACTAATACGTTCTAACAAGAAACGTAACTAATATAAATAAAATTCTCATCATTTTTACCGTTGCGTTTTTACCAATTTGCAGGTGGAAAAAATATATTCGAACCAAATGTTTTAAAATATACTAATTTCAGTTATTTTTTAAGTCTTATGCATGCAATGGATCTAAATGCATTGCCGTCTACATCGCAAACCGCAACAACATCAACAAGTAACGAAACTCATTTGAAGCATTTGCCTTCGCACGATGTTGCTGTTTTTGGTGCATCTTGAGATTTGAGTGGACTCAATCTGCCAACGAAACAGGATATTTTAAGATGTTTTTTTTTTCTTGGCCGAACGTGCTAAACTCGAAAACAAAATGTTTTCGTATAAAACATTCGTACCGCACGTAACAGACAAATTGATTGAAATTTGGAGTCAACTTAATGTTGAAATTATAACAAAAAAAAAGTGTTGGTAGAAAATTGGGTACATTGATTGACAAGTATCAAATCGAAACTAAACATCCAAAAATCGCCACATTCAGAACGTTCGTGCAATCTACAAAAGAGTTATTTTACATCGGCAAATGTCAATGTGACTTGAAGGCAGCATTATGCTCATGTGGATTGATTCCAGATCATTTGAAAGAGTTTATGCGAGATCAAAATAATGTCAGAAGATTGACGATACCGGAATTCGTGCCAGAAGTTGAAGAGCCAGCACCAACGTCAACAATAATACCAACAAGCGTTGAAGAGACCCATTTAGCATATGAACCAAGTACTGATGCAGATGAGCCAAGTTCAAATCCACAAGATGTTCCGCCACTGATACGAGGACCGTATACTCCCAGATACGATGCTTCGAACTTCGCTGCGATGTGTGATCGATTTGGTGTGTCAGATAGGATAGCAGCAGCACTCGCAACATCCCTTATGCAAGACATTGACGTAAAAGATGCACATGGCAATCCGATCATCATGGATAAAAATAAAGTGCGTCGAGAAAAAGCCAAATGCAGAGAAGAATTGCTTCGTAAGCAGTATGATGCATCCAATTTGATAGCATTTTCATTCGACGGCCGAAAAAATGATGCTTTAACAATGGAAAAAATCGATGAGAAGTTGCATCCAAGGATGGTGAAAGAACCACATCTAGTTGTTTTGAAGGAACCAAATTCTCGATTGATAGGCTACACAAAAGTCGAAAATGAAGATGCTGAACACAAATTGATGACATTGAATGGATTCTTCGTCGAAAAAGAAATTGCTCTCGATGCATTAATCGGCATATGCTGTGATGGTGAGCCAACAAATACTGGCGTAAGAAATGGGATTTTGCGTCGATTTGAATTGCATTTAAATAGACCGCTGCATTGGTTTGTATGCCTTCTGCACTTCAACGAGCTGCCATTTCGTCATTTGTTTAACCAGGTCTCACATTAAACCAGGACCAATAGCACATTCACGTTGGCTCACCAAGGCGAATAGATTGTTGCGGTTGTATGTGTCAACTGAAAATCCATCAAGGAATTTGAAAATTCTGGCAACATGCACACATGCCGATGCACTTCAACATCAAGTACTATAATTCGGTGGTCTTCGGTAGTGTATTATTTCACAAATTCATTCGTTGGACACAATATTTGGATACAAATCTACGCCAAGTTGTGAATAATGTCATTAAAGACAATTTATATTACGCACATTCCGAAAATATTCTGTTAGCGATGTTATCTGATGATAAAAAAGAGACACGAAACATCGCAATCAAGAAAATTTTACACTACCGAAGAAATCTATACGACCCGGCACATCTTAGAGTTTATCAAAAACCTTTGATAAACTTCAATTGTACAGATTATACGAATATGATTGATTTAAATAAAGATGATGTCTTATTCGAACCACCGTTTACGCATACCATTCCGTATGATCATTTGGAACAATATATAGAATACGATGATCCACCATTGCCTGATCCAAGAATTCCGGTACACATACAAGCAACGAAAAGACATGTTCAGTTCCTGGCTAGCGTTTCTAAACGTGTTTTACAAAAAAATCGACACAGTGTTATGGCAGTTACATCAGAAAGCCGTGCAAAATACCCCAGACTGGAAAGCAAGAAAGACTTTCAAAAATAACTTATTTCGCTTTTCTTCCACTAAATTAATTTTTTTTGTTTTTTTTGCACATGTTCTTAGTTTTTAGGTTGAATTTCTGTTGACAAAAAATAAAATAAAGATCAATATTACCGAAAAAAATTTAAATTTTTCTCAGAAAATAGACGAAAAATAGTTAAAATATGCATGACACGCCCTCTGGCGGTGGTCATAGGTAAAAATAAAGATCAGAAATGAATTTCTCGACCCCAAAAACCCCCCATATACACATAAAAAAGATAATATAACGATGAATAAAAAATCGAATTTTGAATCAATGATGTTATAGGGGAAAAATCATTTTTTGAAAAGTGGGAGACTCGAAAATCGAGATATACCTATGGTTTCTTCACCAAAGTTGCTTAGAATTGTCTATAGAATCATCCCAGGGGGTGGCTTTAATCGACAAAAAATTTGGCCAGCCCTAATATATATATATATACATATACATAAACAATACTTATCATATAGACGTAAGATTTTGATAAACTATATACAAATTTAAGAAAAATCATTGTAACCCCTAATTTTTCTCTTAAAGGTGAGGGTGTAGTGTGCTCACACATATGCCTTGCGTTTTATTATTGCGTTTTATTATTGTTTGAACACTGTTGCATTCAAAAAGCTCCAAACTAGCTGAATGATCCCATGGTCACTGGAACGGTTATAGTTTCACAATCATTGAAGCTTACCGTGTCATTGAAGCTAACAGTGTCTTCTGAGTTCAGCGCGGTGCCCAGGTTGTTTGTGACCAAGGCTTGTGTGTGTATGTGTGTGTTGCATTAGGTTAAGTTTAGAATAATAAGTTAGGAAATTTTTTTGTAAATTAACATTTACACATTGACTAGGCATTTTTTTTCTTCGATTATGTATTGGCATTAATTTCCACTTATTGGAAATTATAGGAATCTCTGGAAATTGAGAACGTCATTGGAAAGTGAGGTCTTTCCTTAAGTAACCCCGCGGTCGACCAGAAACTGCCAGAGCTATTCTAGATTCAACTTACTAAGGCCGCAGCCTCGCCTAGACAGCCTTATTAAGAACAGAATAAAAACTAAATAAAAGTCTCTAGCATAAAACGCTAGCATTAAAGGAAACAATCAGTCTTTTTAATAGCTCCCCGTCTTTGGTCTCTCTTCTCCTTGCAGAAAGCACGGAGACCCCGGACGTTAAATACAACATTGGTGGGAGCAGTGGAATTGCTCTATCCCAGAAAAAAAAACCCCAAAGCAAAGTTGCTTTTATGTAAATAAAAAGTAAAAAAAAAAATATATAAGCCCAGGTTAACCTGCAAAAGACGTAAAGTCTCCTGGCCCAACTCTAATCGAAAACCAGGGTAACCAGCTTTAAGGCAAAAAGCCTCTTGGCAACACCAACAACAACATAAGCAGCGAACAACAGCGTCAACGAAACAACATAAACATCAACAACATCAAACAACTTTAACAGCAGTAATAACGGAAAAGCACCAGGACCATTAAAAGCAAAAACCAGCAACAGCGTACAACAAAAAATTCAAAATAATTTTTAATAGAAACAACGATACTAAGACAAAATAACAACATCAACGTCAACATTAAAATTCAACAATAGGAAAAAATTTGTAAGCCAAATAGTTACTAATTTAATATATAAATTAGAATCAATAAATTAAGAATCAATGATGGATGTTTGGTTTTTAGCAAGTGTAGTAAGTTTGATTCGTTATCTTTGATGTTCGATAATATTTTTGACATTTTCTTGGAGTTCTCTGAATCTAGCACTCCAAATAATGAACGTGCAACCCTGCCTACGAAATTTATTGCTCATCTTTTGACACGAGCGCCTGAAAAAAGCTTGTCATCCAAATGTAATTCATCCTGTAGCCGTTCAAATTTGTTGGTGAATTGAATACAGATATTTTTCTATTCGATTTTTTTCACAGAATTCACGCAATGTGCTTGTGCCATTGCGCAATGCTGCTGCCTCTTCCCAATAGGGTTCCAAATCTTAGTGTACCAGTAAGTTCCAATTTCTAAATTAGGGAATTCATCTGTTGTGTGTGAAGGGCCAGCTTTATCTCCTGTGTTTATTTTCTACCCGAACTTTGAAGCTTCCGAAACACCTTCCACTACTTCTTTCATGGAAATGAGGCGGTATATTTTTTCCTCTTACGCAAAAAGTTTCTTTTCTTTGTTCAGCTCACCGCCGGTTACCGTCTTTGCTGTCATATTAAATCGGGCCTTCTTCCGAACATACTTTTTTTGAATGCACTAAACCTTGAAATAAATACATTTACAGATCGATTCTGTGCGTTACCGGTAATAGTAATCTTGTTACCGAAAATCGTTACCGGTCTTAGCAATCGGTATTCTGTGCACTCGGTAACGCTGTCAAACGTCGTAAACTCACCTCATTGAAATAAAGCACTAGCAGTTCTGTGTGAGAGTGTGGTGAAACAAAAAAAAAGTAAAAAGAGAAGTGCAAAGAATCAGTTGAATTTTGCTAGCTTTAAAATAATATTTGCTTTTCTTAGCAGGAAATAAGAACGAACTACGCCAGCACAGCTGCAGTTATATGTTTACTTTGTTCGCAGCCACTCAGAGCAGCTGCAAGCTATACAAATGCCAGCTGTTTTGCTTGTTACCACCTAAAGAGATGGTAACAATATCCATCGGTAACGCTAGGTTGTAGAATACCAAAAGGGTGTAAAAGTTACCATAAGGTGAATGTCTTCGGTAATAAGATTAGCGTTACCGCCATAGAATCGATCTGTTAATGACATTAAACAAAATTTTAAAATGAAGACAAAGCAGACTGTTGGTTTAAGCTCAAACTCTTTCACAAACATTTGAAAAACACACAAATGTATTGGTAACACATAAGTGCAACTATTTTGAATTTAAAAAGAGTCTACGATTCAAGCCGGGCTTTCGGTCTACCCGGGTAGACTGAAAACCAACAAAAAAGCGCAACATAACAAGCAGTAATAATTTAGAACAAGATTATTAGAGCCCAAGTATTTAGCAACAACAGTCGGATGTTGGAGTCATAGTACTGCATCAAGTGCTTGCAGTTGCCAGTGATTATTTCAGCAAGTGCATCTCGTTTGCGTTCTAACCTTCTTGTCAGTAACAAGCCCTTTCTCGGCACCTGCATTTAATTAAAAGCATTATTGCCTTTTTCTACTCCGAAATGCATTTGTCAGGTGGCCCAGCTGAATTTCAATTTGTTTTCCAAAATGCTTCCACTTCTTGTTTTGGCCGTTTCACGAAGCTACGCGCAATGTCTTGATTCGCTTCCATTAACTCGAGGAGCATGTCCAATTGATTCTATTTAGACTTTTTGCCTCCTTGAATTAAAATTTTTTTTAGTTTTTTGTAAAATT
Source organism: Dichetophora obliterata (assembly GCA_963920525.1). Lineage (NCBI taxonomy): Eukaryota > Metazoa > Arthropoda > Insecta > Diptera > Sciomyzidae > Dichetophora > Dichetophora obliterata. The sequence goes on from OY986436.1 coordinate 134,427,625, forward strand.
GTAACGGAAATACTTACATTTTTAAAATTGTTACCCAGTAAAATGAAGGCAGACGATTGAAACAGAAAAATTATTCCCGTTCCCTTGAATTTATTTTTCATAATTGAGAAATTTTTCCAGCCTACTCGTGTTCCCATGTTCGAAAATAAAAGGGGAATAAGTTTTGAATGAATTTGTATTCAAGATCGATGTTTGGGGAATAGGGAACAAAATTCATGGGAGCTCGCATTCATGATTGGGCTGTATGTTTATTTTCTATGATTTAAATACAAATTCTAGACTTTTGATAGTTTAAATCATTGTTGATTTTAAATACAAATTCTAGTTGTTTGATAATTTAAAGTCGTTTATTGAGCATTAGGTCAGGTTAGAACAATTAATTGCTCTAACGAATTTTTTCCAAAGAAACAACAACATTTTCAATATGATGTTCAAATGTTGTTGTTTCGTTGGAAAAAATTCGTTAGAGAAATTAATTGTTCTAACCTGACCTAAAGCTCAATAAACAATTTTAAGCTATCAAACAACTACAATTTGTATTTAAAATCAAGAATGATTTAAACTATCAAACATTTAGAATTTGCATTTAAGTAGAAGGGCTATGAGGCTTCCTCAAAAACGCGTGTATTTCCTTATGGGCCTCCAAAATCACAAAATTCCCCAAATCACCGACTGCGCAGTCGGCGTCGCGGACGATCGGTCAAGTTGTCGATAATACGGTGGCTGAAGCGTGTTGTTGTTATAAATTGGAGATAAGCATGCAAGATAGGCGGATGGACGGACGGACGATAACTAGATGGATAATGATTGGTCAAGCTGGCTGAAGTAGGATGGCTAAAGCGTGCTGTTGTTGTTATAAATTGGAGATAAGCATGCAAGATAGGCGGATAGACGGACGGACGGACGAACGGACGAACGGATAGCTAGATGGGCTATGATTGGTTAAGCTGGCTGAAGAAGGATGGCTAGTGTTGTTGTTGTTATAAATCAAAAATTTCAAGTTTAAGGTGATAAGCCCAAGCTTCATAGCAAGCATAATGTTTACGTATATAAGTCGCTACAAAAACTTTAAGTTTAAGGTGATAAGCCTTCAGCTTCATAGTAAGCATAATATGCGGACCCAAAACCGCAAGTTCAAGATAAGACAGTGGTTAAGCATTTTAATAAATTTAATGAGTTGGTTGGCTTATGTAAAGACAAAATATGAAAGCAGCAACGGCGGCTGCGACGGCGGCTGGGGTTAATGATAAATTAAGCTAGCTGTTGAAAGCGTCATCTTAACCATGACCATACTCAACTATGCTGATATAAATAAAACCAAACGAGTTGATTTATATATGAATCTTTATTGTTATTTTATTGATTTATTATACAAAAATTGTGAAAAATAATTGATTTGGTATTTAAATTATTCCTATGATTTCATTTGTTAGAGGCGTGTATGCAATTAAACTTTCATGGATTACCAAACAGTAAGCTGACGTTTTATCTGGAATTGGTTTGTTTGCTTTGGTGTAAAATTCAATTCGTACATCAATAGGTCCCGTTTTAACTGCTTTATTTTGATGTGTTACAACAACAACAATAAGCGCCGCAATTGCCTTATATTCAGTAACATTTAGCAGAGGTTGATGAGTTTATAATTTAAATGATCATTTTTACTCTGGGATGTGCAACTGTTCAACTGTTCAACCGTTGAAAATGTAAAAGTCGACTAATCGACTTTCTGAACCTTTAAAAGTCAACTTTTCAACTTTTTTCGACTTTTTTTAAAATTATTTTTGTACCGCTTTTGTGGGGCAGTTAAGAATCAAATGATTTAAAATGAAAAATGTGTTTTATTGTTAAAAAATAAAGAAAAACCTGGTACTCCAGTAAATAAGTAAGATAATCAGACTTCTTATGAATAATATTTCCCGGTAATCGGAAAAGGGAGAGTTAATTTTCAAGATGAAGTGTAAGAACATTTTGAAAATTTTAATGCAAATTTCATCATCAACCGTCAATATTTATGAAAGTAAAAAAAAAGTGATGTCTCTATCTGCTATCATAAAAATTAAAACTCACTTTTCCGATTCCCCAGGTAAAATAATTCATAATTGGCCTGAATATCAAGCCCTAACCGCCGAATTAACGTTAGCGTTATAAACCATATTTTACAAGAGAAGCATTTTCCTTGTTTTTTTTTTGCATAACATGTTGCAGTACATGTAAATTTTGCAGTAATTATTTATATACTGCTACTTGATCTAGATGTGTTAAAGAAGCGTATGGTTTTACCTATTCAATATTGTAAATTTTTTTGTGATTTCAATGGCAAGCACTCGTATTAAATTCTTGCCAATTTAACTTAAAGCAGAACATTCCTCTGTTTTCTCTATTAAAAAATTAAACCACTTGAGCGTAGTTGGAATATTGTGAAAATAGCTTTGTATTAACAGCCCTATTCTGGAAAAGTAACAATTGTTACCCAGTATTCTTGATATTTCTATGTGTTTGTTGTAATGTTTTTTTTTTTTTCAAAACAAAATTTGAAGCTCAAAAATAATAAATTTCGATAAAAATTGTCACCTGCTTTTCAAATAGTGGCAATTTCATTAAAATATTTTGTTACGCGTGTAACGTAATCAGATGATACGCAATGGCTTTTTCACACTTCCACTTACAGTCTCTTTTTTTAATTTTGCCAACTAATATTTTACATTTATCGAATCAAAAGTTGCCAACGTAGCTTTAATTGTTCAGCTATTTCGTTTATTAGTTTAGAGAAGACAAAAACCTTTATGCTCAGATTAGCATTAAGGTTTTTGTTTCGCATAAAATCAAAAAAGTCGAAAGTAAAAGTCGAAAGTAAAATTCGACTTTCGTCGATTGCCAAAAGTCGAAAATTATCAAGCAAAAGTCGACTTTCGACTTATTTCGACTTCGACTCCTAGCTTAAGAAATTTTAAGAAGTCTTATAGAAATTTTTTCTCCTCGAAAATGAATGTCACCATCTTGATTTAAGACTTTTAGCGTTATGTTGTTTATTTGTTGACAGTTGACGGGTAAGTAAATGAGGTACGTTTCGAGGTTTCTCATTTATTTTATATCCTGGTGAGACATTGAGAGAAAATTCGTGAATAGTATGAACTGATGTGTTGTTAATATATGATTCGGTTGTCAAGTTGCATTCAATTTGTATTGTGTTTATATTTGTAATATTTAAAGGTAAATCAGAACCAACATTTTTTTTCTATCTCTTGCAACGGATCTATAGGAACCACTTTGTTAAATTCCTCATACGCCAACACATTTACTATCAACTTTCTTTTACTGAATCCCAGCAGCTGTCCTATACTGTTTAATTTTGAAAAATCTATATCCACGGAGGATACAATTTCAATTTTAAGAGTGTTGTTGTTTGATTTAATTTCCAGGAAAATTGAATCATCAATGTCTCTTACAGCTGATTTCAAGAAAAACCCAATATCCTCAAATACATATGAACCAACTGGTATTGTAATAGTATGCGGCCCGATGTGAAATAAATTGTTGTGGACATCTACATTGGGTATAGAATTAAATTTTACAAAGTCTACAAGTCCGCGAACATATTTTGTAGCCAATTCAATTGGTGGAAAATATTTTCCAATAAGAGTTGACGTGGTTCCGCTTAAAGAGATTGTTATAGACATTATGAGTAGTCGTGATGAACTGATCATCTATACATATTTTTCCCCCATTTAAGTATTAAATAAGGACTAAAAGAGTTTAAAATTTTCTTTATTCATATTCAAATTAAATTTTGCTCAAAACATGAAGATACTGACACTGATAGTGATATTGATATGTTGATGCTGATACTGATCGCATGCTTAAACTTATCTGATACTGATCTGATACTATTCTGATGCTTATCTGATACTGATCTGATACTTTTGTAAACAGTTTTGCAGTAAGATGTATTCTCATAAAAACGATAAATTCTATTTTAATATGCGTGTTTTATTAGGGAGTTTGTTACATAGAATAGAAACATAATTCAAAAAGTATTTCCTTTTAGTCCTACATCAACTCTCGATCGAGGACATATAAAAAAGAATATGTTGTCAACATTAAACATAAAATATTTTAAATTCTTGGAATTTCAGCTTTAATCATGAACGAAATATTAAATGTCCTTCAAAAACCAATAATGATGAGAGTATTATAAAGAGGGATTACCATAGCTACTCTCCATATTTAAAATCATTCAACAATAACGATGAGATTCGTATACCAATTCAAAATCAGGATCTCTTTGTCCTACCAAGTGAGAGTATGATTTACATTCATGGCTTTATAGTAAAACGTGAAGTTGGAAAAGATGTGGCAACAACGGGCTGGAAATTTAAAAACTTCAAGTTAAATTTTATTTCATATTTGTTTGATGAAATTCGATATGAAATTAATGGTTTTGAAGTTAATCGAACTCGCAATCTTGGAATTTCATCCACTATGAAAAATTTTGTATCATTGAATAAAGCTGAAAATGATGCATTAAAAAACGCTGGTTGGTGCCCTGATGAAAGTCTAACTTTGGAAAAAAATCACTTTAGTTGCTGTGTACCGCTGAAAATGTTGATGGGATTTGCCGAAGATTGCACTAAAATAATATTAAATTCGAAACATGAGCTTATCCTTCGATGTTCTTTGTCTAATGATAGATCATATCATCCTACTAATGCCGCAGATCAATTAAAATTGACAATACTGGATATAACATGAATAAAATGCCTCACATACAACTATCTGACTTTTCACGATTGGAAATGTAGAAGATAATTAACAATGAAAACCCTATTTTAATGGCTTTTCGAAGTTGGGACTGTCATGTTAGCCCTAGGATTTCAGAAAGTAAAAGTACAAAGGTTTTATGGAATGTAAAACTGAGTCAGCAAAATGAAAGACCTTGATTTCTTATCATTGGCCTACAAAATGAGAGGAGTAAAGAGGAAGGAAATACATTCGATCATTGTAATATAACTAATTTAATAGTTCATTTAAACTCTGATACATATCCCTATGATGAATTACATACGCGCTTTGAAATGGGACAGTATGCTCTTCTATATGATATGTATGCAAAATTTCAACAAAGTTATTATTATATGCGGGAACCTCAGCCATTGCTCAATGTTACTGAATATAAGGCAATTGCGCCGCTTATTGTTGTTGATGTAACACATCAAAATGAAGCAGTTAAAACGGGACCTATTGATGTACGAATTGAATTTTACACCAAAGCAAACAAACCAATTCCGGATAAAACGTCAGCTTACTGTTTGGTAATCCATGATCGTTTAATTGTATACACGCCTCTAACAAATGAAATCATAGGAATAATTTAAATACAAAATCAATTATTTTTCACAATTTTTATATAATAAATCAATAAAAGAACAATAAAGATTCATATATAAATCAACTCGTTTGGTTTTATTTATATCAGCATAGTTGAGTATGGTCATGGTTAAGATGACGCTTTCAACAGCTAGCTTAATTTATCATTAACCCCAGCCGCCGTCGCAGCCGCCGTTGCTGCTTTCATATTTTGTCTTTACATAAGCCAACCAACTCATTAAATTTATTAAAATGCTTAACCACTGTCTTATCTTGAACTTGCGGTTTTGGGTCCGCATATTATGCTTACTATGAAGCTGAAGGCTTATCACCTTAAACTTGAAGTTTTTGTAGCGACTTATATACATAAACATTATGCTTGCTATGAAGCTTGGGCTTATCACCTTAAACTTGAAATTTTTGATTTATGACAACAACAACACCAGCCATCCTATTTCAGCCAGCTTGACCAATCATTATCCATCTAGTTATCGTCCGTCCGTCTATCCGCCCATCTTGCATGCTTATCTCCTATTTATAACAACAGCACGCTTTAGCCATCCTACTTCAGGCAGCTTGACCAATCATAATCCATCTAGCTATCCCTCCGTCCGTCCATCCGCCCATCTTGCATGCTTATCTCCAATTTATAATAACACGCTTCAGCCATCTTACTATTGGCCAACTTGACCGATCGTCCGCGACGCCAACTGCGCAGTCGGCACAATTTTGTGAATTTGGAGGACTATAAGGAAATACATGCGTTTTTGAGTCAGAAGCCTAATAGCCCTTCTACTTATTTAAATCATAGAAAATCAACATAATAAATAACAAGGTCATATAGAAAACTTTAATCAAATGGTAGAGCCCCACCAAAAACACACTGAAGATTTGTCACCAAATCTAAAAAGAACAACTTCAGTAATCATGCTTTGTTAGTGGTGAATTCCAACAAACTGTTGGACTCCATATAATAACATAAGCATAAACTAAAGTCAAGCAAATTAAAAACAACAACAAGAAAAGGTAGAAAAACTGAGAAATCTCATCACCTCTGTTGGTGTATTGCGCTAAGATGCGCTGGCAAGAGGCAAGCACGGACCGGGATAAATTCCCGCCGGCATCACAAAGATTTCTGATGAAGCCTTTAACAGGGCCGAAATTGCAATAAAATCAGCTAGTGATGTTTTTCTTTTCATATTGAAAATGTTGCTGTTGTTTATTTGGGAAAAATTCGTTAGAGCAAGTAATTTTTCTAACCTGACTTAAAGCTCAATAAACGATTTTAAACTATCAAACAACTAGAATTTGTATTTAAAATCAAGAATGATCATTGAATCAAGAAATCAAACATTTAGAATTTTTATTTAAATCACAGAAAATAAACATAAAAGTATTCAATAATATGACATTTATGAATTTAACTTTTTTGTCACTATCACAAATTAGAGCTGATATCATTGAAAATATAAATATCAGGGTTGAAGGTCGATAAAAGGTAAGCCAGCATACCGAAACTACAAAAATTGTTGTTTTTCGTGAACCATGAATAAGGTGCTATACTAGCTTCGTATGCTGGCTTGTAACTAGTATACAGTGGCACACATGCGGTATACATAGTATTAACACTTTGTAGTTACGATACCATATGTGTGTTTACAGTATAAAGTTGGTTTTGAGTTAGTTGGCCTCAAGCTCTTCCCCAGTACATGGAAGCCTCCCCAGAGACATGCCACCGATAAAAAGGAGTTGCCATATTGAAGCTGCAAAGAGTGAGATCTAAAGTATAAATAATAATATTTCTATAAACACAGTCTAAAAGGAACTCACCCCTTTTGCTGGTGTTTGTACTTCCTAAGACGGTAATGTTTTGCCTTCTTCAGTGGTCCACAAGGGCACTAACTTCCTTAGTTGGTGCTTCTGTCACACCATCAGCCAAATAAGCTGAGGCTAGCACCACCTCGGGGTTTCCTTTGAGAGAGGGCACATTTGCCCGTATGGCCGCAAGGTCGTCGGAAATGAATTCTGAAAAAGGGAGAATTTTTAATCTGTAATTCATTTTAATTGACCAGTAATGCCGTCCTAGGACGACAGTTCCCAGTGCTATAGAGCAAGCTACCTTCTGGATTCAGGATCCCTTTGATGAGTCCAAAGTTTAACTCGGGTTCCTGGATAAAAGCAATGTGTTTGCGTTCTGTGGTGAGCCTCCTTGCCCAGAGACGTGTGATTTTGCCTCTTTAGAGGAGCACGGTAGCTCGTCCTTCTTCTCTGGCATTTTGGCACTCTTGGAGCTCGGTAGCTCCACTGTAGCCTCTGTTGGCGGGATCGCTACCTCAACCACGTTCGCCTCACTTTGGCTTTTGACCTTGGGTCTGAAATGTACCCAGTTGAATCTGTAGAAGACCTTGTTCTCCTACTCTTTGAGCCTCAGAACCGATAATGGATCAGCGAGTTCAGCAACACTGGTCTTCTGGTTTCAGGTGACCACTGTCACTGGAAGGTTTGGTTGAGGGCTCTGGGAATGACGCCGTATAGATGAATAGTTTAGGCACGTATTCGTTTTTCACCACTCTCATTTTGGCGTCTTTCAAGGACTTTAGGTTCAGCATAGCTCACGAAAGCCACTCAGCGGTGGATTTACCCTTGCAGGTGAACAAAATCCAGCCCGACCTGTAGGTGTAGCCTTCAAATTGAGGTTTGATAGCACCCTTGCTTTGCATTCCAATTTTATCCATGGGTTGGGGTAGTCATATGGTATGACCTCAACCTTGTAGTTTTCCACTACATCCTTGTAGCTGAGCAACTGCGTAATTAGATCGTGCACTGGGAGTTATTCCCAAGCCTTCTATATCAAAATTCGGAAACAAACATATTACACATTTTAATTTTTGGTGTTGATCGACACTCAGATTATTTAGTTCACAAACTCGGCTTAATGCATCTATTTTGATACTAGAACAAATGTTATCAAGAATTTTTTAAGGAATCCAAAACTGTTCCAAAAATCTACTCCGAGATAGAGATGTTTCTACACTCTCAAAACACATTAGTTGTGGCTTTAAAATTTTTGGTTAGATGTTTCGAATATTAGTTGCTATAAATGGTTTTTGGTGATTACAAACTACATTATTATATGGATGAACGAATATTAATTGTGGCTACAAATTTTCTAATCTAAATAACGAATGGATAACAATCATGGATAACAATTGATGGATAACAATCAATTCGGTTTTCGAATTGACCTTGAAAATACTGAAAATGCATGACCAAATAATTGATTCTCTCAATCGAATAAAAGATTTTACAACCGAATAACCTATCTCACAACTAAATGTTACTTAAAAATACCATCAGTTTCGCAAACACTATCTTTCCTTGTCTATCCTGTACAAATCGTCTCACACGAAAAACTTTCAAATGGTTGTCCGATCTTGTGTACATCATCGTATACAGAGTTGCCAAACGCACGTTTTGAAAGTTGTTTTTCAAATTAAGATTTTCATGATTATTGCTTGATAAGCCGAAAAAAAAGGATATCCAGTATGTTTATATATTTTCAAAGTGGATTGTTTTCAAATTATAAGCGTTTGTGGTTTTTTGTTAAGAGAAGACATATCTCGCAAAGACTTATTTGACAAAAAATATGCTCTTTTATATTGAAGTGAATTACAAATTTGTTACAAATAATTCATTTTCTCGGCAGATGCTTGGCAACACTATTCTGAAGTGCCATCTTATTTTGTTTTCAGGTTTGCAATTTAAGTGAGTACTTTTACAAAAAGTAGTAACTTACTACACTTTTAGTGTATAAAAATTTCCAATAAGTATGTACTAAAGAAATGCACAAAACATTCTATTTGGGGGCTTCGGATGATCCGACATGTCGGAAAGATATGGCATGCTTGACGACAAGTCGGATCATTCGAAAGCAAATAAGACAGTCGGACCGATATGTTGGACGAAAATCAAAAAGTTTTGATATTTCTGCCGATCGGATCGACATGTTGGGCATGTGAACGCAAGTCAATCCGACTTGCTGCATTTTTTTATTTCAATAAAAGCGTCAGCGGGTGAACAGCGACGAAGCGGAAAAATATTATAGAAAAATAATATGAACAACGTTAGAAACATTGAATTTTGGATATAATTAATGAAAATTAATTCAAATTTCTCTAAAGTATGGAAAATTACTGGTCAATTATAAGGGCATCTATTATAATTATTATGCTGATGTGCTATTATGCTGATGTGCTTAGTTTGAGAGTCTGCAATGGAATGAAGTAGTTGTACAGGTCGGACTTTTCGAAAGCTCAAAGAATTTTTCTCTGTTAATTTGTCGTCGGACATGTCGGATGACAAGTCGGATCATCCGAAACCCCCTATTTGTAATGCTTTTTCGTCCAACCTACAGCATTCCCAATGCCATGTCTTCTGTAGAAATATTAGAACAAGCGTTAACGTATTACATTGAGATCTTATGAAAAATTTATGATGGCATATTTTTATCACTTTGTTTTTTTTTAATCAAAAAAAAAATTTATAAAATTGTACTTGAGCTTACTTCCAAATAAGTTCATGAAGCAAAAGGTTACAACAACAAAAAATTTTACAACTTTTAAATAGTGATGCAAAATTTTAGAGTTCATATACCGATTACTTGATTAATATATTAAGAGAATTTGCCATATGTCGCTTGCATTTTTTTACACAAATTTTTGTTACACGTTTTACTTGGGAACGTATCTACCGTGTAAAAAAAGAGTTGAGTGTTTTTTTTCTTTGTTCGATTTGCCAGAAAGGCCACTTAACGGTTTTCTTAAAAAAGTCAAGTTAAAAAAATTACCAGTGCATTTATTGAAATGAAACAGCGTCTAATTTGGATTTTTGCGATTTTTTTCTCAAAAATTACTATATTACAACTCTGGTAATTTTTGTCTAATTTTCATGTTTAATAACTCATTTTGAAAAAAAAAATAATTGAAAAACGACATGGGGAGCAATCTTCTTCAAATTATTTAAAAAAGACGGCTTTTTCCTATATAAATCAGATTTTCCTTCTTAGGGTCCCCATACAAAAAACACAAAATTAAAAATATGTCTATTATAGTTCATATAAAAAAATCTATGACCCATGGGAGGTTAAATGTATGAGCTCGTCCAACTAATTTTTTCCCCTCAACATTTCTTCTGAACACACCTGTACTCTATCTGACACCCTTCTGTACTCTATCTGACACAAAAATAGAAGATACATTTCTCGTGTACACAAAAACGTGACTCGAAAAATTTTTCTTCACAAAGACAAATTGTTTGCTACCTTTTCGCCACCACGTCAACCCACACTTATTAGCGGCTGATACCAAAACTGAGAATGTAAATAGTAACACTGTCCGTTATGTATATTGATCTCTTTCGCTCTTGTATACCTTGCTTGCAGAACAAGAAATCAACCCTTTTTTGAATCACTGCTCACCAGTTCGTGTTTGTCTGTTGCTGAGATAAAGTCATTGTGTTCGTGAAAAGTGAGTTGCTGGACTAAACAAAGTAAGTAAAAATGAAATATATGTTATTATATATATATGTATTAAGGTTTTTTTTACACAGTTTTTTCATATGCAAAATATAAATAAGCATAAATCGACTGTGCTTAAGAAAATGGCATACTTTTTATTGTAAATACCCAAAATTTTTTGCTGAATAAGAAGGAGCAGTTTTTTTAGGTAAATTTATTCGGATATGATTATAAAATTTTAAATAAAGATTTCATAATAAAGTGACCTAAAATATTCCAAATAGTTAAGCTGCAATTCTGCAAAATGTTTAAGCTGCTTTTACAAAATAATTCACATTTAACATAGAAACGTTAGCTTCATTTGAGTACGACATTTTCTTAAGCATCGTCGATTTACAGTGAAAGTAAAAAATTAGTATAAAAAGGATACCACAAATTCAATTGGAAGTTCATATATAAAAAAAAAAAAAAAATAATATTTTAGTGTTATTAGTTATGACTCATGATACAAAGAACTACGGATAAAGTATTGCACAATATATTTAAAGAGGATAATTTATTTATAGCGATGAAAAATATCGACATTTTCTTATTGAAACTGAGTTTATTGAAATGAAATAAATTACATTATAAATATATTTATAAATAAATTTAAGCAAATTTATTTTTTAGTACTATTATTGAAAAGAAATGCATATATAATAGGGGTGTTTTCTCCCATTTGTTCTCCTACACAAAAAAAAATAGCTACGTTACTTGATGTGTTTGACAGCACTTTGATTGCTTCGTTTTAATTTTCTTGTTCTTCTCGTTTGTTGTTTCGTTTGTTGAAAAAATTGTAAATTCATTTTATGGCCCGAATTAAAATCGTTGTTATTCTCATCAAAAGCATTGACCTACATTTGTGCATTTATAATAATTTATGTATAGACTATGCCCAACTGAATTAATAAATATCTTCTGCAATTGTTTACTTTGACTGTGTGCAATGCAGTTAAGAGATCATCGAACACACTTACGAACACAAAATAATGTTTGTTGTAATTTTGAAGCCATCTCACAGTTGCTTTTGCAAACGTAAGTAAAAGAAATGCAAAGCAAAAGTTTATGAAACATAAAAACTTTAAAAGAGCATATGAAAGATTTTAATATTAAGATTTTAAATATAAATGATAAGCTACGGTTTTTTGGGGGTTGAAAAATGATTTGGTGAAATGACTTCTTAAATTGGATAATTTACAAAAAATTTCTATATATTTACCATTTTCAAAATCCTGTGAAAAATCTAATTCAATCTTTTTATTTCAAATAATGAAATCAATTTTTCCTCTGATAATTTTTATAAATACCAAAAATTAAACTATTATGATATTTTTAATTATGTGTTGGTTAAGTTGGTTATTAATTAAAAAAAAATAAGAAATATTGAATAATAAAATAAATTAGGTACATTTCATCAAAATGAGTTAATTTCTTTTGAATTATATGTGCTATAATAAAATAAAAAATTTCCTTAAACAGTTGTTAGTCTGCTGTAAGGCTCGGTAGTCTGCATTAGTTTTTTGTAGTTAGCGGCCTAATGGTTTCAGTAGCTCGGCACGGATCCAATATGCTACATATGAAACCACCGCTTATAACTTCAATTAAAACAAGGTTACACGTAACTGAAAGACATACGATAGCGGACGACTATCAATTGAAGGAACAAAAAAGTTCGAAAATTTTTCACTATGCGTTTAAAGGAAAAACTTGTTTTGGTGGTACAATCATGCTTTAATTTCTTATATTTTTTTATTTAATATTTTTATTTTATATTAGTTCTTAATTAACTAAGTTATTATCAGTTTTTATTTAGAATGGCTGTCTTTATCAGTACAGTTTATAATGAAAGACGTGCAATTGTTCAAATAAATCCATCGAACACAATTTTTACTGCAGCTGATTACTTAAGAGATGGTAAAGAAACGTCAAAAATGATCGTTTATTCAATATTAATATTTTTTTATCGTTCTTTTTTACAGTAAAAAACTATTTCAATATACAAGGTGAAATAAAGTTTTGCGACTGTAAAAGTAAATGTACTATTCCTTATGAGATATTGCCTGCATACTTAGAACAGTATAGATCTGCTCCTGGTTGGTTTGTGGAAATTGTCGATAACCACGCAGGTTTTTATTCATTGAATTTATTTTCTTAACGGATCCATAGCTGGAAAGTATTAAGACACAGGGATTTATTTTAGTGAAATTTTTAGCATAACTGCTTTAAAATTTAAGTACTCAAAAAACTTATTTGGGTAAGGATCTATTTTTATATCGTCATTTCAAAAGTAAAATGCGCTATGTACTTTTTATCACAAAAAAGTTTTAAAGTATAATATACGTGTAACAAGAAAAAAAGCAGCAACAAATGAAAAGATACAAGAAGATATTGTTTTTTTAATTTATACTTAAATTTAATTTATTAAGAAAATAATAACTTATATCTACAAAAAATGTTTGAAAACTAATGATTTTTTTTCTTGTTACACGTATATTATACCTTAATGTTTATATGCCTGAAATAAATTATGTTTAACACTATTTCTTCTCAATACTATTGGCTTATTAAAATTAAATATTTCACCAAACAACGAATTTATATATTATTGTTGACATTTAAGCTTCAAACTCAAAAAGTACTTATTGAATTTTACTTTTGAACCAACAATAGGAAAAATTAATAAAAAATACAATATATTTATCAGATGAGCAAACAGAAGATGCCTTGCAATATAGTGACGTGGTTTGTATTGGAAACTTGACAGATGAATCAGTTAAATTTTTTACGAACTCTCCAAACGCTTCATCAGTTATAGCGAGTACACCACTAACAGAATTTACAGCAAGCGTTCTTAGCACATCACCTGTAGTCAACATAAATCAATCTTCTCAAACGCACTCTGCCCCATATCGCACACTGTCCGCTCATAATAGTGATGAGTTTATTGAATTATCCCAATCATCATTCGTTACATCAGCTCTTAACAATAAAGTACATACTCCAAATTGGTATATATATGCATGCATTTTACTTAAGCTTTATACTTTCAGGTTTTAGAAAACTTAGAAGACCTGGATTTTAAAATAATTTTTGCAAATTGCAAAAATTCAAATGCACTTGAAAATCATCAGCAAATCAAAATAGCTAAAATTGTTGTGAAAACGTTGCTTCAAAAAAATGTATCTTACGAGTAAGTATGTTCATAAGCTATCAAATATTATATTATGATATAAAGCACACTATTACTTTTTGATTCAAATACATACTTACTTATTTGCCCTCTTTAATCTTATATTTTCAGATTCAATCGACAAGATTTTTGTTACTTGGCTGGCGTCGTATCTAAAGTCTTTACAGGGGAGATCAAAGAGGTGTATTACACACCTGCAGCCTACGGGCAAAAACCGTCTGGAAAACTGTATGATAGCTATTGTAACTACCGCCGACAGTTAAGTCTTTCAGGATTGCTTATCAGAAGACATTATTCCAGTCAAACAAAAAATTCTTATACACCAGAACAAGGTAAAATTTCAAAATTAAAAGTGTAGAATACCATACATTTATTAATAACCTTTTCTAAACTCTTTGACGATTCCCATTTCCTGTTGGACTTAGAATTTGTTAAGACCAACCACAACATAACATCGGAGTTCATACAAAAATGGAAAAACTCTCTCCAAGAGAGACAAAAAATATTGTCGAACACCTCAATTTCAACAAAAGATTACTTGCTCCAATTTCCTGTTTTTAATATAAACAGCAGCTGTATTTTTGAATTGGTAAAATTTAAACATTTTCTTTAATTTTAAAAAAAAAAATATATAGTTTTTATTAAACACAATCTAAATAATACTTTATTTTAGTTCTTGGCTGATGTAGAGGACTTATATGATACAAAACTAAATTTAGATGTTTGGGATGTGTTGTCTGAGAATGTTTTGAAACAGAGTTCAAAAATAAAGGATTTGTCTGTGCAAAAATTTTTGAAAGATACAGCAAACTGCAGTGACAGTAAGTTAAAATTCCATTAAAGTGTTAAAATATTTTTATTTTAATTACATTTACATTTTTTTCTATAGAATCAAAAAAAGCAATCGCATTTATGGTGCTTCCATACTTTTTTCCATCAACGATTGTGAAATCCAAATTGCAGAAAAAATCTTTTAAGGCATCAAAAGTCGAAGTGCAGGAAAAATTTGTACTACATTTTAATGTAAGTATTATACTTTTATGTAAAATACTGTAAGTATTATATTTTTATGTAGTGCAAAAACTTGTTCTTATTTCCGATTTATTCAAGTCGCTTTTCTAACACTAAATAATATTATTTTTTTTATATTAATTTTCTATGATTTAAATACAAATTCTAAATGATTGATAGCTTAAATCATTCTTGATATTAAATCCAAATTCTAGTTGTTTGATAGTTTAAAATCGTTTATTGAGCTCTAGGTCAGGTTAGAACAATTAATTGCTGCAACGAATTTTTTTCGAAAGAAACAACAACAATATTTTCAATATATATTTTTTTCAATTGCAGACGTTGCAGAGTGCCGATAATTTCGAAAGAAAACTACAAATGCTGAAAAGTGGGTTTCAGCCGAGGATAGTTTTTTTGGGCAAATTTCAGGAGCTGTCAGCGTACGTGACCTTAGTGGAAAAAATACCACTTTGACGATCCCTTGCAAGCAGTTACAAATTGCTTTGCCGCTTATTTGGCGCTCAATGTAAACTACCCCCCAGAAAGCGCCGTAGTATGGAACTACGTTCAAAAGTATGTGTTTGGTGTTTCAACGCCACATGACAAAAGCAACGCATCGTTGAAATCTGTTCATCAACAATTAACAAAAAATTAGATCAGTTTTAAATTATATATTTTTTCTAATACATCGAACTCCGTCAGAGTTCATTATCAAGGATTAAAATGTAGAAATATGTACATATAATTCAACAATTTTGTGTTACGATAATTTAAAAGAAGTACTTGCAAATTACATATTTATTATATACATTTTTAATTTCTACTCCTTGATAATAAAATCTGACGGAGTTCTAAATATTAGAAATAATAAATAATTAAAAAAGGACCTAAAGTCCGATTATTTATTTATTATTCTTTATATTGTTTTAAGTATTTTGTTTAAGAATGAATTTAGTTTGCTTTGTATGTAATTCGTCCTTTTCTGACATAAAAAGTTACGCCATGCATATGATATATGATCACTCAAATATAAGGCGCTTTGCTTGCAATCTAAAAGATTGCACCCGCGTGTTTTCTAATAAACATAAACATGTATCTCACATAAAACGCGATCATTTCAATATTATTGTTGAAGACAAAGATATGAATTAAAAAGCAGGTAATCCTAATTTAGTTAGCGTTTCTAATATACAAATGAGCTCCCAAACAAACTATAATTTTATGGATACGGAAGAAATGTCCAAAGACTACTTAAAAATAATAATTAAAACTTTAAGTGATGAACGTGTTCCTAGAACAACTGCTTTAAATATATACAAAAACATGGTCATTCTTTAAAAAATATATAAACAAATCATTATGCAACATTAACGTTAACGAATCAGAAATTTATAATATATTAAAAGCTTTACTTTCTTTAGAGTCTGAATATTTAATATTAAAAAAATTAAAATCATTACATGTCTTAATTGAATTTAATAGCATAAAGCTAGGGTCAGAGTGGCAGCAAGCTTACATCAAAAATTATGAAATTGCTAGCATTCAATATGAAAATTTCTTCCAAATTGTTGATCTGAAACAATTGTTCACACTTTTTTTTTTTGCATACACCACTATTACAACAAATATTCGACTATGCCAAAAATATTGAAAACTTTAATCACTGCATTTGCAATATAATCCAAAGTCCACTTTGGAAAGATAAAATTCAGAAGTTCAACCCAAACAAAGATGAAAGTGTTTTTTTGATTCCAATAATAATATATTTTGATGACTTCGAATGTCTTAACCCTTTAGGATCCCATAGTGCCCAATGTAAAATAGGTGCGGTTTATATCAAAATATTAACAATTCCAAATCAGTTACTTTCAAAACTATCAGCAATTTTTTAGCCATGCTTTTTTTTACGGAAGATAGAAAAAATATGGAAACTCAAAAATTTTTCACAATTTAATTCAACAATTAAATATTTTACAAAATGAAGGCATACTAATAAATAATGTTGTAGTTAAATTAATACCCTGCCTTATTGTTGGAGACAATTTAGGTTTGAACTCTATACTAGGATTTGTGGAATCGTTCAATTCATCTTGTTATTGTAGGTTTTGTAAATGCAGTGCTGACGAAATGAAGTATATGTGTTTTGAAAATGTCAATCAGTTAAGAAATGTTCACGACTTCAATTCGGATCTTCAATTCAATAACCCCCGTCTGACTGGAATAAAAGAAGATTCTACTTGGAATAAATTGAACAATTTTCATACAGCTTTTAATTACAGTATTGATTGTATGCACGATTTGTTAGAAGGTGTCTGTCACTATGACTTAATTTTAGTTTTAAACGTTTGTGTTTCTGAGAAAAAATATTTTACAATCGAAGAACTGAATCGAAGAATTGAACTTTGTGACTTTGGCCCAATAACGCAAAAGCCTCCGCTTTTTAACAGTGATTGTCTGCAAAAAAATAAAGTGAAACTCTCTGCATCAGAAATGCACATAATGATAAATTTTTTCCCAATATTTATAGCTGATTTAGTTCCTTTTTCTTCAAATATATGGCAGTTTTTTCTGACTTTAAGAGAAATTTCATCTTTAGTGTTTAGAAAAGTTATGAACTTGAATTTGCCAAAATATCTCCGAACACTAGTTTATCGCCACAATTCGTTATATATTGAAATCTCCCAATCCCACTTGAAGCCGAAATTTCATATTCTTTTGCATTATGCAAGAATTATAGAAAATATTGGTCCAATAGTTTACATAAACAGTATGCGCTTTGAAGCAACTCATCAAATTTATAAAAAAAACTACATACAATTCAAATAATCGAATAAATCTTTTGAAAACATTACACAAAAAAAATCAATTTAAAATTGCTAATTTTATATTAAATTATACGGATCTTTTTAATTTAAACATTTCACATGGATATCTAAAAGATTTTACTAGTTATGAAAAGTATCATATAACCGCTGAAGCGAAAAAAACCTCTTGGCTTAGTTATTATAATACATGTTTTAAAAATAATATGGTTGTTTGTGTTGATTATAATAAAAATAATGGCGAACCAATTTTCGCATTAATAAATTTTATTGTACTATACGAGAATAAGTTTCATGTAGCTTTGCAAAGTATAGATACATTGTATTTTGATTAACATTATTTTGCATACTGTGTACATTTAAACAATTACTTATTCTTACTAGATGTAAGTTTGATAAAATGTGACTACACTTCTAATATTGTCATAGGCGCTACTGGAAAGTATTTCGTAATATGGGAATATTAAAAACATAAATATTTTTATCAGGGACCGTATCGATTATGGTTTTTATCAAAAAAGGTCAGATATCACTGTAACTTTTTACTTTTATTTTTTAGGTCAAAAATAACAGTTATTTTGTGCCTCTTATTTTTTCGGTCAAAATATCAGGTTTTTGTATTTTTTTAAAGGCCAAATAAAAATCTTCAAAAACTAAAAAGTTTAATAGCTCAAAATTTCCGCGCTGATGAGACGATAAAAATTGCATAAAACTTTTTTGCCGTTCAAGTACCCTTTAAAAAAATTCAAATCGCCTGATATTTTTGATCGAAAAAATAAAAGGCACTAAATAACTGATATTTTTGACCAAAAAAATAAAAGTCAAAAGTAAGTTATTTTTGCCCGAAAAAATAAAAAAATTTATTTTCGTTCCCTGATTTTTATTAAAATATTAATTATAAATGTAATTATAAGCAATGTAATGTAATGTACCTATTAAAAAATTACTTTAAATAAAAATTGTTTTAATAAAAACGAATTTTATTGCATAAAAGTATTAGCTGCAGGCAATATAATTCGGTCAGTGGAGTTGTTATATTTGGTTGTAACAACCATATATGTTAATTGCAGGAAATGCTTGTTTCATTGAGATAATCAACTTATTTGGTTGCAACAATCATATATTTTAGTTTCATCAAATGCTGATTCCGTTGTGATAATCAACTTATTTGGTTACAACAATCATTTTAATTAGTTTTTGCAAATGTAGGTTTCTGTTGTGGTAATCAACAATCAATGATATGAAGTGAGTGGTAAGTTGTCTGATTCTATATTTAGTTGTGAGTATGTAATGATTTGGTCAGGGCTATCAATAACTAGTTGTAACGACATCAAAATCATTTACAGCTATCGAAAAGCATGCAGCAGTAACTACAAATTTGAGGTTGCCGCAACTTCAAAAATACGGTTGGGCATTTTTTTGTTGCCGCAACCAATTCGTTTTCTCAGTGTACAAAGTTGCATTCATACAAGTATTAAGAATAAAAAAATAATATAGAACTAAATATTTATCATTTATAGGGTAATGTGAACAGCTATTATCGCATATCATAACTGCGTGTTTGAGACAAAAATATTGTTTGCCGTTCTTGCAGTTGTATCGTGCCTAACAGTTTTTATTATGAACAGAATAAACAAGGACCTGCTTGATTAACTTTTGAGTAACTATTGTTAGCGTAATTTGAATTGAAATCTTCACACAGTGGCCATTTAAGCCTTTTCCAGGCTAGATTTAGCCTATTTTTTTCCCGGATTAGCCTGTAAATTACCGGATTAGCCAGATTTTTTACCGGCAAATGGCATGTTCAAAGGGCTATGCTGCGACCAGCCAAACAACAGGGTAGTTATAAAAACATTCTGTCGCCGTATTTTACTACGCAATTGATTTCCTATATTAAAAATAGTCTTTAAAGCCTAATAATAGACGAGTCTACTGCCATTTCTGTAAGAAAACGGTACTATAGTAAAAGCCGGCAGCATTTTGTATCAAATTTTTGAAATTGGTAGAATTAGAAGATTCTAGTGCGGGGAGGTGATTGTAAATATCATTTTTAAAACACTTCATGAATTTAAGTTAAGTAGAGCTTACTCTTAAATTTAACCCCCCAGGGGCTACCACAAATTTTGACAATCGAAAGCGAATTTTTGACACACTAAAAAATAAAGAAAAAAAAACAACACAATAATTTCCGCGACATATTTAATTAGAGTGCTTGTACTTGCAGCTTATTACGTAAACTTGTAATATTATTAACTTAAAAAACTTTAAAAATAACAAAATAATAAAAATAAAAAAGCTATAGTACTTGAGTTTGTGTTTGCGTGTGTGTGGGCCAACGATCTCAGGATACATCAGCAAGTCCAGGCATAGTTAAATTGGCTTTCTTTGCTGGCGAACGTCCTCCAAGTGCCACCACCAGCAGCACAAATGAAGCGCAAATTCTCTGCTTTCAATTTATTTAATTCACGCCGGAGTATAATGGCAGAAATTTGCCTCTGCGCTTGAGACATGCTGAAATGGTGCTGAAATATTGGAGAGTTGACCAGTCAATTGAATTGTGCTGCACTTGCTGGTGCTGCTCGTGGCGAATCTCGGAGAACGTTGGCAAGCAAAAGAATCAGGAAATTTGCGCTCCACTTGCTTGTGCTGCTGGTGATGGCACTTGGAGGATGTTGGCAAGCAAGAAATTTTGCACTGCACTTGCTTGTGCTGCTGGTGGTGGCAAAGAAAGCCAATTTAACTTTGGTGCACTTGCTGATGCCCCGGGAGATCGTTGGCTCACACACACGCACACACAAGCTCAAACACTTTCGTTTTTTTTAATTTTATTATTTTGTTATTTTTTAAGTATACAATATTACAAGTTTACGAAATAAGTTGCAAGTACAAGCACTCGAATTGAATGTGCCGCAAATTGAATAAAATGCAAATTAAATAAAATATTTGCGCTAAAACACGACCAAAATGTGAAACGTCAAAATTTGTAATTGTCAAAATTTCATCGTCCATTTGACACAGCAAAAAAGACAAATTTATTTCAACACACACAAATTTTATTCAACCTGATATTTTCTATCCTACCACGACTGAAAAGTTTCCTTTTGACACACAGCCTAAATGTTGAAGATGTGACGTAACGTTTATTAAAAAACATTTTTCCGGAGTTACCTTACAAAAAATGCTTCGAATTTTTTCCTAATTCGTTTTAGTACCTAAATTAAAAATAAATGTTATATTAAAAATAAAATAAAAGCCTTAGAATTGTATGAAAAAGATCTGGTTGTTTTTTAGATCTTTTTTTTAGTCATTAAGCTTGTTTTGACTTTTTTTTTCGGCTTAGCTGTTTTTTTAAGCTCGTGGCCACACTGCTTCACACTCTAACAGCGCTCTTATTCCTTCTTTGTCCATTGTGATAACAAAAATGGCTAAAAACAAAGAAAACCTTTCTCAAATTAAGTATTACACACTACTATAATAGTAAATACATTTCATTGAATTATGTTATGAAATTAAAAATTAGTTATTTACTATGTTGATTTTCTATGATTTAAATACAAATACTAAAAGTTTGATAGTTTAAATCATACTTGATTTTAAATATATATTCTAGTTGTTTGAAAGTTTAAAATCGTTTTTTGAGCTTAAGGTCAGGTTAGAACAATTAATTGATCTAACGAATTTTTCCAAGGAAACCACAACATTAACATTTTCAATATGAAAAGGAAAACATCACTAGCTGATTTTATTGCAATTTCGCTTTCATATTTCCTGTTGTTGTTGTATTTTTGCTTTACTTTAGTTTTATGCTTATGTTATTCTTATGGAGCCCAACAGTCTGTTCGAATTCACCACTAACAAAGAATGGTTACTGAAATTGTTTTTAGATTTGCTGAAAAATCTTTAGACTGTTTCAGTGTTTTTGGTCTGGCTCTACCATTTGATTACATGTGAAAGTTTTCTATATGATCTTGTTATTTATTATGTTAATTTTCTATGATTTAAATACAAATTCTAAATATTTGATAGGTTGCGAACCAAAGCGAGCAGGAAATCAAGAGAGAAAGAAAACTATTGTTTTGTGTTATACGAACACAACAAGTATTTGGTTTTTTAGATTTTGTTGTTACGATCGCAAGCACAACAAGTAACAAATTTTGTGTTTGTTTTACTACGGAAATTCGACACAAGAATTTTGTCATGTTTTAAGCAGAATTTTTTTTGAAAGCTAAGATTTTTAACGGCACGTTTTATTGATTTGCTTGCATGAAAATTTAAAAAACCGATAGATTTGGTTGTTTGGATGGGGACCCCCAGGTGGCAGGTAGACTGTTGGTGTGTTCAGAAGAAATGTTTAGGGTTAACAAATAAAAATTACAATACATTTCACGCCTCTAGTCATCGAATTTTTGATATCTTATACTATTAATATTTTTTAATATCTTATACTAGCAATATTTGTTTGTTTATTTGTTTGTTTGTAAATTAGTTCTCAAAAACGGACTAAGTGATTTTGATGAAATTTTTAGTGTAGTGGTTTACGGGGGTGAAAAATCGCTCTAAATAAGTTTCGTTTCTTAGAAAATTCGTTAAGCAGCGCACATTGGGGTATTTGACTGATTTAGGCAGCCAAAATTAATTTATTCGGTTAATAGTCTATTCAAGTCTGTAATTTCATTTTAACGCTGTACTATCAATGGGGCATATTTAATACCATTCAAGATTGAAAAAATCGTTTAGCAGCTTACTTTGGGGTATTTGACCCCTTTTAAGCAGCCAAAATTATTTTATACAGTAAATAGTTTCTATTGAAGTTCATTATTTGATTTAAGCGCTGTACGGCCATTGGGACATATTAAACACTATTAAACATTGCAAAAAAATCGTTTCGAAACGCACATTAGGATATTTGACCGATTAAGGCGGCCAAAATTATTTTATTCTGTAAGTAGTTTCTGTTCAAGTCTGTTATTTCATTTTAACCCTGTTCGACCATTAGAACATATTCAACACTGCAAAAATTCTTTTTTCTATCCTATATTCTGTGTTTTATAAAATTGACTTTTGGCAGCCCAAATCGGTGAAATACCCCTATGTGCATCCCGAAAAGTGTTTACACCCGAAGTTCGATTCCAAAAATTCCGGGATTGAAATAACTGCAGCCATCCCTAATTAGTACATTAGGAAAATTTATATCCTATCAATGAAATTTTCAATAAAGGGGTTTACGGAGGCGAAAAACCGATCTAACTAGGTCTCATTTCTGGAAAAATTCGTTTAATCCGTGTTTTCACGTAAATATTTTGTATTGCTTTCCATTTAATTTTGCTTTTCTTATGTATCGAGGCATGAGTCATAACTTTTTGCAGGTTGTTGTTTGTAATATGAGCTCACTAGCGTATGTATGTTTTTGTGTGTGATTTTGCTTCGTATAAAGGTTTTATTTTTCCGTGTATTTTAATGTGGTAGCGCAGAAAGCATTTAGCAGCCCACACCGATTAAGGCGGCCAAAATTATTCTATTCTGTAAAAAGTTTATATTATATGACAGACTAATAATTTGTTTTCGTATTTACGTTCATTTAATGGTGCTTTGCGTATTTTTAAACTGTGAGGTAAAATGATGTTCAGAAAATTCCTCATTACAGTTGCTTTAAAAAATTAATTGTTTTATTGATACACAATCAAAAAGGAAAAATTTAATACATTGGTTTTGATGGGAAGCCGAGCTAAGAATTTCACGCAAAATTCTACGGAAAAGAAATGGGTTTTATATTTCATTTCGAACAAGGCAATGGCTGTAAAAATTCAATGAATGTCGGCACAACAAAATTTGAACACTGTTACGTCTAGTGATGCAATTACAAGTACTTGAACTTGGATTGCTCTAGACTTCGTAAATTAAACAAACATAGGCACTTGAGCCTGGATTGTACTAAAATAAAAACACGTTTAATTGAGGTGATTAAAATGTTTTGAAACACTGACAACAACTGACTGCTAAATCAATCGTTGTCAACTTCTTTATTTATTACAAAAAATTAACTTTTAAAAATACATACAACAAACATAAACATATATAAAATACAAGCAACCAACAAAAAGAAATGTCAGCAATACAAAAAATATAAAAAACTTTAAAGTAAGCGGCACGCGCTATTATTGAACTGTTTTTCATAAGCCAGAATTCTTGAAGTACCAAATTATATTGTGCAGCTCAAAAAGCTGATCAATCAAAATTACGTTTGAAACTAAAATCAATATTTTTGTTAACGTTTGCAATATGGTATTTGTGCAACTGCAACCAAAACAATAAAATTAAAATTAATCGTAATTTTAATTTGCATATATTTGCAAATTTTAAAATGCATATGTATATTTTAAAATACTTATGTTGAACAAATTTTTCAACTAGGTTCAGTCTAAACTAAATTCTTGCTTATTTGTCGTCGTGGAAGTGGTTGAGGAGGAACATTTGACATGGCTGGTAAATTGAGCCCTTGTGCGTTGTTGCACAAGGCCAATAATTAATATTGTTATAGACAGTAGGAGTGCGGTGTAGCTGACCGCATGATGATGATAGTTTGGTGGTGAAATCTCATTCAGCTGAATTAGTTGTAGTTTGGAAAAGGCGTCTTGTAATGTAGTGAGATTTTTTAACTGTGTCGAGTATGTATTTATATTGAAATCATTTAACAAAAGCTTCAACTGCTTTTGAGATTTTTTAACTGTGTCGAGTATGTGTTTATATTGAAATCATTTAACAAAAGCTTCAACTGCTCTTCGTTCGCTAATTGTCAAATGTTGACTAACCTTGTATGAGATGATGTAAGGTTACTTTTGATACGACGGTTAATTTTTCCTTGAGCACACACTCCGGTTGAAGAGTCAATAACCCGGTCCCTTCTTACTTTAATGAAATGACTTCTTTATCACATACAGCAGTTGCTAGTGTAGATGTTGGCAACGCATAAATCCACTGATTTTTGTGATATAATGGTGTCCAGGCAACATTGTTATCCATTCGTCTTAATTTACAATTATGGCGAGTATTGTTGTTGAACAAGCTAATCTCGCATGCACGTATTGCAGATTGATAATTGTATCGGAGTTGTACATTCAAGCAAATGTAAGAGTTTTGACTTGAGAGATCACACAACATCAATTCCTCATTGTCGAGCAGGAGATACTGCTCGCGAAGAGAGTTTATAGCCAACATGGAAGCACAAGTGTCTATCGCCACCATGTTGTTAACCAAAATTGGAATCGGAGTCAATTTGAAGAGCTTAAATTGTTCATGTTCCACAAGTGGCAATGTTATTTCGAAAAGTGAGTGAGTCCGCCTTTCACCTTCATTAATTTGTACAGCTGCCACAAATCTCCTTGGGTTGCTAGTAACTCAAAGAAATCGGCAGGTGCAGTATAATTCTTTCAATTTCGGTGCATAGCTGATCAGGAGTTAACAGCAATCGATGTAGTTTGCCATGGTGATTATCTGTTAGCACATCTTATATGACTGCTTGTGTTCTTTTCAGTTCAGCTATGATTAACGTCAATTGAATTGATAAGACGTTAAATAGCTGCAGTAGTTTAACTTGTTGCATTTCTTCAGCTTTATATTTTAGTTGGTTCCGGATCTGAGTGATTTGTTCGTTGACGTAATCAAAATTTGTCTTAGTTGTTAACTGGCCCTGCTTGATGTTGATAGTAAAGGGTGGTTAAATTTTTAGAGCCGATGTTGATTTTGAATAAAACACAAATTATTTAAGAATTTACTATCATTTCTTAATATTATGATAGTATTGGCATGGTTCAATTATGTATGGAACAAAATATGGGCCAAATGGCCGCGGCGACCTCGGCGGCACACCTCCATCTGATGGTCCAAATTTTCGATGACGCTGAATCATAATTGAGGTTCTATGCCGTTAATGTGCCGAATTATTTCATCCTTTAGCTCTTGAATTGTTGCTGGCTAATCGACGTACACCTTTTCTTTCAAATAACTCCAAAGAAAAAAGTCCAATGGTGTCAAATCACATGATCTTGGCGGCCAATTGATATAGCCACCACGTGAGATAAAACTGCCATTGAATTTGTCGCGCAAAAGAGCCATTGTTTTGTTAGCTGTGTGGCAAGTGGCACCGTCCTGTTGAAACCACATATCGTCCACATCCATATCTTCCAAATCTCACGATAGCGAACACCATTCACAGTAACTGCCTGCCTGGCCGGCCTCATTTTGAAAAAAATACGGCCCGATAATGCCGCCAGCCCATAAACCGCACCAAACAGTCACTATTTGTGAGTGCATTGGTTTTTCGACAATCACTCTTGGATTATCATTCGCCCAAATACGGCAATTCTGCTTATTGACGAATCCACTGAGGTGAAAATGTGCCTCATCACTGAAGATGATTTTCTTCGAAAATTTATCATCCACTGTTGCCATTTCTTGACACCATTCTGACCATTGACGACGCTTGAAATGGTCAAGAGGCTTTAGTTATTGAGTCAATAGCACCTCGTAAACGTGTAAATGCAAGTCTTTATGCATAGTGTTCTTCAACGACGAGCGTGAGAGGTGCAATTGTTGGGCACGACGACGAGTTGAGGTGGACAGCTCTTCAGCCACACTATCACGAACAGCAGCAATATTTTGTGCAGTACAAGCTGTACGAGCATGCAATGGTGTTTTCACATCTCCTACAGACCCGGTTTGCTCAAATTTTTGCACTATTTTTCCTATTGTACGCACATTTGGAAGATTAAATTGACCAAAAAATTACGAAATGCACGATATGCATTTTGATTTGAACGTCCATTTTCATAAGTCTGAATAACTTTTACGCGTTGCTCGATTGTGTATCTTTCCATGGTTCGAATTAAATTAGTCTAAAATTGAGAAATATCAAATGAAATGCAGAGAAAACTTGACGTTTAGGTGTGGTTCACATTCAAAATCGGCCCTTAAAATTTAACCAGCCTATATACAGTACTTGAAACACCTATACAAATTAGAGTAAACTAAATTTCAATTTTTACAAACAATAATATATTTATCAAAAAAAAAAAAAAATCGGAAAAGGAACATTTTTTTACGTATTTGAAATTACGAAAGATTTTGTAAAAACAAAAAGAAAATCTATCTTCAGAGAAGAGTTGAGAAAAAATTTCTATAAGACTTCACTTTAAGCCAGAGTGAAAATAATAATCATTTACGCTATAAACTCCTCAACATCCGCTAAATGTTGTTGAGTATAAGGCAACAGCGCCGCTTATTGTTGTTGATGTAACACATCAAAATGAAGCAGTTAAAACAGGACCTATTGATGTACGAATTGAGTTTTACACCGAAGCAAACAAACCGATTCCAGACAAAACGTCAGCTTACTGTTTGGTAATCCATGATCGTTTAATTGAATACACTCCTCTAACAAATGAAATCATAAGAATAATTTAAATATAAAATACATTTTTTTCACAATTTATATATAACAAATCAATAAAAGAACAATAATGATTCATATATAAATCAACTCGTTTTGTTTTATTTATGTCAACATAGTTGCGTATGGTCATGGTTACGATGACGCTTTCAATCTCTAGCTTAACTTATCATTAACCCAAGCCGCCGCCGCAGCCGCCGTTGCTTCTTTCATACTTTGTCTTTACATTAGTCAACCAACTCATATTAAATTTATTAAAATGCCTGACAACTACACTGCCTCTCTCTTATCATGAACTTGTGGTTTTTGGCACGCTTATTACGCTTACTATGTAGCTTGGACTTATCGTCTTTAACTTGAAATTTGTAGCGACTTAAATTCATAAACTTTAATATGTTAGGCATGGGAAAAATAAAAAATATTTTACTTCTTCACTGTTTCCTTATCTTAAACTTGCGGTTTTAGGTCCGCTTATTACGCATACTATGAAGCTGAAGGCTTATCACCTCAAACATGAAAATTTTATAGCGACTTAAATACATAAACATTATGCTTGCTATGAAGCTTGGGCTTATCACCTTAAACTTGAAATTTTGATTTATAGCAACAACAACACGCTTCAGCCATCCTACTTCAGCCAGTTTGACCAATCATAGCCCATCTAGCTATCCGTCCGTCCATCCATCCGCCCATCTTGCATGCTTATCTCCAATTTATAACAACAACACGCTTCAGCCACCCTACTATCGGCCAACTTGACCGATAGTCCGCGACGCCGACTGCGCTGCACCTCACAATTTTGTGAATTTGGAGGCCCATAAGGAAATACACGCGTTTTTGATTTAGAATCCCCGTAGCTACTCTACTCATAAGCCATCACAAGAGTCCTCAACAACCCAATGTCTACGGGCTGCGATCAATTACCTTGCAACCTCGCTGCAAACTACTTGAATATACAAAAGATGCAGTGATCCACAAGAATGAAGTTATCCCAGGAGTATATTTGGCGGAGACCCTGGTACGCCCAACCAATAAAAAAGTTAAAGTTTTCTTCCTAAATTCTACAGAAAAAAATTAAAGTAATTAATCTAAATGAAATTAACTATGAATGGGAAAGAATAGAAAACTTTGATACCGTTAAACTAGATAGAAATAGGAATATAATAAGAAATAGATTGAAAAAGGTAGAAACAGCTATCGAACTGAATCATTGTAATTTAGAAGAAATAAAGTCAATCTTAGAGATGTGTAGGAATTATAACGACTTATTTTATTTCAAAGGAGACTATCTTACAGTTACAGATACAGCTGACCATAAAATTATTGCAGAAGAAAATATACCTCCTTTATTTGTAAGACCGTATAGACTTCCCGAAAGCTAAAGAAACGAAATCCACAAACAAGTTAATGAAATGTCAGAAGACAATATTATCCGATCAAGTTCAAGTCCATGGGACTCACCCCTTTTATTAGTTCCAAAAA
Source organism: Dichetophora obliterata (assembly GCA_963920525.1). Taxonomy (NCBI): domain Eukaryota; kingdom Metazoa; phylum Arthropoda; class Insecta; order Diptera; family Sciomyzidae; genus Dichetophora; species Dichetophora obliterata. The sequence goes on from OY986436.1 coordinate 134,456,496, forward strand.
AGGCAGACTCCGAAGGCCAAAAACGCTGGAGAGTCGTGGTAGATTTTCGTAAGCTAAATGATTTAACAGTAGGCGACGCTTACCCCTTACCTAATAGTACAGATATATTAGATCAATTAGGAAAAGCTAAACATTTCAGCACACTAGATTTAGCCAAAGGTTTTCATCAAATTCCTGTAAAGGAATCTGATAAATGCAAAACTGCATTTAGTACACCATTCGGACACTACGAATATAACCGAATGCCATTTGGGTTAAAAAAACGCCCTTCAACGTTTCAAGGACTCATGAACAACGTACTCATGGGGTTGCAAGGCTTCGAATGTGTTGTGTATGTCGACGACATCGTAGTTTATGGTTATAACCTAACAGATCATAAAAAACAATTAATTAAAATATTTGACCGATTGCGTCAACATACCTTAAAGTTACAACCTGACAAATGTAATTTCCTAAAACAAGAACTCACTTACTTGGGGCATATTATTCCAGAGGATGGAATTAAGCCAGACCCAGAAAAAAAAATCAAAATGGCTAAAACTTACCCAATATCAAAAAATACAAAAGGTATAAAATCTTTTTTAGGATTCGCGAGATTAACTCGCGAGAATTTGGTAAAGTTGTGTCACCGTTGGTGATTTATACAAAATTTTACAGGCATATGAAAACCATTAACTAAAATACTTAAAAAGGATATCAAATTTAAATAAAAAAAAATCAAATTTAAAGGGCTAAAAAATAAGATAATTAACCCTCCAATTTTAGCATGCCCGGATTTTGATCAGGAATTCATTGTTACGACAGACGCGAGTGATGTAGGGCTTGGCGCTGTTTTGTCTCAAGGCATAATAGGTAGAGATAGGACAATCTGTTTTGCAAGCAGATGGACGCTGAAACACGTTACAGCACCACGGAAAAGGAGTTGTTGGCAATAATCTTCGCCGTAAAACAATTTCGACCATATATTTATGGAAAGAAATTTACCATTTATACAGATCACAAGTCACTTGAATGGCTGATGAAATTAAAAGACCCTATGCCAAGGTTAGCTAGGTGGCGAATCCTTCTGTCTGAATACGAATACGTAATCAAATATAAGGCAGGGAAAGTTAACACATATGCGGATGTACTTAGTCGCAGAGAAAATGAAAATAAGGTACTAGTTATGACGAGGCAAATGGTACACAAAAATCAAAACGAAGAAATACAAAAGGAAATTAACCAGAAAATTAAAAAAACTAGAAAATACAATATCATAGAAACACAGGAAGCGTTTCTTTCAAATAAAATATCAACAGTAAAATACTAATATCAATCACAGAATCAATAGAGGAAAAACTTGTAATAAAAATAATCCCACAGCTTACAAAGCCAATAATAGGAAAAATTGCCTACTCTCAAAATAATGCAAAGTTATTAACAACCACTTTGCCCATACCATTTAAAACTTCAAAAGATCAGGAATTAGCACAGAACACTTTACAAAAAATTAAAAACGGACATTGTAAACAGGATCAAGAATCTATTCCAATAGCAGTCCCAAACTTTAACTCCCAATTTAATGAACATTTCAAAACGATACTTAAAGACGTCTTTTCAAACAAAACAATTTATTTACATACAAATCAGAGAACAATCGTGGAGAATGTTAAAGAAATTAACAAAATTTTAACAGAATATCATAAATCACATTTCGGATTAGATAGAACATTGAAAAAATTAAAAACACATTTTTGCTGGCCTACAATGAAACAAGACGTAAAAAATACATAAAAAAATCTGAATCTTTTCAGAAAAATAAGTCAATTAAATCTCCAAAAGTGCCGATGAAAATTACTACCACAACCTCATCACCGTTTGAAAGAGTAGCGTTGGACATAGTTGGTCCGCTTCCAGTGTCGTACAAAAATACTAAATACATTTTAACATTTCAGGATGATTTAACTAAATGCACCGAAGCTTGTAACGACCTTAAATCTCTGGCCGCGGATGCCAAGGTTCGTTGCAAGTATTTATACTTTCTTCTTCTCGGACTTCAAATCAAACTCACACGGTCTCTGAATGAAATGATCCTTAATTTACAAAAGAGAGATACACTTAAATCTAATGACAATGGTTAACATAAGACTAATTATGTTTGTATTTTTAATAAATGTTTAATCTAACATTTGACTGAAAATACTGTTCAGAATGATTTCAAATAAAATAAACGAAAAAAAAAAATAAATTGTACAGATTTCATAGAAAATTTAAAAATGAGTAGTAACACTTCAATATACATTAAGGCCTACTGAATAATTTGTAGTTTGAATAAAAAACAAAATAAAATGTAATTCATTGGCAAATTGACAAGTTTGTCAAAAGCATACTAGTTGGTATCCTAATCTATTCAATACAGTATAAAGTTCAAATTAAAGTAATAATTAAAGTCCACACCACGTCTACGTTAGGTTCTTACTTCAATAATTGGCACCTTTTAAGTCCCTTTGTAATACTTTTCCACACATTCAATGCGTATTTGTTGAAGGCAACCTTTTTTAAATCTTAATAGTATTTACGAAAATTACAAATATATATTTCAATGATTAATGTTACTGAAGGTTACTATACGTAATTTATGATTTCTCAACCTCTTATGATTGAATTTAGAGAACCAGCCACACTTTGCTTGGTTGTGTAAGTTTTATTTAGATTAGAGAACCACCCACACTTTGCTTGGTTGTGTAAGTTTTATTTTAATTAGATTTAATGCCCCTATTTCCGTGAGTACTCAGGCTGGGAGTTTATTGTAAATAAGCTTAGACGTTTAATTATTATTCTTATGATGAGCCCCTCTCATCGATTATTCATTTGGTTTGTTTCAATTTAAAATGAAATATTTTACTTTTAAATTATTTATTATGGGAGTAAGGGTGTGCGCCCAGGTTCAATCGTTTTACACCCCTAACTACTAACTGAAGCTAGACTATGGTTACTTAGGGAACATTCTTACCTGGATAAGGATGAAAGATTTAGTGAAGAATCTGATTTAATGATGGCGGTGATGGACAGACTTCGAGTGTCGTCATGCCGCCTTTAGCTCGGCTTCTGTTCAAGGTAGGAATGGGAAGTCTAGGGTAGTGAGCGAGACCCGAGTGTCGTCATGCCGCCTTTAGCTCGGATCCTGCTCAAGAGATGGGTGGAAAATGCTGATATGAATGAGCGAAACTCGAGTGTCGTTATGCCGCCTTTAGCTCGGCTTCTGCCCCAGGCATGGGTGGGAAAGTCTACTAAGAGCGGGTGAACTTCAAGTGTCGTTATGCCGCCTTTAGCTCGACTTCTGCTCAAGATATGGAGAAGGAAATCTACCTAGCGTGTATGAAAATTACTAAACTTAATTATTGAAAATATTTGCTAAAGTTACTAACACCAGCTGTATCTCGTTGTGCATATAAATGGGCGAAGTATGATTGTCGTCATGCCACCTTTAGCTCGACCTCTGCTCAGAAATATGGTTACCAACGGTGACACAACTTTACCAAATTCTCCTCGAAATCATCCCTTACGCCCCTGCCTCTTACAGAAACTCATCTGTATCAAAATCTATTACCCTTTTGCTATAATCACCCTTTGAAACACACTTTATTCCCCAATGCTAAATTAAATTACTATGAACGCAAGTAGGTAGTTGCTATTTCACTTTATGTGTATTATAAATAAAATATTAAGGTAGAATTATAATAGACGTAATGTAATGTAACGAAATGTTGTCAACTGTCATCGGGACGGGACGTAATGTAAGAAAACGTTGTAGCAATTATAATAGGCAGTAGCCAGGCAGTTGTTTGTCGTAAATAACTGCACGTTCCCGTACAAGTTCAATTAAAACTTCGTCATCCATAGCTGTGGATATAAAGAACTATCACATTAATAACGAAAACTCAACAAAAAGCGTAGTTGAACAATATAAAATAGCGCAATAATCGAATCTAACCTCAATGTTTAGTTGTTCTTTGAACAGACGTAATGTAAGGTAACGTAGAAATCGAAATCCAACGGATCCTTACGTCCCGTTACATTACGTTACTTCTATTATAATCACTTGTATAAGAAAAGTATTGATTGAAACAGTAAGTGAGAGAACACACTGCTGCAGTGACATTTCACCACATTACGTTACGTCTATTATAACTGGGCCTTTACGATGAACTATTTATTACCCTTTACGTTAAAACTCCCGGCGTCAATACTCTATTACTAGCATTTAACTCTTGTGGGTAACTGCTTTCCCCAATTCTATATGATTATTATTATTAAACTTTGCCCTAACTGACTAGGTCTTTATTAAGCAAATAAACTAAAATACACTACTATAAATGAAGTTTGTGATACGTTACTGGGATCCTCCAGTGTTCGCCTTGGTTGTCGCTATCCTTCTTCTGCCCGTCTCTGACTGCAGTTGGTGATACTTGTCGTGAACTCTGCTGCGAGGTGCCGCTTGGTTATACTGTCACTGCTCAATCGTAAACGCTGCTCGGATGCAGTCGCTGCTTCAGTTGCAGTCGCTGCACGGCCGTTGTTGCTTCTCAGTCACAATCACTGCTCGGCCGCTGTCGCTGCTCAGTCGCTACTCAGTTACTATTCGCTGCACGGTCGCAGTCGTCGTTCGGTTACTGTTGACTTAATCGCTATGCTGTAGTTGGTGGGGGCAGCGTCGTCACTACCACCAACTGGAGACTCGCGGAGCACTTATTAATTTCGACTGTTCACCTTGGCACTTTAAAATCAAACTCCCACATTTCCTCTAAGTCTCGCCTTTTATACTCCAGTCAGTTGAGTGGTTGGCTTGTGTCTTTTTTCGGATCGTGTTTCTCTCTCGCCTTCGAATCTTCTCGAATAACCTCACGCCATATTGCCGTTGTTGACCGGCTGCTTGCCTTTATCATCATCGCCCGTTAATCATATTGTGCATGAAAAAAATAAAAGAGAAAACATATTAATACAGGCAGGTCATCCTGGTAGGAAAATATGCATGGCCATGGTATTTCAGGTAATCCCTCGTGTAAGCACTAGCTACCGCTTCCCTAGAACTGAAAACCTGTGGAGTATATCGTGGGTGTTTAAATTCTTAAATGAATTTTAGCGTAAGGAATGTTGTATCTTCTGCGACATTCCCTACATTTACTTACGTCTGATATTTATCTGTCTTTACCAGCGCAGTGAAATAGGCCGTAAGGCACACACCAGTATTCGGTATTCATTTGAGTTATTTATTCAATAAATAAACTTAATATTAAAAAAAAGATGCATTCATTTCGCGTGCATTTACTTCTAGTATGCTTATACTATTATTATTTCATTACTTAAATTGCCTGAAACATTTTGATTTCATGAACAGGTTACAGCCCGGCTGCATACCATGCTCGGTTATAGGGTGATTACATTGCTTTTCAACAACACTCTCAACCTGACCCTCTCCGATTTGGTTTAAACTTTGTATACACGTAGTGTTGGTTACAATTTAGAAAATCAATTTGTAATTTTTTTTTTCTCGAGTGGTTGCTGAGTTACGGGTACTTAAAAATTGAAAAATTTGTTTTTTTTCTGATTACTGATTTCGGTTAAGTTTGAGATAGAGCAACGATTTTAGATTCATATTAAAGATATTTTCAAAAGGCTTATTTTATCGAAGAATTTTATCAACTTTGTTTAGCTTACACCGAAGCACCGATGTTGCACTGTGCACATAAACACACATATGGCATTCTTTAGTGTGTTCAGTTCTTGTTGCTTTCTCGCAAGCTGCTGTGTTGAGCATAAATTTTAAAGTAAGTTTACTTCGAAAATTATTTTAATAGTGTTCCCATTGTCGTCCCAGGCTGAAATTTTGAGAAAACTTAGATAAATTATTATTAATATATATTTTTTTAAAAAATTTTTAAAAATGACTTTCACAAAAATATTTTTTTTAAACTTTTATGCAAAAAAAATAACGTAAATATTTGAGAAATTTTAAAGTTTTATTAAAATAAGCCTTTTGAAAATATTTTTAATATTAATCTAAAATCGTTGCTCTATCTCAAACTTAACCGAAGTTATGATCAAATAAAAATCAGTCTTCAAGAAAAAAAACCGAATTTTTTCAATTTTTGAGTTTTTATTTTAAATTTTAAACAAATTTATTTTCTAATTTGTAGCCAACACTACGTGTATACAAAGTTTAAACCAAATCGGAATGGGTCAGGTTGAGAATTTAATTTTTTTTTTGTCGAAAAGCAATGGAATCACTCTATATTAAATGCAGTTTTCCTGCTGGGAGTCTTCCTAATAAAACTCTCCCGGTGCTTGACCCAGTCGAAATCTGAAAAGACATTACGCAAGTTAGGAAAACATGTGGGGATAAAATTAGGTAGAAATTTTATTCCTTACAAGCTATACCTTTGTAAAATGCAGAGGCGACAACAGTTGCCAGGGCTTTTGTAGAGCAAATACTTTGCAGATTCGGTTTTCCAGAATCAGTATTAACCGACCAAGGTACAAATTTTCTCAGCGAGTTATTTAGAGAAGTATGTAAACTATTAAAAATTAAAAAATTACAAACTACTAGATATCATCCACAAACCAATGGAGCACTTGAGCGTAGCCACCGTACTTTAGCTGAATATCTTCGACATTATGTAAATAATGGCCCCCTCACTTGGCACGACTGGATACCATATGCAATATTTGTTTTTAATAATACACCACATAGTAGCACTAATTACAGCCCTCGCAAATTACTTTACGGATTTCCCGCCAAAATTCCTTCTAATTTGCAAAAAGATTCAACTTTAAATTATACTGAAGGCAAATCTACAACATGGATTTAAAATTGAAGGACAAACGTTAAAAACTAAAAAGGAAAAATCTAAAGAATGTTATGATAAATGTTCAAAGCCAAAAACCTTCAACGTTGGAGACAACGTATTAATTAAAAACCAAACTAGAAAAAATAAATTCTCCACTCTATGGGAAGGCCCTTTCGAAGTAATTAAAATAATATCACCAGAAAAAACAGCTATAAAAATTCGAAATAAAATTGAATTCATACACAATAATAATCTTAAACAATTTTCGGATTAAAACAACACATTCACTTCTCGAACACTTAACACAAAACTTTAAACACACAAAAAAAAAAGAAAGAGAAAGCAACAAAATCTAAACAACATATATATATATATATATACATTATCAGACAATGCTGCTGATAATTTTCATAATACTGACACTTTTTGTTCATGGCTCGGTAAAAATAACACCAATACTTAACAATCCAGGAATATATTTTGAAGAAATATTTTTGAAGCAAAACATTTTTAGGATTTTTTTCAAACAGTTTTCCTAGACGTCCGCCAGATTAACATAAATCGTTTTTAAATAAAAACAAAGAGAAAGTTGCAAGGACTTAATTGTTAATGAGAAAAATTTTATTTGCAAAAATTTTCAAACAACAAAAATACCCTCCCAATGAATGCTTCAAATCAAATTAAAAATATCAGATTAAAAATTTAAAATAAAAATATACGAATAGAAGAAAGAATTTTTATTTTTATGAATAGAAAATTTTTATTTGCAAAAATTTTTAAACAACAACACATCCTCCTGACGAATTTAAAAAACTACCTTTAAAAAAAATTCTCTGTATCAACTCTTAAACTATCTACATACAAATATCTTAACGAATTGAAAATATTTAAATATAAAATTTAAGTGAATATACCTTAACGTATAAATATATCTTTATATATAATTAGAAAATTTTTATTTTTAAAATCATAAGAATGAAAAACAATAACACAATAAATTATATATTCTTAATTAAATAACCTCACATAAAAACATAATGTTTACTTCAAAGAAAATATATATGTATAATTTACAGGAATCATTCATTTCTTAGTTACGCTACATAACTTTCTCTTAATTAATCAAATCAAATATTAAAATATTAAAAATGTGTACAATAATTATATTAAGCTTTACGTGTATAGTGTAAGGCTATGTCAGTCTCTGAAGATCGACCCGGCCTCGATTTTTGCCTCTTCAAGGAAAAAATTTTCTTTTATAAAGGGGGAGAGATGTTGTATCCCACAACATTACTCTGTACATTTTGTACACTCAGACCTCATAACATGCAATAACAATAGAGTTCAGCTACTACAGCTTTTTCACACTTTCTCCGCAGTTGATCATTTTAAGAACCAACCCAAATATCATTGAAATATTTCAAAGATATCGATAAAAGTGGTCAAAAAAAAACCAAAAGGGAGAAAAATTTACCCACCATAATATGGGTTGGGCTCAGGGACAACACAAGACATAACAACTAACCATGCGTTTACATCAGTGTCGGGCAAAAATCAAAATCCTATTCACATGTGATTGAATTAGATTTTGCTACCGACGTCAATGCCTGCATTCAGCGGAAGGAACTGTTCCACAACTTTCGGGCTGAATGGTACGCGCTCACAGAACATGTTCCTTGAGCTGCCACAATATATATAGCGAAGATATGTTATGCTACTTCGCTACCTGAGCGCTTTTTCGGATAGAATGCAGCCAATGTTTCCACACGTACAGAAAAAACCTTCGTTTGGCGTACGAACAGCAGCCGAATAATGCATTTGGTTCGTGCTTATGAGACGCTATGAGCGTAAATTTGATATTCAACTGATGTTAGTTGACGTTAAGCATTCAAAAAGGCAAGAACTCGCTACTGCTCGCTTCGCAACTATCAAAAGAATACAGAAGGAGAAATGTTTAATGATAAATGGATGCTAGATTTTTTTTTATAGAAAATACACACGATGTAGCGCAATGCCTAATATGCGAACGCACTGTTTGTCGTTCCGTATTAATGGGCAAAGGCATTACTCGGTTTGTCACGCACAATACAATTTAATTTTAGGAGAAGAAAGAAAAGTAAAGCTTTTGGAATTAAAAGCTAAATATTTTTTAAGGTTTATTGCTGATGATGTTTATACAAATATGAATAATTCTAATATTCATAATAGTTACATCCCTGTCTTTTAAAGGAATTCCTGTCTGAAGACATTCCTGTCTGCAATTTAACCCTACGGTCCATAACGAACGGGATTCCGGGATTTAAGTTTTTTCGTTTATATTCAAATAAAATAATATACATATGCACAGATTATTAGAAACGCTTAATTTTTACATCTCAACTGTACAAATTTCATGTTTGTAAGATAAAATTGGTTTCTATGGGCATTTTCTACCTAAAAGGCACACAAAAGTAAACAGAAACTGGTTTTATGTTTCTGTTTGTGTTTTTAGGTAGCAAATGTTGTGTTTGTATTTTTTGTGTTTTTTTTTGTTTGTGTTTTTAGGTAGCAAATGTTCAGCTACGGTAGAAAAAGAATTCATTTCAATGATTTCGTCAGTATAAGTTGAACTGTTGAACAATGAAGTTGAAGAAAAATGAACCGCAAAATAGAATATTTAACTGAAAGTCAATATATGCGTTTGAGTGAAGAAGCCAGAAGCAGATATATTGAGTCTATACTTGATAATATGACTGTGGATGACGATGCTTTAGAGCCAATTGAGGAAGAAGGAGAGGTATTTACGGGAGAATTGCAAGACTCAGAAAGTGAAGACAATGACAACGAAATTCCAGCCGCTATTGACACGCCAATGCAAATTGAGCAAGATGTATTTGAAGATGAAAGTGACAGCGAAACTGGTATGGTTAAAGAAAATGCACCAACATTAAGCACAACAGAAAGTATGATTGCACGTGATGGTACTCAATGGCAACCAACACCACCTGTTTGTCAACAAATAAGGAGTCACAACATCGTAAGAACTCGCAGTGGTCCATTACGAATGACGGAAAGTATGACTGGTATGCAATGCTTCAAGAGTTATTTTACAATAGAAATGGTCAATATAATCGTGAGTAGATAAGCTATGGGGATTCTAAATCAAAAACGCGTGTATTTCCTTATGGGCCTCCAAATTCACAAAATTGTGAGGTGCAGCGCAGTCGGCGTAGTACGATCGGTCAAGTTGGCCGATAGTAGGGTGGCTGAAGCATGTTGTTGTTGTTGCAAATTGGAGATAAGCATGCAAGATGTACGGACGGAGGGATAGCTAGGGGGTCTGATAGGTCAAGCTAGCTGAAGTAGAACGGTTGAAGCGTGCTGTTGCTATAAATTGGAGATAAGCACGCAATGGACGGACGGACGGATTGATAGCAAGATGGGCTATGACATATGTTCTAGAAGCTTCTAGAATGTTCTAGAAGTAATTGAAATTGGAGATAAGTACGCAAGATGGACGGACGGACGGATTGATAGCCAGATGGGATATGACATATGTTTTAGAAGCTTCTAGAATGTTCTAGAAGTAATTGAAATTGGAGATAAGCGCGCAAGATGAACGGACGGACGGATTGATAGCCAGATGGGCTATGACATATGTTTTAGAAGCTTCTAGAATGTTTTAGAAGTAATTGAAATTGGAGATAAGCACGCAAGATGGACGGATTGATAGCCAGATGGGCTATGACATATGTTTTCTAGTACATTCTAGAATGTTCTAGAAGCAATTGAAATTGGTGATAAGCATGCAAGTTAGACGGACGGAGGGATAGCTAGGGGGGTATGATTGGTCAAACTAGCTGAAGTGGGAGATAAGCAAGCATAGAAGACGAATGGGCAGACAGTCGGACAGATAGTCAGATGGATGGACGGACGGACGGATAGCTAGCTAGATGGGGGTATGATTGATCAAACTAGCTGAAGTATGATGAGTGATGTTGTTGTTGTTGTTGGTATAAATCAAATTTTAAGTTTAAGGTGATAAGCCCAAGCTTCATAGCAAGCAGAATGTTTATAGATTTAAGTCGTTACAAATTGCATGTTTAAGGTGATAAGCCCAGACCCTCCACAACATAAATCATGTAAAGCTATTTCTTGAAGATTATATTGAGTGTAGTTGTAAAGCATTTAATAAATTTAATATGAGTTGGTTGACTAATGTAAAAACAGAGTGTGAAAGCAGCAAAATAAATTAAGCTAACGATTGAAAGCGATATCATAACCATGACCATACACAACTATGCTAATATAAATAAATCAAAACGAGTTGATTTATATATGAATCATTATTGTTCTTTTATTGATTTGTTATATTTAAAGTTTGATAATTACATGTATAAAAGCAATAATTACATGCATAAAAAGTTATTGATTTAACCATTCAGCTTCGAGTACAATTTTGCTCTATTTTCTTCTTCTGTTTCTGCATCTTTTTACTCCTTTACCAATCTTATTTTTAGCGTCTTTTTGCTCCTTTGCCCATTTTGCTAACTTTTGGTCATCCTTCTTCTTCTTACACTTCTCCTCTAAGTGCGAGTTGCTACCGCAGTAGTAGCAATAAATTAATTTACGATGGATTACTAGACAATAGGCCGATGTTTTATCTGGAATCGGTTTGTTTGCTTCGGTATCAAATTCGATTCGTATATCAATAGGTAGGCACCACAAATTTAATGTTAAAGATGATAACCTCAAGCTTCATAGTAAGCGTATTAAACGGATCCAAAACCGAATGTTTAAGATAAGGGAGCAGTATGGCTGTTAAGCATTTTAATAAATTTAATATGAGTCGGTTGAATAATGTAAAATAGAGTATGAAAGCAGCAAAGAAGATAAGGATTTAAGAATAATTTATTATTTGAACCCATAAATATATATAAATAATTGAATCGAGAGTTTTTAGTTCATTCAATATTTGATCAGCATCATAAAGTATTTAAACATATTTCGTGAAGATTTATTTATTTGTATTTCTTGAATTTTAAAATGAGTGCACGCGTCAACAAAGTTTTAAAAAATGCAAAAGCATTATATATAAATGCTCAAAAGAATCGTGAGCTAGTTATGCCGAGTATAAAAGAGTGCTCATCGCTCCTTATTACCCTTCGGGGTATTTTACGATGGGCAACAACTGTTGGAACAAAGCAGAGTGCTACATGTGCCATAGGACTGATTCAAGGCTATCGCACGCAGTTGAAGAAGCTCAATGCTTTTACTGGTGCAGGTCTTTCCCGAACGGGTAACAGATCGAATTGGGCTTCCATTCGAATTCGATGGGAAGAAATCGAGTCAACATTTGGTGGACGGTAAGCTTAATTTTTAAATAATTTTATTACCATATTACATATTTCGATTTAATATAATATATTAATTTAAACCATATTTTAATTTTCAGAGTACGTACCGGCGTCATAATTAATTTAACGCATAAAGATCCCCAGAATTTCTTGGCATATTGTCTAGATCTCTTCCAGCGCACCGTTAAAAAATCCTTAGTGAAATTTACGTCTCTTAAGGTAAATACAATATTTTGTGGCGAATTTCGAGTTACTAGAGCTAATGAGGAAATTAGTGACTTGAAATTCATGAATACGAAAAATGTTGCAATTTACCGGGAAACGGATATTAGAGCTTGGTTTTTTGAGCATGTTCAAAATACAATTTTGAAAAAGCTGGAAGAGTTCCAAGAACGTGATAGTGGATGGGCGTTGGCTGCAGTCGTTAACTTGGCAGTGAACATCAACAAATACACGCCACAGCTGGGATCGTCATATATCCCGCTACCACCACAGATTCATAGGAAAAAAGCATGCGTTAATGTGAAAAATGATGACAACGCATGTTTTGCTTGGGCAATCATATTTTCTCTGCATCCAGCGAATATAAATACGGAACGCATGTCAATGCATCCAAATTATCGTGATTTACTAAATTTGTCAAATATAGTATTTCCAATGACGATGAGACAGATCCCGAGATTTGAGATGCAAAACAACATCTCAATTAATGTATATATTCTGCATAAAAACAGAAACAAATTTACAGTGCTACCGTCATATTTGACAAAAAATAAAATGGTATGTCACATAAATCTCCTGATGGTGCAGAGCAGATATCAGAATGAAGCTGATGATGGTGATGATAACAACAATATCGCTGATAATGGAGATGGTAGCAGCAATGATGATGTGCCAGTCACATACCATTATGTGTGGATAAAAAGCCTTTCACAGCTTTTATCCATGCAAGTATCAGCACATCGTGAAGCCAAATATTTTTGTGATAGATGTTTGCACTACTTCCACTCAGCACTCAAGTTGGAGCAGCACAGCGAGGACTGCAGCAGACTAAACAACTGTAAAATAAGGATGCCGACAGAAGCTGAGAAGGAGGTTTGCTTTAAAAATTTAAAAAATAAGATTATGACCCCATTTGTGGTATATGCCGATTTGGAGTGCATTTTGGCAAAGTCCATTGTTGGAAATGCATACCAGAAGCATATAACATATAGTGTGGGTTTTTATGTTAAGTGTGCGTATGACCCCATGTTATCGTTTTATAAAAGCTATCGTGGGGCAGATTGTATTGGTTTGTTTCGGAACTAAATAATTTTGCCGAAGATGTTGAAACTGTCTTTCATGGATGACATGACTGTTGAGCAAGTTCAAAGTTTCACGATCGCCAACACATATCACATATGTGAGAAAGCCTTCACCGGTGATAATGTCAAGGTACGTGATCATTGTCATCTTACCGGTGTTTATCGAGGCCCAGCGCATAAGGGGTGCAACATAAACTTCGAAGACTCGCACACAATACCCATAATTTTTCATAATCTCACTGGTTATGACTCGCATTTCATTTTTAAAAATTTAGCTACCGATTTAAAGGGACGTATTGACCTTCTACCAATAAACAGGGAACGTTACATTTCATTTACAAAACGACTGGACGAATATGTAATAAAATATCGGTTTATTGACTCATTCAGATTCATGGCGAGTAGCTTAGATACTTTAGCCTCACATCTACCAAATTTCAATATTCTAAAGTTGGAGTTTAACAATTTAAATGATGAACAATTAAATTTGCTGACACGTAAGGGTGTCTTTCCGTATGACTACTGCGATGATGTAGTTAAATTTTTAGAAACATCATTACCCGATATTACACATTTCTACAATCAACTTAATGATACAAACATCAGCGCAGAGGATTATGCTCATGCACAAAAAGTCTGGGCTGAATTAAGTATTAATAATTTGGGGGAATATTCAGATATTTATTTGAAAACAGACGTTTTACTATTATCAGATGTTTTTGAACAATTTCGCACAAGTTGTCATAAAACTTATGGCCTAGATCCCGCACATTATTTCACTCTACCTGGTTATACATGGGATGCAATGCTTAAGCATACTGATATAACCCTTGAGCTATTGACAGATATTGATATGCTCATGTTTGTAGAGCGAGGTATTCGTGGGGGTCTTAGCCAGTGTACTAAGCGAAATTCGAAAGCCAACAATAAGTACATGACTGATTTCGATGAGGCTCAACCATCCAAATTCTTAATGTATTATGACATTAATAATCAGTATGGTTGGGCCATGTCTCAATTTCTCTCCCACAGTGAGTTTCATTGGCTGTCAGATTCTCAAAATTTTAATGTTGAAGCCATAGCTGACGATTCAGATGTAGGATATATTCTCGAGGTAGATTTAGAGTATCCAATTAATCTCCACGATTACCATAAAGATCTCCCCTTTTGCCCTGATCATATTACACCTCCAGGATCAAAGCAGAAAAAACTGTTGGCAACTCTGGGCGGTAGCGTGAGATATATTATTCACTACAGAAATCTAAAGCAGGCTTTGAAATATGGATTAAGGCTATCTAAAATTCACAAAATTTTGAAATTTAGACAATCTGCATGGTTGAAGTCATTTATCGATCTAAACACGAGTCTTCGAACAGCAGCTATAAATGAGTTTGAGAAGAATCTTTTCAAACTCATGAATAATGCTGTGTTTGGGAAAACTATGGAAAACATACGTAAACATAGTGTTGTTAAATTGGTGACGAGTTGGTAAGGTCGATATGGTGCCGAAGCCCTTATTTCTAAGCCTGAGTTTAAGGCCTCAACAATATTTTGCGAAAATTTGGTGGCAATTGAACTCAATAAAACTGAAATATACTTCAATAAGCCCATTTATGTTGGTATGTGCATCCTTGATTTAGCTAAAACAACCATTTATAATTTTCATTATGGCTCCTCACTTTGGTTCCGATTGTAGCATTTGCTATACTGATACCGATTCACTAATTTATGAGGTGACTTGTAAAGACTTGTATGAGGTCATCAAACGCGATTGCTTTATACACTTTGACACAAGTGACTATCCTATTGATAACGTGTGGGATATTCCTCAAGTCAATAAAAAAGTTTTGGGTCTCATGAAAGATGAGAATAATGGCAGTATCATGACTGAATTTGTGGGGCTCCGTGCAAAAATGTATGCGATACGTGAAGAGGGTGAAGATTCAACAAAAAAATCGAAAGGTGTAAAAAGAAACATAGTCAAGACTAAAATAACGTTTAGTGACTATGTTGATTGCCTTGAAAACAACATTGAAAAGACAGTTCAGCAAAATTTGATTCAGTCGCGGAAACATGAAGTAAGCTCGATCATACATACAAAAATTGCATTAAGCCCTCATGATAATAAGCGATTTTTGGTAGCAAATAGTAATGATACATTACCGTGGGGTCATTTCAGTATTATGGAGTAGAATAATATTACTTAAGAATAAATGTTTATTTTTAAGATTTTAAATTGTAAAAGATATATGATTAAGAAGAACAAAAATAAAATTGTTATAACTTTGTACAAAATATATTTATTTTATTTTTTTAAACTTTACTCTGCTGTTGGAATTTTATAATAATCTCTAGTATGGGTAAGTATCTGATGTCGATGATGATTATGATGACTTACAATGAAACAAAATGGATTTTATGTATTTTATTTTTTTCTTTATTCATTGCATAAGTTTTAATTAGAACTGCATAAGCTTATACAAATTTACTATTTGCACTTGAATAGTAAACAAGATTCAGATCTGTCATCAAGTTCTATATTTGTGTTTGATGAAAGGACATTTTTTCTGGCTGGTACACTTTTATTCCGCTTTGTCCATTAAATTTTTCTTGCTTCTTTTTTATTTTGGTTTTTTGCCTAATTTTCATCTTGAAAATATATAGTCAAAAGGATTTTTCCTTATCTAATTTATTTTACAAGTCATAGCGTATTAGACGAGTCGTTGGCCGAAGAACAGGTATAAATGTTTTTCTCGAAACACCTTTTTTCCGCACTCTACACGATTCCGCTTCAACGACTTGACCGGCCGCTAGGTCAGAGGTGGCAACACTGGCAGCGTGTTGTTGTTGTTATAAATGGGAGATAAGCAAGCATAGAAGACGTATGGGCAAACAGCCGGACAGATGGTCAGATGGATGGTCGGACGGAGGGATAGCTAGAAGGGGGTATGATTGTTCAAGCTGGCTGAAGTATGACGGTTGTTGTTATAAATAAAAATTTTAAGTTTAAGATGATAAGCCCAAGCTTCATAGCAAGCAGAATGTTTATAGATTTAAGTCGCTACATAAACTTCGGTGTTGTTGTTGTTGTTATAAATCAGCATTTCAAGTTTAAGGTGATAAGCTCAGACCCAAAACCGCAAGCTGAAGATAAGGAAACAGTACAGAAGTAAAATATTTTTTTATTTTTTTCCCATGCTTGTTTAATATGTTTATGAATTTAAGTCGTTACAAATTTCATGTTAAAGATGATAAGCCCTTGATCCACAACATAAATCATGTAAAGCTATTTCTTGAAGATTATATTGAGTGTAGTTGTTAAGCATTTAATAAATTTAATATGAGTTGGTTGACTAATGTTAAAACAAAGTATGAAAGCAGCAAAATAAATTAAGCTAACGATTGAAAGCGATATCATAACCATGTATGGTCATGCTGATACAACTGATACAACTATGCTGATATAAATAAAACAAAACGAGTTGATATGTACTAAGACTGATTGTCTTTTTATAAATAATTGTCATTAGTATTTATTCTTTTCCAAGTAAAGGCTGAATGGAAAGTGAATTAAAATTAATAAAAGGACCCGATTATATACGAAAACAATTAGTAGTTTACAATATGCGATTCTTAAAACAACATAAGTCAATTAACGTAAAGAATATTGATTCAAAGTTAAATTCGTCAAATAGAACACGGCACAGCTCATTACTACCGAACTCTATTCGCGGTTTTATTGTTGGACCTTCAAATTGTGGGAAAACAAATGTGATGATTAGCCTTATTGAAAGTCCCAATGGACTGAAATTTCAAAGTATTTACTTATACTCAAAGTCGGCACAGCAACCGAAATATCAATACTTGGAGCGTCTAATTAAACCTATTAAGGGGGTACATTTTTCATCATTTTCCAATAATGATGACGTCATATCTCCAGACAAAGTGCAGCCTAACTCAATATTTATATTTGATGATGTAGCATGTGAGAAACAAAATCACATACGCTCATACTTCTGCATGGGACGCCACAAGGATGTTGACAGCTTTTACTTATGTCAAACTTATACACGTATACCAAAACACCTAATTCGCGATAATGCTAATATGATTATAATATTTAAACAGGATGAGATGAATATAAAACATATTTATAGCGATCATGTTGGTTCTGATATGTCTTTTAAGACATTTTGTGACTTATGTTCAAAGTGTATATATATTTTGTTGTTGAACTTTACGATAAGGATTTAAGAATAACTTATTATTTATATATATATATATTTATATATATATATATATATGTATATATATATATATATATATACACTTCAACCATCTAACCCCATTCCATCAGCTTAGAAAAATTAGCCTACATATAGTATATATCCTCTTAACTTAGGCTCTTATGAGCTCATACGTTTCATGCTTATTTCCAATTTCGACAAGAATTATTTAAAATCCTTGAGACTTAATCTGCAAGCATGAATGAGATATTAAATGTTCTTCAAGGCCAATATATGATGAGAGCATTATAAAAAAGGAATACCATAGCTACTCACCTAAAGCCATCAACAAAATAACATGAATAGATTGAGAGGGTATCGTAAATTAATTTATTGCTACTACTGCGGTAGCAACTCGCACTTAGAAGAAGAAAGATGACCAAAAGTTAGCGAAATGGGCAAAGGAGCAAAAAGACGCTAAAAATAAAATTGGTAAAGGAGTAAAAACATGCAGAAACAGAAGAAAAAGAAGAAGAAGAAGATAGAGCAAAATTATACTCGAAGCTGAATGGTTAAATCAATTACTTTTTATGTATGTAATTATTACTTTTATACATCTAATTATCAAACTTTAAGTATAACAAATCAATAAAAGAACAATAATGATTCATTTTATTGCTACTACTGCGGTAGCAACTCGCACTTAGAGGAGAAGTGTAAGAAGAAGAAGGATGACCAAAAGTTAGCAAAATGGGCAAAGGAGCAAAAAGACGCTAAAAATAATTATTACTTTTATACATGTAATTATCAAACTTTAAATATAACAAATCAATAAAAGAACAATAATGATTCATATATAAATCAACTCGTTTTGTTTTATTTACATCAGCATAGTTGCGTATGGTCATGGTTATGATATCAATGATTTCAATCGCTAGCTTAATTTATTTTGCTGCTTTCATACTTTGTTTTTACATTAGTCAACCAACTCATATTAAATTTATTAAAATGCATAACAACTACACTCTTTACTTCTGTACTGTTTCCTTATCTTCAGCTTGCTGTTTTGGGTCTGGGATTATCACCTTAAACTGGAAATGCTGATTTATAACAACAACAACAACACCGAAGTTTTTGTAGAGACTTAAATATATAAACATTATGCTTGCTATGAAGCTTGGGCTTATCACCTTAAACATGAAATTTTGATTTATAGCAACAACAACAACACCAACCATCATACTTCAGCCAACTAGAGCAATCATACCCCCTTCTAGCTATCCCTCCGTCCGTCCATCCATCTGACTATCTGTCTGACTGTCTGCCCATACGTCTTCTATGCTTGCTTATCTCCAATTTATAACAACAACAACACGCTTCAGCCACCCTACTTCAGCCAGCTTGATCAATCATAGCCCATCTAGCTATCCGTCCGTCCGTCCATCTTGCATGTTTATCTCCAATTTATAACAACAGCACGCTTCAACCGTCCTACTTCAGCTAGCTTGACCAATCATACCCCCTAGCTATCCCTCCATCCGTACACCTTGCATGCTTATCTCCAATTTGCAACAACAACAACACTCTTCAGCCACCCTACTATCGGCCAACTTGGCCGATCGCAATACGCCGACTGCGCAGTCGGGCATAATTTTGTGAATTTTGAGGCTCATAAGAAAATACACGCGTTTTTGGTCCAGAATCCCCGTAGCTACTCTACTGCCTACATCTTTTTAAAGCGAGCTAACTTTGCAAATTCCTTTTAGGGTTTTCTAACTATACACTAGTACTATCATTCTGTGTTATTCGCTTTTCCGTTAGAAAAATGTGTTGCACAGTGTTATTGTTGTTTGTTCTGGAGATATCGACCTCTTTGCGTGTAATAATCGTATTTGCCACTTTTTAGAAACTTACTATTTGATGCAAATTTGTTTTACACTCCCAACGCAACACCTGGTAAAATATTGTAGCTGTAATCCGTAAAGTAAATTAGTTAGTAATCTATGCGTATGTAAAATTTGGTTTTGATATGGCAAGCTAAACCTCAGAAAAATAAAAAAAATCGGTCCTGTAAAATTTGCTTTTTGGCACATACGATAAATTTGCGCAAAGAGGTTGATATATGCTATTAAGTGGAACCAACTTTTTTTTTGTAAAAAAAAATTGCAGTGGGCAATATTTAGAAAACGGAGCAACAGTAAAAAAAATTATGATATTTTCGGAATTACGAATCGATTTTACATTAGAAATGGATAGTGGCATTCATTGTGCAAACAAATTTCCGTTATTTGTAAAACAGTGCAATCAACTAGTAAATTAATTTCATCAATGCACTATTGAAAATTGTTCCGATATTCTGGCCAAAAGACAGATTTTACTGAAAAAAACTGCCCTCACAAAATGCAGAATTTTTTAGATTCCGACCTGAATTTACAGAATGTTGACAGCTGAGAAAATAACAGAAAAAATGCAACATTTTTTCATTTATAGGCCTATTACGGTTCACAGCAATACACTGCTGTGCCTTTTTTTAAGTATTAGCAATATACATAATAAAAACAGAAACAGCTGTTGTGTTGTGAACTTTAATAGGCCTATTAATATTGGTGGCACTGTTGTTTTGAATTTCGATGTATTTACAATCGAGATTATGTATAGAGCCGACTGCAGGGAATTTTTAATTAAAATTCATCGAGCAATTCAGTTTATATAAAACTTACCACTTAAATCAACATTTTGATTCAATTAAGATGTGTTTCGATTATATTTTGTTTAAAAAAAGGACCTACCTCGAAATTTTGCCGGCGCTTAAAAACGCCACTGGCTCTAAGTGTTTATTATTTTAATTTATGTCAGCCGGAATAAAAATGCACTCAGGCTTTTGAATAATTAAGTCAGCTAATTGAAGCTTGTTAAATTAATGATCATTATTTCGAAAAGTCAGTGCTTATAAAGCTAATTAACGGTATTCTTAATTTTCTAAATCATATACAAAAATGTGCATAATATTAATACATAGTGTTTAAACTTAAAAAATAAAATAAAAATAAGTGAGTGAGTGAAAAGTATATATTAACTTAATGTGTAAGTGCGTAATGCAAATAGATATAACCAATTTAATAAACAATAAAAGTGCGCGAGTGAAAGAAACAAAATATTAACTAAGTGCGAAAGTGCGTAATGCAAAATAAATATATAGCCTCGGGTCATTGTGCGTGGTAAAAAACAATGTACATAGTTGCGTTCAATATTACAGTGCAATCAATAAGTTTGAGTACAGTTGGTTGCTTAATTCGGTGCGCTACACAAGTTCTTGCATTCCATTTCATAAATTTATAAAAATTGCAAATGTTTGCTTCTCACAATTGTCACAGCACAAAAAAATTTATGTAAAAATGATTTCATTTTATTTTTCAGGTCAAAAAATTTTACATTAATTTTGCGGTCAACATTTTCGAGATAAGAACACAATTTTTTTTGAGGTATAAAGTTTTTTTAGAAAAGGACAGAGAAAATGCTGGTTTCTCAAAGAGGGCAGAAAAAATGCAGAATTTTTTTCCAGAAAAGAATGTGCTACGAGGTCGTATAAGGTACGTTCACAGTTATTCAAATTAACAACAATATTTTCGCCGACATAGCTACTGTCTGTTAAAAATTACTTTGCTACATGATTCACAAGTTAGTTTTTATTTGATCACACTTCATGTAGACATATATAATAACCGTTATCATTACGTTTCAGTAAAAAAAACAAATAGATCGCTGATCGTATGCCACCAAACAAGCGAAATTGCAACGCTGCTCTCAGAAAGGGTTAAATAATGCTGGTCTCACCAAGTTTAGATAGCCAGAAGCATTGAAATGTGGAAATTCGTCCCCTGATGCTCACGCGTTGCCTTGTAAGGATCGTCCACTAATTATTACGATATGACCTCGGATTAAATAGGTGTATATAACATAGTTTGCTCGTTTTAACCAATAATAAAGATTTTGGTAAATTTTATACATACATTTTTGAGATTATGTTAAAAGCTTTGGGTGATTTACCAGTTCTAACCTCAGATTTGGATTGACTATGGAAATACATAAAGGTACAGAAGTGGTTATTGAATATGGATGTGACTTTGTTTGGCCTTGGTTAAACAGAACAAATACAGAATTGGACACTTACCTATCACCAGGTCGTAAATTTGCACCACATTTTGTACATGTAAAACATTTTAAATGAAAAACAAATATGATAGGTTGATCTTCAGACTTCTGATTTTCAAAGCTTTTAGATACATGGTGATTAATTCTTGCAACAGCCTTTGCTACCAGTTCACTTGGGGGAATTGTTTCTCCACATCCAGAACATACTCCAGAACAACCAAACATGCTAAAAGAATGAAACAGAAGAATGAGCTATATTTTTATATTTTACGAGATGATAGTGTTTTTCTCTAGCGATACAAGAGAAATAAAAAAAAATTTCAACAAATTCAATTCTAAACTAGTAATTACATCGGCATACAGAAATGTTTATTAAAGAGAATTAAAAAAATTCTTAAGCCTGTATGACACTTAATTTTTTTTTTGTCCAATTTTAAAATCTGAAAACAAGTGGCACGTTGCACAATGGGGTATTTGATACTCAAAAACGCGATTAATTCAAAAAATCAAATTAAAGATAACCAATAATAATTGGTACTGATTTAAAGAGCATAAAAATCTACGTCACTGTGTGAAAGAATAATCACAAAAAGTTTACTGTTACTGAGTAATGTAATTTTAAATTTGATTGTTTTTTACTTTTGTGCAGGCATAGTGAGAATCAAGAGTTTATTTTTATTTTAGCGCGATTGTTTTGTTAGTAAAATAAAAGTTTTAATTTATTTTTGCAATGCAGCCTTCTACTTCGGGTATTTTATGAACGTTTTGTGAAAATCGTTATTAAAAATAGTATTTGTAAATATTTTTAATGTTTTTTTTGTAATTAAGCTTTAAAAATCAGTGTTTTTCGGTATATATGTAGCAATATAGTTGTGATCAAAGTGAAATTTATGTGATGTCAATTTTTTTTTGTGATAAGTGAACATTATTAAAGTAATTTCAAAAATAAAAATTTAGCCTTTTTTGCCCCTTTTTAAAATATTAATTTTTATATACATACATATGAGAGCGCACTTCATATAAATGTATACAAGTGCTTACTTTAAAAAAAATATAAATAAAGAAAGAAGCAAAGAAGAAAAACAAAAAATGCTAAACAATATTTGTTATGTTGACGTCTTTATTTTAGAGTGCAAAGTGTCAGTGCAGTAGTTAGAATTTATCTCTTGGGGGTCGGTGGAGAGTAGATAGTATATACATATATGATATATATGAAATTTAAATGTAAATGTTCGTATATTGTGTTTTTCTATTTTTATAACGTTAAGAGAGCGTGTTTGTACAAAAATATGTTTCATTCAATGTGATGGTTTTATCTTTTTTGCGTGTTATTACACGCAAATATATTTGCTCATGATAAAAAGAGTGAAATCTAATTCAAGTCTTAAAAAATGTTATATTTATTTCAGGAACAAGTTCAAGTGTTCTTTATTTTACTCGCCAAAGTCTATGCGACATCATGAATAATTCCGGTTTTAGTGAGCTTAAACACAAATTTGAATTTCTTCGAGAAGAAATTAAAAGCCGAACTGGGGTTTCAGAAGACAATATGGCGAATTTTAATGAGACACTTAATTGCTTCACATATCAATTTAAAACTCGCTGGATCGAATCTCATAGAATGGAAGAACGTTTCTTAAACTCGAATAAAACTTGGTTGAATTCTTCGATTGGTTTCATTTCGTACATAAGAACTAAAAGAGGCCGTAAAGAAGTTTCATTTGAAGAATGTCTAGAAACAACCAAGCGCAAAAAGACTAAAGAACTAAGAGAGGCTACACCTTTACCCATGCTAGTACATGCTACAAAAATGAGCTTAAAATCTGCTGGACAGTTAGAAGCGTCAAAACTTTTGCAAGATATAACAACATCACCGACCAGGGCGATAAAATACAAAAAAGGTTTAAAAAGTGCGTTGCAAAAGCAGCAAATGTCGAAGGAAGATGCATTATCTGTCATAGTGGAAGCTGAGTTATCACGCCATCAGTATAATATCATTAGACATTCAGCTCCTGATAAATTTCCGTGTTATACCTACATTCAGTCAGCGAAAAAAGAGTGTTATCCACGAAAGGAATGCATTAAAATATGTGAAACTTCTGTAAACGTGAGCTTGCAAGCTTTGTTAGATCACACTGTCCAACGCATTTTGATATTGCAAAAAGGTGTTTTAAGTACTCTTCAAAACAAAAATTGTTTCAATTTGTGCTTGTTTTCGAAATGGGGTTTCGATGGGAGCACTGGCCACAGCTCATACAAACAAGCATTCCATGGCGAAGATGCAAGTGATTCATCTGTATTAATAACTTGTATAGTTCCACTCAGATTGCTTTCCGGAAATGAAGTAATTTGGATGAACCCTAGGCCCTCGTCCACAAGGTATTGCAGACCTCTGAAAATTGAATTTGTTAACGAGTCTACCGAAGTTTCTAAAAAATAAAAAGCAAAAGTAGATGAAGAAATTGAAAATTTAACAAATTCTGTTGCATTTGTTGAGAATCAACGCCTGGAAGTTTTTCACAAATTGATGTTGGTATTGGTAGACGGAAAAGTCTGTAACGCGCTTACTGACACCAAATCTATTCTCGTCTGCTATATATTGGCGCAAGCAGTAAAACTTTTAATTAAATTGACGACATTGTGAAAAGAGAGATTAAAACTGACAATCTTCAATTTGGATTATCCATCCTTCATGGATGGATTAGATTCTTTGAGTGCCTTGTCCATCTGTCTTATAAATTGCCAATAAAGAAATGGCAAGTAAGGTCACAAGACGATAAGGAAATTATTTTACAAAACAAAGCTCGTATTCAAAAAGAATTTAAAGAAAAAATTGGCTTAATTGTTGATCGCCCAAAACCTGGCTTTGGAAACTCAAATGACGGCAATACTGCCAGAAGATTTTTCCAAAATGCTGAAATTTCAGCAGAAATTACAAATATCGATATTGCCTCAATAAAAAAGATTCAGACATTGATGATTGCGATTTCAAGCGGCCATGAAATCGAAGTTGAAAAATTTCGTGAATTTGCTTTAAATACTGCTAGATTGTTTGTACAATACAACTATATCCCTGGTATTGTATGCCTCCAACAGTGCATAAATATTTAATACATGGACCCGAGATAATATCTTTTGCGTTATTGCCTATAGGTCAATTATCTGAAGAGGCTCAAGAATGTCGTAACAAATATTTTAAAAACTTTCGAGAGTATTTTTCTCGTAAATGTAGTCGACACATGGGCATCGAAGACATTTTTAACAGGTTCCTGATCACTTCTGATCCCTTAATATCTGGCAAAAGGAAGCTGCTAAAAAAAAGACACGTGAATTGCCTACAGAAGCTGTAAAACTCCTGAAATGTGCTGATGATGATAATGATGATAATGGCGATGATGATGATGATGGTGATGATGGTGATAGTGATGATGATGGTGATAATGAAGCTGATGTTTTTGGTGGTTTTGTAAATCAATCAGATGATTACTGATTTTCAATTAAAACAAAATTTTGAAGTTTTATTGATTTTTATATTATATATTTTATTGATTATTATATTGTTAATAAAAAAAAATGCAACTGAATTATTCTTTTTCAAAGCTTTATTGTACTTTTTTATAGTTAATTTACCAAGAAAATATAAAAATTGGCTTGTCAGAAGGCTTGGCTGATTTAATCGCGTTTTTGACTATCGAATACCCCACTGTGCGTTGGCTAGACGGATAAATTCGTAGGAAAAGGATAAAAACATACATCGGGCCAAGGTTCATTTAAAAGGTTGTGGCACTTGAGAGAAATGCACTCTTTTTTCGCCTTTGCTTGAACTGTCACTGTTTTTATAAGCTTTTATTTAACTTGCTTCGTTCGTATGTACAGGGTACGCCAAATAACTTTTTTTTTTAAAATTGTATGAAAAAAAACTACTAGATATTTTCTCAAATTTCTTTTTTTATTTGAAAGTAAAATCCTTCCGGTTAATAATGGAAAATAATTCCATTCAAATGGCTGCCTCGGTTGGCCATGCAGTAGCCTACACGATCGGTCCAATTTTAAGGCACATTATCGATTGTGTGCAGCTGTATTTCACCAAAGGCTTCACGAATATTGTCCTTTAAAGCGTCAATTGTCTCTGGCTTGTCGGCGTAGCACTTATCTTTGAGGGCACCCCACAAATAATAGTCCAACGGTGTCAAATCGCAGCTCCGAGGTGGCCAAACGACATCAGCTCTGCGGCTGATAATGCGATCTTCAAAAACAGGGCGCAAAACATCGAGTGTAGCTTCGGCTGTGTGGCACGTAGCGCCGTCCTGTTGAAACCAAATGGTGCCAATATCCTCCTCTTCAATTTTTTTGAACAAAAATTCGTTCAACATGGCCCGATAACGATCGCCATTGACTGTAACGGCCACTCCTTGCTCATTTTCAAAGAAAAATGGCCCAATTATGCCTCTGCACGAAAATCCGCACCAAACAGTGACTCGTTTTGGGTGCAGCGGCTTTTCAATGTATGCGTGCGGGTTTTTTGTGCCCCAAATGCGACAATTTTGCTTGTTTACATACCCTCCAAGATCAAAATGAGCTTCATCTGAAAATATGATTTTTTTTTTGCAAAATCGGCATCTTCTGTAAGTCGATCGCAGGCCCACTTCTCAGCGTTGTTCAAGGGTATACACAACCATATTCGTTCAGCGGAAGAATAAAACTAATTATCTGTCAAATCAGACATGAGCTAAGTGTTACCATTCACGAAATAAGCACTAGTTGAAAAAAAAACGTTAGATGGCGGACCCTGTATGTCTTCAAAACTTGCAAGCCATTTTTCTACAACTTGTTGGTATCCGATTAAGCTGAAATTTAGCATACATATGTATGTAAGTCCGGTGAAAATGCAGTATTATGATAAAAAATTTGCCACACCCCCTTTTACCGCCCACAAATTAATAAAAATGCTATATCTCCAAAACTACTGGGCCAATTCAGCTGCAATTTTGGCAGTAAATTTCCTTCGAGCAGAGGATAATTAAGGAATAAAGTTTGCCACTCCCCCTTTTACCGCCCACAAATCCATCCAAATGCTATATCTCTAAAACTACTTTACCGATTCAGCTGAAATTTTGGCAGTAAGTTTCCTACGAGTAGAGGATAAAAAATGAAAATTTTTTGATACTCCCCCTTTTACCACCCACAAATCCATAAAAATGATATAAATATCTTTAAAACTACGGGGCTGATTCAGCTGAAACTTAAACAATAAAGTTTCATCAAATTAAGCATGGATTTATGGAAAACCTTTGGCCACACCCCCTTTTACCGCCCACAAATCAATAAAAATGCTATATTTCCAAAACTACGGGGCTGATCTAGCTAAAATTTTGGCAGTTAATTTTCTTCAAGTAGAGGATGGTTCAGGAAAAAGTGTGCCACGCCGCCTTTTACCGCCCACAAATCAATAAAAATGCTATATCTCCATAAGTTTTGAAAATAAAAGATGTTAATAATAAACCTTTAAGACTAAAAAGTAAAAAATAAATAAAAAGTTAAAAAAATTTTTAAAAATAAGCTTTCATTTAAAAAGACGTAAACTAAAAAAAAAAAAATTTAAGTGACAGTTATCATATATGTATACAGTTGGTATATTCTAGGTGCAGAAGAACCCCTCTCTTGGTTACTCATCATCATAGTATAAAAGTACGTAAATTGGTAAGTTCCAAGGACTTATACAAATTTAGAATTTTTCAAGTACATTTATATTTAAACGGTTATATCTCCCGATTGCATCGGACTAATTTTTTATATCTCCGCAACGTTACTATCTTATCTCTTTATTCTTATAAGGCTTGTTCACGTTGATCAATTCGCTCATAAAATGATTTGACAAACAAATATATATGGATTTGATGACGATTTGAAGTGTGTGAATACTCATCAAACCGTTTGATGAAAATAAAATTTTTTTATTTTTCTGCTGATTTGACCAATGTGAGCACTCGTTAAATTCTGTAGAACGATTTTGTCAGCTCCAACCTGAACACATCGCGGCATTTTGATTTGGCGGATATGAGATTTATCTCATTTCCACGTAGGTCCTTGGGTTGGTCAATGGCCGCAAACCAGTTAAAATGAGTGTAGTATTTTTGATTGTTTTTCGGGTACCTTAAATTGATAATTACTATTATTTAATTCGATGTTGCTTATTTATATAGAATCAAGTATACTTAAATACGCGTTTATATATATTCAATTTTTAAATTCCGCTGAAAAGCCAATTAATTTGCTTAGTGGAAAATCCTAATTGCCAATAGGGGGTATGTTTTAGTATGTAGGGGGTATGTGAATCGTGCATGCGTATAGGACGGGTATACGTATCTTTGGAAGATTTCATACCACCGGGCGAATCCAAAAAAAAAAAAAAAAAAAAAGAAGGAGCGGAAGAAAATAATAACAAAATAATAATAAATAACTGCGGCAAATAATTTATAAAATAATTTCTTCTTATTCCAATACGATTTTAATTAAAAGTTCTACTAAAAATGTTCCGTCATCGCTTTGTGCTATCTTCGGTGTTCAAGACAAGAATGAAATTTGACGAAAAATTTTATGAGTGTGAACACTTTTGAGGCCAAACGATTTGAAGAAAATTTGAAATGTGAACGGTGCTATAGGCTGCAGAAGAGCTCAAGCTTTTTTTTGACACTTAATGTTTGATCGAAACTTAACGAGTGACAAATTGAGAGAAACGTTACGAGCAATGCATTGAAAATGCTGTCTATTTCACCCTTTTCCTCCAATTTATACTATATTAGTACTCACTCACACCAGAGAACTGCACAAGCCTACTTGAAGTTCAAGCCTTTTCAAGTACTTGAATTCAAGTAAATATGTTTCCGAACTTTAAAAAGCAAGCTTTAGCATGCTTGCAAAAATACTATACAGAAACAAGTCATATCCCTGCTATATTGTTGGTTTGGATTACTGAGACTGTGTCGGGCAGAAAGTTGAAAAGCTTGAAAAGATCGCAAGTATCAAATTAATTGAATTTAAAGCGAGTATCCAAAAAATTCAATGAGCTTGTGTAGGAAAATCTTAAGCGCATTATTACTTTCTAGGGTTCTCTGGACTCCGTGAATGAAAGTTTAAGTGGGTAGATGATTTTGGATATGATATCAGACTTTAAAATTCAAGATGGCTGATAGAGTTGCCACCTAGATTTTTTGTATTTTTGCGAATTCTTGTAATTTTGAAATTTTGACAACGGAATTGATTTAGACTGATGTCACAATTTTAAAATTTAAGATGGAGGTTAGGGTTGCCACATAAATTTTGACTAAAGTATTGCCACCTGGTTAAATGTATTTTTAAGAGTTTTAAACATAATTTTAACCATATTGAGTTTTAAAAATCTGAATTCAAATTCGAAATCAGCGACCCCTAACACTGTTAAATGATGTTTAAAACTCTAAAAAATACATATTATTAGGTGCTAACTCTTTTATAAAAAATTATATAATTTTGAAATTCTGACAATGGATTCGGATTCAGCGACCCATTTTTACCTAGCAACACTAACATTCATCTTAAATTTTAAAACTTGTAAGGACCAAAACTTTTGTAAAGTTTTGCCCTACATGTTTTAGTAACCGCTTCTTTTCGCTTCAGATATGGTTTCCTGCTGGGTCGTACACCGTCGATTCTACATACAAGGTCCAGTTAGGGGTCACCCAGTAGAGAAAGTAGCGATGCGAGGGCCACTTCAAGGATGGTCAAGGCAGAGTCTGCCCTGACACGGTCCGTTTATGAAATTAAATGAAAATGTCTATTACCTCTAAGTTTTTTCCTAATTTCATTTTCTAAAAGCGAGAGAATATGTTTCCAAGCAAAATTAAAATCCAAAAGTTAGCGCTTTTTTTATTAAAAAAAAACTTTTTTCCCTATTTTCTATTTTTTAAGATTTTTGATTTTGCTCCTTTTCATTGATAATTCATTCGTAATGCCTCAAAACAAATTAATTTAAGATCTGGCTTAGATCATCTTCTGTATTTTTTCCCGCAGGATTCAAATCTTTACTCTCCGATGATTTTTGATTTGATCTTAACTCTGTAAATTTGAAAAAACCGTATTCAACTTTTAAAAATAAAGAAATTTCAGAGTCGAGTGAGGCTTTGTTTTTGTTGCCTTTGCATGGAAGCTCATGTATGTTCTAAACTATTTGAATAATTCAAATTATTGATTTCGGTGTTTAGTATTCGCAACTCCTTAATATTTTTGTGGTTAAGAGCTTAAATATGATCTATCAAAATTATAAACGAGTTTGTGACCACGATGGAAACAGAATCAAAATATGTTTATTTTGTTGCCAAACATCGAAAAAAATTATTGAAATTACGGTGCTTTGGAGAAAAGGTGAAAAATCTTGTTAATGTTTATCTAAATGATGATCGCTTACCGACTGTGGTGTGTCCATCTTGTAAAGTGTATATTTACAAAGGAATAAAAATAAGAGAATCAAGAACGCAGCTTCCAAAAATCTCTGTAGAAAAAAGCATAAAAAATGCATTTCCATCAGACGCACCTTACGATCTAGTACCAGTGATACATGTAAATATCATTTGTTCATTACAGTTAAAAGTATTCCATACACTAAATTCATCAACAACATCAACTTCACCGATAAATTATCTGATGCCGCGCTGTTTGGTATACCGTACTCGGAAGAAGAGAACCTAAAAAGTATTTTTAATAGAATTTGTCTCTTCAACGAGTTTCAGCCGCCACAAATCAGAGACATTTTTAGAATAAAGCCGAATCTGCGTCAACCAAACTCTTTAATTATATTAAAGATTTGAATCCTGCGGGAAAAAATACAGAGGATGATCTAAGCCAGATCTTAAATTAATTTGTTTTGAGGCATTACGAATGAATTATCAATGAAAAGCGACAAAATCAAAAATTAAAAAAAAAAGAAACAAAAGGAAAGAAAGGTTTTTTGCAATAAAAAAAGCGCTAACTTTTGGATTTTAATTTTGCTTGGAAACATATCCTCTCGCTTTTAGAAAATTAAAGAAGGAAAAAACTTGGAGGTAATAGACATTTTCATTTAATTTCATAAAAACGAACCGTGTGCCGAAAAGCAAGGATGGTTGAGCCATCCCAGAGTTAGGTTTAGTTAGAATAAGCTAGGTTAACGACAATATGAATTATAGGCTAAGTCGAGAATCGAATTACGTTTCTATTTTCTAAATATTTTTCTTTTATTATTTATTACTTATATCAGTTGAAGACGCAACCAAAGTCATTTTTGTTTCGCGACTTTAAAAGTATTGATTGCCATCGTCTCGAGTCTGGAATTTCAAATATCAACTGGAGCAGTATATACAGTATGACATCGCCCGATAAGCAAGTTAATTTTTTGCAATCCATCCTCAGTAGTCTTTTTGAGGAGTTCGTCCCACTTAAAAATTAAAATTTTAAACCTGTTCAGCGCCCATGGTTTAACGACAAAATTAAAAACTTAATATTGCAACGTGATACACTATACAATCGATGGAAACGTTTTAAGACACCGGAGATTTATAGTGAATTCAAAAATGCAAGGAAAATTGTTGTTGCAGAAATAAAATCAGAAAAAGCAAAATTTTATTGTGAAAAATTCTCTTCTGCAATTGATAGCAAAAAAACATGGCAGGAAATAAAAACATTGGAATGGGCAAGTGTAAAGGTAGGAAAAGTGATGATGTTGATGTAGACGATTTAAATATAAAGTTTCTAGATCTTCCAATGCTAGCAATCTCTCATGAATCTTTCGCTAACCCTAACAGCGTACGAAGTAACAACGTTTTTAGTTTTGAATGCGTTGAGCAAACGGATGTTCTCGAGTGTTTTTTAGTTATAAAGTCAAATGCTGTTGGTTTTGACAATATTCATCCTGTATTTCTCAAGTCCCTACTCTCAAAATTACTACCTTTTGTAACACATATTTTTAATTTTATTCTCACTACTTCTATACATCCTTCCACTTGGAAACAGGCAAAAATAATACCGATTCCAAAATAGTGCAATGAATACCGTCCTATATGTCCTAAATGACAGAGGTGTTCCACAGGGTTCGGTATTAGGTCCTCTGCTCTTCTCTGTATACATAAATTGCCTACCAAAAGTGTTGAAAAATTGTAATATTCATATGTATGCCGATGATGTCCAATTCTATGTTAGTTGTTCCCGTGAGTCTATCGTCCCTTGTGTTTCGAACCTAAATGATAATCTTCGACGCGTTAACGAATGGGCCACATCAAATGGCCTATGTTTAAATCCCAGAAAAACAAAATGCATTGTCATCTCAAAAAAACCAGTAGACTATTCACTCTTCCCAAAAATTAAACTGAACAATTGTGATATTGAATGTGTGGATAGCGTGAAAAACCTAGGTATAATATTTAATATAACATTGTCGTGGAACACTCATATAGGAAGCACTATCGGTAAAGTGTATGGTGGACAACTCAATATTTTACGCCCCTTAGAACACGTATCTTACTGGCTAAATCGTACCTTATGCCTACCCTGCTCTATGGGTGCGAAATATTTGCTAACTGTGACAGTTTATTTAAACACAAACTAAATGTTCTCTTCAACAACATTGCTCGTTATGTTTATAGCTTAAAACGTAGAGATCATGTCTCCGTGCATGCAAAACGTTTATACAATATGACTCTCGGCAATTTACTGAAATTTCGTTCACTAATTTTACTGCACAAGGTGGTTTATACTAGGGAGCCGGTTTATCTGTACAACAGACTCAGGTTTGCAAGATCACGAAGATCAAACGTTATAATACAAATGCGTCATTCTTGTCTGGCATCGGAAAGACAATTTTTTGAGTTTTCAATCCGTCTTTGGAATGCTCTACCAGCTGATCTAAGAACAATTACCAATGCTGTGCAATTTAAATTTCGATTGAATATTTTTTCTCCTCATTGCAATAATTGTAAATTTTCAGTTTTACACAAGCAGAATTGTAATCTAAGCTATCAAGCAATACTTTTATTCGAATTTAAATTCGAATTTATTTATTATTAAGTTGTATTATTAAGTTGTTTTATTAGTAACTTGTATAATTAACCCTGTTATCACAAATACTGATGAAATTAGAGGCTAGTGCTTTAATTGTAAGACCTCGGTCTTGTTGCATTAGTATGTCAATAAAATATATAAATAAATAAATAAATAAATAAATAAATAAATAAAATAAAATAAATAAATTACTACTCACTGATAATATTAAACACCATAATAACATAAAAACCATAATACAAAAGCTAGCGACGAAAAATATTATAATGAATAATAAATAAAACAGTAATAAATAATCATAAATAGATATAATAAGGATTGCAATAATTTAGTTATTTTATTAATTTTTCATTTATTAAATTTTTTATTTAGGTATAATTATTTTTACTATCATTAAAATCAATAATATAATATATTTGAATTAAGATATCATGACATTCTCCATCTTATTGTTGTATGTCTAGAAGAAGTTATGTTCTTATTGTACCTAGGCATAATTCTTTAAACACCTCTTACTTGTTTTTCATTAACGCCTTTAGACTCTGGAATGAACTACCTAAATGGTTAAAAGAAATAACTAGGAGAGGTACTTTTAGGCAATCTATCTCAACTTTCTTCTCTACTTTATAGTATCTGCAATTTGCTTAAACTATTTCAAAGGTTATTTTTACTTCTTTTCTCTTTTTTTTTTTCTTTTCTTTTTTATTAATGTATTAACTCTTTTTTTATTATAATATATGATATTTATATAATAATCTTTTAATTTAAAGTATTGTTAAATGTCGGTACTTAATTCTTAAACTCGGTTGTTATAATTTTAATCTAATTAAATTCTTATTTAATTAACTTAACTAAATGATTTTTGTACTATAAAAGAACATAGTTCTAACGGCCGATTTCTTCACAGAGTTTTAATACTCGACCGAGTACTAAACCTATTTTTAGTTCTCTCCCGAGTACTAAGTCATTTCTTCATAGAGATCTAAGGCATAAAAACATCAATTTGAAACACGGTTCTAGCTGATACTGAGTTTTAGCTGGAACCCGACATCGGAAGTCTAGCATTTTTAAAACTCGGTCTTGCGCTCTTTTTATTTCTTCACATCAAAAAATATAACTTTAATTTGACACTTTGCGTGTCAAGTTTTGAATTTTAATAATAAAATATTTATTTTTTTGTTTTATTTTTGTTATTATTTGCAGTTCTTAGTGTTACAAGATATACTATCTAAGAGATAACTAGCACTAATCATTAATATATTTTAAAAAATTATTGCTTTGATAATTTCTTTTCTTTTTTTTTAATTACGTTCTGTGTAAGTTGTGTTAAAAAAAATTAAGCTTTAATATATAAGAAAACGCAAGTTCGTTTCCGATGGCATGTTCAAGTCTAAATTGAACGAATTCCTTACTCGCGAACTTGCTGAAGATGGCATCTCTAGAGGTGAGGTGTGTGTCACACCATCGCTCACTGAAAATCATCATCTTTCCAACAGAAAGCTGCTGGGTGAGAAGGGACATCGCATTCGAGAGTTAACTGCAATGGTACAAAGGCGTTTCAATTTTGAACCCGGCCGTATTGAGTTGTATGCTGAGAGTCGCAAACCGTGGCCTTTACGAAATTGCTCCAGCCGAGTCACTGCGCTACAATCTTACCAGGCTGCGCGTCGCGCTTTATTATGGAATCTGGAGCAAAGGGCTGTAATAGCGTAGTCTCTGGTAAGTTTCAACTTGCAAAGTCTATGAGTTCGTCGATGGCCTGATGATCCATGCAACGACTATGTCAAAATTACAAATCGTCACGTCTGTTGCGCCAGGCTGTTTTGAGTATTAAGATCAAAATCATGTTGCCTTATGATCCCAAGAGTAAGATTGCTCCAAGAAAACCATTGCCTAATAATGTGTCTGTTGTTGAGCCAAAGGAGGAGAAAATCTACGAGACTCCAGAGATGGAATACAAAATTCCACCACCAGCACCTTAATTATTGCAAATTTTTTATTTTAAAACAAAACTTCAAATAAAATGATAAATTTTAAATAACTATTTATTTGGTGAGTTTTGTATATAACTAACACGTTTTATTAACTACCAAAGCAATCGGCCATAAAGAATTATTTAAACGATATTTTAGCATTTACAATTGTTCAATTTAAACGCCTAGGCCTAATGGGCCTGTTCAATTGGTTGCCATAATCTTAACTCTACCTGGCGAATAAATGCCCGTCTAGTAGACCGCTTAGTATAGTGAGATATAGAATCTATACTACTCACCATAAAATAAAAAATAATGTAGACTTTATATGATTTAAATACAAATTCTAAATGTTTGATAGTTTAAATCATACTTGATTTTAAATACAAATTCTAGTTGTTTGATAGTTTAAAATCGTTTATTGAGCTTATGGTCAAAGTTAGAACAATTAATTATTCTAACGAATCTTTCCAAAGAAACAACAACAAAGTTTTTTTTCAATATGAAAAGGAAAAAATCACTAGCTGATCTTATTGCAATTTCGGCCTGGCTAAGGGCTTCATCAGAAATCTTTGTGATACCCGTGCAAGCGCGCACTAACGCACTGCACCACCGGGGCGATGAGATTTAAAGTGTCAATTTCTCAGTTTTTCTCAATTTCATAATTTCACATTTGTTGTTGTATTTTTGCTTTACTTTAGTCTCTATGCTTATGTTATTGTATGGAGTCCAACAGCCTGCTGGAAGTCTCCACTAACAAAGCATGTTTACTGAAGTTGTTTTTAGATTTTTGCTGATTTTGTTTTCAGCTGTTTCCGTTTGGTCGAGCTCTACCATTTGATTAAAGTTTTTTCCTAAATGACCTCTATATTTATTATGTTGACTTTATATGTGTTAAATACAAATTCTAAATGTTTGATAGTTTAAATCATACTTGATTTTAAATACAAATTCTAGTTGTTTGATAGTTTAAAATCGTTTATTGAGCTTAAGGTCAAAGTTAGAACAATTAATTGTTCTAACGAATCTTTCCAAAGAAACAACAACAACAACAAAATTTTTAAGCATAGTTCATAAGCATAAAAACTAAAGTAAAGCAAAAATACAACAACAAATGTGAAATTATGAAAAACTGAGAAATTGACACTTCAAATCTCATCGTCCCGGTGGTGCAGTGCGTTAGTGCGCGCTTGCACGGGTATCACAAAGATTTCTGGTGAAGCCCTTAGCCAGGCCGAAATTGCAATAAGATCAGCTAGTGATTTTTTCCTTTTCATATTGAAAAAAAACTTTGTTGTTGTTTCTTTGGAAAGATTCGTTAGAACAATTAATTGTTCTAACTTTGACCTTAAGCTCAATAAACGATTTTAAACTATCAAACAACTAGAATTTGTATTTAAAATCAAGTATGATATAAACTATCAAACATTTAGAATTTGTATTTAAATCATATAAAGTCGACATAATAAATATAGAAGTCATTTAGGAAAAAACTTTAATCAAATGGTAGAGCTCGACCAAACGGAAACAGCTGAAAACAAAATCAGCAAAAATCTAAAAACAACTTCAGTAAACATGCTTTGTTAGTGGAGACTTCCAGCAGGCTGTTGGACTCCATATAATAACATAAGCATAGAGACTAAAGTAAAGCAAAAATACAACAACAAATGTGAAATTATGAAATTGAGAAAAACTGAGAAATTGACACTTCAAATCTCATCGCCCCGGTGGTGCAGTGCGTTAGTGCGCACTTGCACGGGTATCACAAAGATTTCTGATGAAGCCCTTAGCCAGGACGAAATTGAAATACGATCAGCTAGTAATTTTTTCCTTTTCATATTGAAAAAAAACTTTGTTGTTGTTTCTTTGGAAAGATTCGTTAGAACAATTAATTGTTCTAACTTTGACCTTAAGCTCAATAAACGATTTTAAACTATCAAACAACCAGAATTCGTATTTAAAATCAAGTATGATTTAAACTATCAAACATTTAGAAATTGTATTTAAATCATATAAAGTCAACATAATAAATATAGAGGTCATTTAGGAAAAAACTTTAATAAAAAATAATATTTCTATTTTAGAAA
The DNA here is from genome assembly GCA_963920525.1 of Dichetophora obliterata. Classification (NCBI taxonomy): domain Eukaryota; kingdom Metazoa; phylum Arthropoda; class Insecta; order Diptera; family Sciomyzidae; genus Dichetophora; species Dichetophora obliterata. The sequence continues at coordinate 134,493,468 of OY986436.1, forward strand.
AAAATATCAACTTTTTCATCAGTATATCAACCACTTTCGTGTGATGTGCTGTAGTGGAGCTAAAATTTTGAGATTATCCAACGAAAACTCAACAAATTTTGTATCTTTTCTTTTAGCGAAGCTGTTATCATCCAAAGTTAGAATTTAGAAAGGAACAGTTGATTAAGTGTATTTTAACATGAAAAACAGAGATTTTAAATTTTGACGATTACAGATCCGCTAAAACAAAAGATACAAAATTTGTTGATATTTCGTTTGATAATCTCAAAATTTTAGCTCTGCTGTAGCACACGACACGAAAGTGGTTGATATATAGATGGAAAAGCTGATATTTTTTTTAAAATACAAAATATTATTTTTTATTTTATGGTGAGTAGTTTAGATTCTAGATCAATAATACTAAACACTTACCGAAACCGTAAACACCCTGTATCTTGAAAGTTTTACAATGTGGGAGGAAACTCCTTAAAGTTTTATACTAGCCTTATCAAGAGGAACCACCACCCGAGGGAATTAATGCTATATCTGTTGCACCTTGTATGTAACTCATGCAGCTTTAAATATAAAAATACAGGTGTCCCTATTTATTTTCACATGACTGTATATCGTCTATAATCTTCAATATTCTAAATTAAGACCCGGTTTCATAATCAATATTTAAGTTGTAGTTTAGTTTTAGCAATTAGTTTTTATTGATTAGTTTAATTATTTTGCAAAATGTAATCAGTTGTTGACTGTAGATGACTTAAGTATAACTTAAGTAAAGTAACTTAAGTATAACTTAAGTCACGCCTTTTCCATATTTAAGTTGAACTTAAGTATGGCTGATGAAACGCATTTTCAGAGCTTATACTTAAATACAACTTAAGTATTTATTGTGAGACTTGTCCTTAGTAAGCTGATCCAGCATCTCGCCGATAATCTATTTAAATTTTTAAACTCAGTTGTTTCCACATTCATTTTTAAGACAGCGGAGAGGAATTTTTCCCTCTAATGACATCATGTGCAAAAAAATGGAGTGTTTAACGAAAAGAAATGCTTCCTACATGCTATGGAATGTTTCCTGCTTAAATCTGGGAATTTTTCCATTTTCTAGAGGGTTGGTATAAACTCGATCCGAGTTTAAGTGTCTAACACTCTCTTTTGAAAATGAAGAACTCGGACTAGCTCGATTTGATTTTCGGTGAAGAAATCGGCCGTAAGTGTACTGATGTAAGACTTTCATTTTAATTTTATAAATAAATAAATAAAATAAAATTGATCATCGACAACAACGACAACAGCACCAAGCCCGTATAGCCTAATCGGCAGCAGCAGTGCACCAACGTAATTAATCAACGACGATTAACACAGTCGACGTCAACAGCACCAAAGTGCAGCAGCCACAGCGTCAGTGTCACGGAAGACGTCAACAACGACAGCGACAGAGCAGCGCCGGCCACACCAGGACAAATCCTGAAGTCAGCAGCAGCAGAAGAATAAACAAGTATTATTTATTCCTCTTTATTATATTATTGATTTTTCTTAAGCATTTATATTTTAAAATAATTAATAATTCTTAATTAATATTTCGGAAATAATAGTGAGTGAAACTACATAAATTCAAACCACCAAATTACTTCCTCCTCAACCTTATTCCCACCTCCTACCAGATAAGTGAGACCGCAAACTCTCGGATCTGCCTTCCAAGATCAAGCCCGTACCCAACGTAAGCTTGGTCTTTAAACGCAACCTTAATTTCCTTTCTCGGTCATAGAAGCTTTGCCTTTATCTGCGACTTGTACCCGGTTGTATTTTCCTTGCCACAATGTTAGCATTACCTGCGACCCTTGCGTGCCTCTGACTATCCTGTCCACTTTAATTCCGCAAATAACTCAGCTTTCTCCGACGAGATTAGCGAGAGCGCGACTTCTCGGCTTTACATGTCCAGGTCAAGATCGTACCCTCGTTATCTTGATCATTAAACCTAGCCTAAATTTCCTTTCCTGGGGCATACACGTTTTGCGTTTATCTGCGACTTGTACCCGATTACATTTTTCTTGCCTCAAGGTTAGCGTTATCTGCGACCCTTGTGTGCCTCAAACCATCCTATCCTTTGGCATTGTAACGCATTCTCCCCGGCTAATTAGACAGTTTGTAAGGACCCCTTTTGACGAGGGTCAAAACCGGCCCTCACATTTAGCCTTCAGCTATGCGGCTTCACTCAACCGGCACTTACTCTAAACGGCCTCATGAAAATCGGCCTTGTAACAAGCGGCCCTCAGTGCAAGCGGCCCCAGCGGAACCGGCCCTGCAACAATACACCAGGCACTGGTCTCTACCCTCACATAGTGACTACAAGTGGCGCCCTTGGCCTATGTAAAACTCATAAGAAAAACACGAGCCAGCAGCTCAATACTTTGCGACAACAACAACCACACCAACAACAGTTCCTACAGCACCGGACAACAGCCACGGCACGAGCCAGTGGTAAAAACAGCAACAACAGCAACAGCAACAGCAACAGCAACAGCAACAACGACAACAAGCTACAGCATAAGCCAACAGCTTCAAATTAAACAACAACAACAGGGACTTTGCCTAAGCAAAGCCCGCATGGCAACCAGCAATAACAAAGAGAACCCCGGTCATCAACACAGACAAACACAACAGCAGCTGCATCAAACCCCTGCTGCATCACGCCACACACGGTATTTTCTATGTATATAAAATTATAATATATTTGGCTACCATCCAGGTACAGTCAAAACAAAACATATAATAAGTTTCATAATCATTTTTATTTTGTCAATACAAACTAAGTATATTATACAGCCTACTTAAAACTAACAATACTTCATTTATTTAGTTTCTTTTGTTCATTAAAATATGTGTAGATTATAATATAACTATATAAACTCAGTTAAGTAATATTAAAATAATGCATTAAAGAATTCAACACTTGAAATAATAAATTAAATACTCACCCTGTATCACCTATTCTAAGCAAATAAGAGAAACATAAGATTTCCCCTTAACATAGCAACACACACACTAACATAGTTAATAAGTTAAAACATGAATTGTTATCTTGATTTGGTTGCTCGCTCGGGCAACCGAAACATGTGTTGCTATTTCAAGAACATAAATATGTATTAGTAACACGACGATGGTGCCGGCCACTAGTTAGTCGTTTTGAAAATTGAAATAAATCATTCTTGCGAGAGGCATCGAACTAAACAGACGTGCCATAGATTTATTTCAAACATTTGGAAGGCGATATTAGGAAGAGTGCAGAAATTGGCTGCTTGGACGGACAACGTCACCACGACGGTAAGTCATCCTATAATACCCACAACCAAATCCCGCTCCCGTGAATTCAGGCACCAAACAGAGATCCTAGATTGCAACTTCGTTGCCAAATCTCTCGAGATCTCTGTTTGCACCTACGCCCAGTTCTACAGGAGCACGGCAAACTTCCTCAACTTATACCTTTCTACTTGTAGGGCAGAAGACGTGAGATCCTAGATTGCAATTCGTTGCCAAATCTTTCGAGATCTCCGTCTTTCACCCACGCCCAGCTTAACACAAGCACGGCACCCAAACCCAACTCGCTCTAATCCCGTAACCTTGAACTCAGGGCAGAAACACGAGATCCTAGATTGCAACTTCGTTTGGACTGGTAGCCACGCATCACGGGTACCGCGACCTGGAGTGCTCCCGTAAAGACGGAGTGCGAGCGGGATCTTCTACCGAAACCTCACCTTTCTTGGAAGAACCTCTGGACAGCCGCTGAGCATACCCTGGCTGGAAAGCGTTGTAACGCCCGAGGTTCGTTACAAGTTGGGAACTCACAAACAATATTTAAATTACAGAAGAACTCACGAATGCTATTTAAATTATAGAAGAATTAAAAAACAATATTTAAAGTACAACAGAATAACGAATCAATTTGAATAGGGTAGCTCTAAGTTGATTTAAGTAAGATGCTCAGCTCAATCTTGTCCTTTGAATTGTCCTATAAATTGTGAAAAAATATTGTCATTATTTGAAACCCTTGAGTTTGATTTAGTATTTGCACTTAATAAATTCTTGCAACGATCCTGGTTCCTCCGACGAGCTTATCTCAGCCGTGAGAACGCATCGCTACAAAATGTTACATTAGATTCGAAATCAAATCCGTTCTCCGATTTCAAAATTACAAGAATTCGCAAAAATAAAAAATCTAGGTGACAACTCTATCCGCCATCTTGATTTTAAAATTTGACATCAAATCCGAAATCAGGTGACCCTAAAACTGCCAACCTCGGTGTCCACAGAACCCTTAAAAGTCCTAATACGCTTAAGCTTTCCCTACACCTCATTCAATTTTTTGGATACTTGCTTTAATCGGATACTTGCTTTAATTGGATACTTGCCTTCAATTTCAAGCTTTTCAACCTTTTCGCATCATCAGTCTTCCAGGCTGATCATCATCCGGCATCAAGTCTTCCTCTACTTAGGACTTGCATACTTGCAAGCCGCAAGCCGTCGTGGTCTTATTTATATTCAAGTACAAGCTATACTTGATTGAAAATTATCAAAGTCAAGCAAGCTTGAGCTTGTATTTTAAACAAGTACTTGAAATAGATTTCAATTGAATCACACTAATTGAATCTATGCATTCGTACGAGGACCGTAGCCAAGGAATTTTCGTGGTTCAAACACACCAGGTACAATTTTTGATAAAAAGTAATGCATTTAAATAATTTTTTCATTGATTCTAAAAAAGCTTATCAAATCATAACTGAAGTTGCGTTCACGTGTAAGTCTTTGTTATGAGTTAATTTGTGTAAGCAACAATAGTGAAAACAACTGTATAGTGATTAATCAGATCAAACCTGATATATTCAAAATTACCTTCACTATTGTGTTCAGTAACCTTGACATCGGCAGTTGTAGATGATGGTAGTGATGAGAACAGTGAAGCCAACAATAATGACATATACAAGTTAACACCCTGCATTTCCACCAATATGCTGAGTAAGTTAACTGCATTCCCATTAATATGCTGAATACGCATCGATACACGCGCTGCAGACTCAGCACACGCGCCGAGAATCGAGAGCATTGGCCTGCTTGCACTGTTTGGTTGACGACGCAGCTGTTTCATTGTGGGATTGCAACATAGCTTAAGTTATTAATTATTGATAGCTTGTATTGGTATGGGTAATTATAAGCTTAGGAATAAGGTATGAAATTTATGTTGAGTTAGTTAAGTTTTGCTACCGGCTCAGAGAAGTCGGAATAAATTGTGCTATATATAACTTTCGTTTTAATTAAAAGTCTGGAAATCGAGGTTGAGATTTCCAGCAAAGTATTTTTTTACTCCACTGTGAACCCGAGAAGTTAACTTACATGTATACTGAAAACACCTTACTAATTCGAACCGCATAGAAAGACTTTAAAGTATACTTCAGCCAACTGATTTTAATTTTCCCTCGAGCGGTTTTCAAAAATTTTAATTTCAGCATCCATGGTCTTGTCGCTGGAGTTAGTTGGCTTATTCCAAATATACAAATGGAGCTTATTGTTAGCTCTGCGGTTTCTTTAGATCTGCCTATGGCGGCATTGGATTACAGCTTCTTCGTAATTTACGGCACAACACAAGTTATTTTTAAATAAATTTTTCTGCCCCTTTCATTGTGATTCTTTTATAGTCAAGAGTTCTTAAACAATTAACTTTAGGAGTAAGGATATGAGTCTACACCTGGCTTAATTTTTGAGTAAAGTTTGAAGTTGTTGAAAAGTTTAACTTACATTTTTCAGAACGTTAACCCGAGGAAAAGTTTTAAGTCAATCGTTTAAGTAATTTTGTGAATTTTTAGGTTTTGAGATTTATGTAGGTTATGTAAAAGTTTTTTTTTTTTGTCTCTAGACTTTTATTAATTTGAGATAAATGAGATATCCGTAATTCAATGGGCGAGATCCATTTCAACGGATGTGCTTCCCTTAGCATACACAGCAACAGGGCAGGACGCGTTGGTAGAATTTGCAAAAAAAGAAGACTACATTTTTTATATTTTTTATTTTATTTATAAACTTTCAAAATAAAAATCAACGATTTCTTGAAAGTGAGGATCGCATTAGAAATAATGAAGTTATTTAAATTTTAGTGAAAATAAATTAAATGCTTCAAAAAAGAAACGAAAAACAGCATTATTTTAATGCTAGTGCAAAACTTTAAATTTTTTTTATCATTTTTGGAGGTTTTTGCAAAATGTTTTAGCTCACTGGCGGCTATCGAACAGCCAAAATATTTTGGGAATTGTTTTCAAATACTCCTAGGTTAATATTTAGATGGATACAAATGGAAGTTTTTTCAAATGGAAGTCGAGGCACCTTATTATATTTACTCTTCTTAGGACTTGAATATTATATAAAATATATAAAAAACAATATATAAAAAACATAACTTGAAAATGAAATGAAACAAAACTTTGTATATTTTAACTTTGAATAAAAAAAATGTTCATCAAAACCCCCCTTGGCTACGGCCCTGATTCGTACTATTTGAACTGCTCTACTTTCCTTTTCAATGACAAAAAAATTATCAATATAAAGAAGTATCATGCGGCCATTAACACTGGGGACACAACAATACCACTTTAAATACCGTCTTAGAAATTACGACACCATTTAGAATTCGTAAAGAAAGGTATTTTTTATAATTTTCGAGCTTATATTAAAGATACTTGCAATAATATAAAGTTGCTTGGCTTTGCCCGTAGTGAAAAAAAACCCAAAATTTTAGCTTCTGGCTTTTTTAGTTTTTGTTTTTGATATTTCGGTTTCAAAATCCAAATTTTTCGATTTTAGGATGATGTTTGCATTGTCTCAGAAACTATAAAAGCTAGGGTTATGAAATTTTATGCAAATCTTTTTTTTTAAAAAAAAAAGCTCGTAAAGTTGCTTATTGGTGTTATTAACCTTCCTTTACTCGCGCGTTGGTCTCTCAGGCCGACAATTTAATAATTCGATGTTTTTTCAATAATAAACGTCACTGGGACTTTACGCTTTTTAGTATCTTCTTCTTATTTTTACGCATTGTTTAAAGCAGCGCGAGTGCAGGTGCCAAGTAGACGAGTTATGCTTTATTACAGTTATCGGTCACTGAGACCGACGCTAGTCGGTTTAATGTTTAAGGCAAATAACATATTTTTAATTTCAGAACATAACTCAATTAAATGTATTTACTTATTATATTAGTGTATAATACTTATATAGTATACTGCACAACATTATTTAAGAAAGGTTTTCTTTGTTTTTAGCCAGTTTTGTTACCACGAAGGACAAAGAAAGAATAAGGGCGCTGTTAGAGAGTGAAGATTACGATTACAATTACAATGAGAATAGTCATTCTAAAGTTAATCAAGCAGGTCCGTGTTTATTCTGTTCATAAAAAAACCGTAAGGCCCGATACAGCTGCAAGAACTGCAAAAAATATTTTTGTCTCAAACACGCTGTTATGATATGCGATGATTGATATACATACAAATAACCCTATAAAAAACATAATATGTATTTACAAAAACATCATTTTTGGAGGTTTTTGCAAAATGTTTTAGCTCACTGGCGGCTATCGAAAAGCCAAAATATTTTGGGAATTGTCTTCAAATACTCCAAGGTTAATATTTAGATGGATACAAATGGAAGTTTTTTCAAATGGAAGTCGAGGCACCTTATTGTATTTACTCTTCTTAGGACTTGAATAATATATAAAATATATAAAAAACATAACTTGAAAATGAAATGAAACAAAACTTTGTATATTTTAATTTTGAATAAAAAAAATGTTCATCAAAACCCCCCTTGTTTCGGCCCTGATTCGTACTATTTGAACTGCTCTACTTTCCTTTTCAATGACAAAAAATTATCAATATAATGAAGTATCATGCGGCCATTAACACTGGGGACACAACAATACCACTTTAAATACCGTCTTAGAAATTATTAATATTTAGTTCTATGTTATTTTTTTGTTCTTACTACTTTCATGTATTCGATTAAAGATTTTTTGCTATTAAAGTAATTGTACTCAATAATTATGCCCCTTTTGTATGAGACTGTAAAAAATACTGATTTGATAATATAAAGTTAGAGTTGCAATATTTTTTAAATTTGTTTTATTCAATTGTACCCCCTTCTATACAGCAAACGACAATAACACGGTGTGACCGATTCGGCCTTTAAAAAAGTTTCAACCAAAAATTATAAATTCCGAAAGAAGGACATCTTGTGATTATATCGCGACTAGTCCGACCTCTCAATTCCATCACATATTTTTTTAAAAGCATTTAAAACTTTAGAATTATGAATTCTCGTATTACGACTTTTAACAATTTTTTAAATATGCTTAGGTTGTGAAAATATAAAAACAAAATGCACTTTTCAATGAAATAAACGTAAAATGTTACTGTTCGAATTGATTTTTGAAGAAAATATACGAAGCGTGTTTATCGCAATGGAGAAGTCAATTTTTCATAAATTTCGAACAAATGTTAGTGTTTCTTCATTTTTTTTAAAATAGTAACCAACAAAAATCCTTGATTATTTATTGCAGGAATCGTTAATACTAAAAAATACCTTTAAAAAATAACTAAGATAACTGAAATCTTGGAAAATTGGAAAAATGGAAGCAGTATTAGGGTGTTTGCCAATGAAATTGACAATGACCGAGTTTACTTAAATTCGTTCGCAGCATACAAACTGCTGCCATTTAATCAAATGATAACGGATTTTGGTCATCAATGGCTTGTTAGAATGCACAAACTAAATGCCACATTTCACGATTTTAATTTGTGTAGAATATAAAAAAGCGATATATAATGACTGCAAATAATAAAAGTGTTATTAATTTTTTTATGATAAATGTTCAAATTTGGTTTGAATTAGTACGTGTGTGTGTTGTGAATTGTGTTTATGATGGTGCTCTTCACAACGCCCCATCCGGTGCCAAAAACCAACACAAATCAGCAAGAAAAGATTGCTAATTTTTATTCTTGTACCGCTCCTCTATTGTTTTAGTCGTTTTAAGGAAGCGCTCACCTTGTTGTTAATCAAACTCGGTTAGAATTTGCCAATTTGAATGTTCGAAAACATCCGTATGATGGTGCAGAAAGTGTATTTTAAGCGACATTCGAACATTGATTGAGTTGGTTAAACGCTTTCATCAAATCGGCGATAAGACTTCGGTAATTCTGAAAGCAGTGCTTCCCCAAGAATCATCTTGGGGACCAAATCGAACGTTGCCTTCACCAAATCCTAAGCAACTAATTTAACACATTCAACAAAATGTTCAGCACATAGATTAAATTCGTTTTTTTAATATATGTAGCAGTGCTCGTTGGCCCTGATATTCGCAAGTTTATAGATATAAGGATTATAATTATTTGGTGAAGGCAACGTTTGCACTACGCACTACGTTCAAAATTAACCAGCTCAATGTTCGAATGTCGCTTAACATACACTTTCTGCACCATCATATGGATGTATTCGAACAGCATTAAACAGATCAGGTGGGTCTGTTCCGGTGAAGTTAAGATTCACCAAAGAGCGCTGGCTTTTAGTTGCAAATCTTGGTAAGTCGAGCTAGTGTTTGCATATAATCTTCGAGCAATTTGTGATCGGTTTATATGCAAAAGGAGAAAAAGAAAAGAAAAACAACACAACACCAGGAAGTAAAAAATTTAACAAATTAAGGTTTATTTTATAAAATCTTACGTTACGTTTAGTCGTCTCGTCAATTTGCGATGAGATCTAAATTATGTTTTATTGATGTATGCTGCGTTATGGCTTCCAATAGGTGGATGAAAAAAATAGTTGGGTTCCAAATATACGATTTGATTCTTCGGCAATCAATTAGTGATTAATTGCAACCACCAAAGGCTTTCGTCGGAGAAACCGATCGAGAATCGATACTGGAATGAGTCGATAAAGCTGTAAGTAAATCTACTACTTTTATTAACCTTTAGGGTTGCGGCCTAAACATTCCAGCCCCTTCGCAGTATTACTGTAAGATAAATTAGAATATACTTAAAATGTCTTCCAATTCATTAGAATATACTAAAAATATCTTTAAAATAGACAAAAAGGTGTTGATTGATTCAAGTGTCTCATTTAAAACATTTATAATTTGTGCAGTGCTTTATATAATATGTATAAGTACAGATAACCGGAGACGAAATGAAAAAGTCGGCATCAGAGTTTTCCAGCATCAGACTTGAAAAATGTGCTCGGCCATCTTGAGGAATGCCGTGGGGAGAAGTCACTTGTTGCAGACATGGCAACGGTGATGGCTAAGGCAGGCGCTGTGCGCCACTATTCGAGCGGTCGTGTCCATCCTTGACCACGATTGCGACGCCCATCTCTAAATCGATCGTCTTCTTCTTCTCCAGATACCGGGTCCCCTCAACGCTCAATTTGACCTGCGGCAAAAAAGGTCAGGCAGCGATACTCTCCCCGGCACCCGTCCCTCTTTCACAGGAAGACACAGGCAAACTAGGCCTGGCTACGTGCTGAGAATCAGGTTTCGACTTTTTCATGCATTTATATGGTCCAAAAGGCAACCGGGTATGGTGTCCTCTTACCGTACGGTACCATGGCGGTACCTCTTCAAGCTCCAAAAAAGACGTGAACTGAAGAACACAAAAGGGATTTGTGTTCACCATCTAAATCACCATCTAATAGTACATCGACTTGATCGCTGCAGTAAAAACGTTTGTCCGCCAAAACAAACTCTGGTAAAGCTTGCTGCAACAAAGGATCAACTGAGCAGGTAGGAAGATCTCCTCTGATCTTTTAAAATATTAGCTCGTTTGTAGTCAATCGAATGGTTGGATCAATAGTTGATCCTATTACTAAAGTGCTTTGTGTACCTTTGCCGAAACTACATTATTAATTCCCGAGACTTGAGCGGAGAATATGTAAAGGTGAACTACCTTCAGATGGTAGTATATCAGAAATAAAAGAGCCCTCTGAGCCAGAGTCAATCAGTGCTTTGGCTGTAAAACTAGATCCTCGGTAGCAAATATTAATCATCGCGGTTCCCAAAGTAAATATAATTCAAAGAATAGTGTTTAAAATAGATATCATTTGCTTCTTAGAAACAGTAAAATCAAGATTACAACTAGGCTAAATAGAAATAAAAAAACGCAAAACACGAATAATAGAAACATTTAAAGCATAGTTGGAATGGTAAATTTGCAAGTAAAAAGGATCGTAATTTCTAAAAACTCTTGCTAAAAATCAATCATTTCCAATAGTGCGCTTAAACACCAATCGCTTATCATGACAGGCTTATTCGTGATAAGTGAAAAAACTTTCTATTCTATCTAGAAGCCATATTATACGAAATAAGTAAGATTAAAACAAATATAAAGAAATGCTCCAATCGCAAATACAACGAGGAGACAATCCAATTAAAATTAAAAATTTTAAACAAATATGAAGTATGCTTTTGAAATATTGTAACAAAATTAAACATAAAGGAAGCATATGAATTGAATAAGCAATTCAGCATAATAAGAAAATAAACTAAATATCTTTTGTCAAACCAAAAATTACTAAACGAAACTAAAAATCTTTTGTTAAATCACACGCTAGGTAACGACAAGAAATTTACAACGACGGAATTAAATATAAAACTCATTTTGAAAACCATTCCGATTTTCAGCGGAAATTACAAAGAATTAAACGAATTTTTATTTTAGTATAACTAATAGACAGCACTTACACTACTACAGACAACAAAAAAAATTAATAAATACTGTAATTAATGTAAAACTAGTCAATAATGTAAAAACGACATTAGGACACACAGCAAGCATAGACACATTCAATAAACTTAAACTCGCTCTCACAAATTCATTTAAAAGCAACCTAACTACTACACAAATACATACATAAGTTACTACTCTGACCTAACGAAACGGTACAGTGTCAAATTTTAAAGACAGGCTACTAAATCTAACATCTGAATTAAATAATTTACAAATCAATGAATTACCTACCGATAGTAACATTTAACAAAAAAACCTAATCATGAAAATAAATGAATCATATGCTTAGACAACTTTTAAAAATAGACTGAATAATGACTTAAAGTACACAATTTTTGCAGCTCAACCAAAAACATTGATTGACGCAACAAATCTAGCTTTAGAACTAGAAAAGAATGTAAACACAAATAATAAATTAATGTATTTTAGAATAAATAACAGACAATACAAAAACAATTTTAACAATTTTATTTAATATAATCAAAATTTTCTCCACGAGAACTCTTAAAAATACATATTATTAAGTGGCAACCCTATTATTCTAAAATTTCATAATTTTGAAATTCTGACAACGGACTCGGATTCAGTGACCCATTTTTACCCTTTAGTTCGCGCCAGCCCCGATTTCGTAAGAATAAAAAAATTAAGGTGGCAACCTTATCCAACATCTTGAATTTTAAAATTCTGATACCAGATTCGAAATCAGTAACCACACCAAATCACAACCCTATGTGCAGGCAACCCTATGTGTAGAAAAATTTTCGAATTTTGATATTCTGACAATGGATTCGGAATCAGCGACCCAATTTTACCTAGTGTTTTTCCCAGCGTCGAATTCGCATAAATAAACAAGAAATTAGATGGCAACTCAATACGCCATCTTGAGTTTTAAAATTCTGACACCAGATTCGAAAGAAGTAACCCCAATATTGTTTCTTCATGTTTAAAATTCTTAAAAAAATGTTTAGTTGGCAGCCCTTTGTGTAGAAAAATTTTAGAATTTTTAAATTCTAACATCATATGCAAAATGAGCGATCCATTTTTGCCTAGTGTTCACTCCAGCCCCCAAATTCGCAGAAATAAACCAAAAATCCCCAAACATTTTTTAATTAATGAGCAACACTCTAAAATTCCAATGGAAATCGATATAAACTGAGAGCGAATTTATGCTCTAAGCGTAAAGCCGGGATAAAATATGAACAAAACCCTTTTTTTATCTCCCGATTTATACGCTTGGTATAAAATTAACCTAGAGACAGTTATCCCCGAATTAAATCATATTTATACCCTTTGTGAACAAAATGGCCCTAAAACAGAAATTAATAGAACAACCTATTTTACAATATCCCGATTTTTCAAAACCATTCATTCTAACAACAGACGCTTCAGACTACGCTTTGGGAGCAGTGAATAGGACAAGACTTACCAATGTCTTATGCCAGTAGGACTCTACAAAAGCATGACATAAATAAACCAATAATAGAGAAAGAACTTTAGGCCATCCATTAGGGGATAAACTTTTTCAAACCATATTTATACGGACAGAAGTTTATAGTTGTTACAGATCACAGACCTTAAGTTTGTACTGGGTTCATATAAAAGAATTTTATTTCACAACTTTTTGTTTTACGTAATATTGCTTCTTGCTGCAATTATTTGTTCTAAAAAAATATTGCTTGCAATATCTAATAGTTTCAACGATCTATATTGTAGATAGTTCAGTGGTTCAGTCCAAGCCAAAAATGGAATTTATTTCTAAGCCGTAAGAACAAAGAGAAGACAAATTTTGGACTAAATTTCTATTTTGTCGATCAAGCGTACAAGATCAAATTTTTGAAGTTAATTTAATCTGAAAATATGCCCAAAATCTTACAACATTTTTGGTGAGTTTTCGAATCAAAATTTTTCATCATAAGATTTATGAAACATATTTAACTACTAACTTAGCTTGTGGTAATTTTTTTTATTTTCTTATTTTCCTTATATTCTTATATCACAGACGAAGTATAAAACGACAGTTAATTACAGGAGGTTACTGCCGTTTATTCCAATTCAATACTTAGGAAATAAAATTCCTGAAAAAAAGTACAAAGAAAACTAAAAAGGGGTTAAGCTCCAGTCCGTCCACTTTGACCACATTTTGGTAATAGTTGCTTTTCGATATCTACATCACGCTCTCTCAAAAAATGTTCACCAGCTTGAATACTGTTTAACGGAGTCTCCTTATATTGAATCAGCAATGGATACACACAGCTAAACATGACTTTGGCGAACGAAGGTCGCCCGTGCTTCTATGTGAAGAAGTGTCCAAATAGCAAAAAATAATCTCTTAATGACTAAACAGGTTTAAAACTAAAATAGAAAACATACATTATTATAAATTAATACACGAAGAAATATATGCATACAGTCAGTGCTATGAAACAAAAGAAGAGGGGAAAAATTCCAAAAAAAAAAAAAAAAAACATAAAGAAAGAAAAGGTCTAATTGTTAAAACACAAAAAAAATTACGCAATACAAATATTTAAAATTAAATAAAAATAAAGAAAAAGGTTATTACAATAGTACAAAAAGAGTGAAAATGTGATTGAAAACCAAAGTAGTTACTTTAAATTAGTTTATTATTCTTTTCCTCGTTAACATACAGACTTTAAAAATAATAATTTTTCAAATAAACTTTATCTATAAATTTGTTGCTAAAATAATGGAAAAAACATAATTCGCGAACAAATTTAATCATTTTTAACCATATTTGGTCAACAACTTTTTTTTTAGAGCCCACAGCACACCACGAAAGTAGCATCGAGGAGGTGACGTCAACGATGACGTCGTGAAATAAAAAAAAAAAAAAAAGACATAAGAAAAAATAAATAAATGTAAGTACATTTTTGTTGCGCTGTTTTTTTTTTTTTTTTTGATTATTGGATGTGGTTATATTTGTTTTTTTCTCAGAAACAGAATATGAATTATAGAAATTAATAGTGCTATACTTAGCTGAGAGACATAAAAAAAGAGAGGAAAGAAAATAATATTTATACTCAAAATCGTTTTAATGATAACAAAAACAATTTTGAACTACATGAAAACAAACAAAAAAAAATGTTAGAAATAATGGTTCCTTTTTTTTGTTCGTTAGAATTCACTACTCACTATTTCACTATTTTTTTTATAAAATTTATTTAATTACTCAAATATTAGGCTAATTAAGAAATAAAAAAAACCAATTAGTAAGGCACCACTTAATAAAATCATAAAAGAAAAATTGCTATTTAACTTAATTAATAAAATTATACTTACAACTTTCTGTAAGGTTAAAATGTAAATATAAATAAGTTTTTTTCTCTTGCCATAGTTGTGCAATCGCTCTTTCTCTCTTCGTACGAACGGTTGAAATCGGAACAATTTTATTTATTTATTTATTCGTTAAGCTTAATACAAGCTGATTAACTAAGAACTAATCTTATTCTAACAGGGTCTTAACTTATTCTAACAGGGTTTATTTATTTATTTTTTTTTCTCTCTCCTTTCCTTGTTTTAGTGTTCGAAAGATATCCAATTCGTGGTGGGCGTAATCCGCCCACCAGAAAAACGTAATTATAAGAACACGTCAAAAGGGAAATACGGAGAGAAAAGTAATAAAGGGAACTTACAATAATTAACAGGGAATATGTATCATATCTTAATTGTAAGAAAAAAATTATAGAGGGGGAAAAATGGCGTTGGAGTTAAGAAGAAGTGGCGTTGGAGTTTAGAAGGGCATTTCGGAGTCGAGATCTGCTCAGATGAAAATCAAATTCGCTGATCAAATTGTTAGTTACACGAAGCATCCTGGTTACAGGTTCACTGCAACCATAGTCGGTACGATGGAAGTTGAGGTGGAAGAGAGGAATAGACCTAAGGTTACGTGGGTTGGTATTAAAGGATATTAATTGGAGTAGTGCAGGGCAGTTAATGGTACCGCATACAAGTTGATGAATGAAGAGTACATCTGCAACTTCTCTTCGTTTTGCAAGAGATTGCATGTTAATCAACTTCAGGCGGTCTGCATAAGGAGGTAAGTTGAAACTGTCAGAACCGGGAAGACCGCGTAGTGCGAACCTAATGAATCTTCGTTGAACGGCTTCGATTCGCACAGAATGGATGTTGTAGATAGGAGACCAAACCTGGCTGGCATATTCGAGGATGGGTCTAACAAAGGTAAGGTAGAGAGATTTAGTAACGTAAGGGTTGGAGAATTCTCTGGACCAGTGTTTCACAAAACCCAGTGCAGAATTGGCTCTACTAATGATATTATCAATATGAGACCTAAAATTAAGTTCCTTGTCACATATTACACCTAAGTCCCTTAAAAAGCTTACAGGAGGAACTGGCTTGCCGAGTAAGTAATATGTTCTTGGGGGAAGCTGGAGACGCTTGCGTGAATATGTAATAGCTTGACATTTACTAACGTTGAGCTCTAGAAGATTTTTTTGACACCAAGTGGAAAAACTAACTAGATCTTTTTGAAGATAGTGAGAATCGTCGTTAGTTTGTATGCGCCGATAGATTTTCATGTCATCAGCATACACAGAGAGATTGGATTCTTTGATGATGCCATCTACATCAGAGATTGTTAAGACAAACAACAAAGGACCAAGGTGACTACCTTGTGGAACACCAGAGGTAGCTGAAAAAGAATCTGAATTGGAAAATCTAAAGATGACATTATAACGGCGTTCTTCGAGATATGATTTAATCCAAGATATAAAGAGTGATGGAAAACCAAAGGCTTTAAGCTTAAGAAGAATGATAGTGTGTGAGATTTTGTCGAACGCTTTACTAAAGTCGGTAGACACTACATCAACTTCGTACCCGCTTTCCAACGAGCATAGAGCGTTTGAAACAAATTCTGCAAGGTTAGTGGTAGTCGATCTTCCTTTGAGGAAGCCGTGTTGGCTGGGAGGAAAAATAGATTTGCAATGGAAAAAGAGAATGTCATAAATAATGCTTTCAAACATTTTTGGAGTACATGAAAGTTTTGCAATAGGTCTGTAATTGGAAATATCGTTTCTTGGTCCTTTCTTATGCAGAGGTATTATGTATGAGCTCTTCCACAACTTAGGAAAAACGGAATTAGAAATAGAAAGTTGAAAAAGAGCCAATAGGGGATGAGCCAACACGTCCGCGAATTTTTTTATAACAATAGCAGGCAAGCCATCGGGTCCTGGAGAATAATCGTCCTTCAGATTATTTATCTTTTCTAACACATCAGCTAGTGTAATATCAACAGAAGTTAGCGACGTTTGAGGACAGTCCCTTAACAAAGAAAAATACTCGTAGTCTAGTACGTCGTTATGATTAGTGTATGACTGACTGAAAAAATTTGCAAATAGGTTTGCAATTATTTCCGGGTTGTCTGAGGAAATGTCCGAAAAAGTAAGGATAGATGGGTAGTTGTCAGATTTTCTTTTAGTATTTATAAACTTGCAGAAGCTTTTAGGATCCGACAGCAATTTACTTTGAATATGAGCAAGATAAGACTCGTATAGCGTTTCACAGAGTGCGGAAAAAAGGTTAAAGGCGTGAAGATAATTTGTGAGATCAAGAGGAGAACGAGAAATTAAATATGCGCGCCATAGTTTGTTCCTTTTGTTGCGGAGTACACGTAGTTCCTTATTGTACCAGGGAGGACATGACGAAAAGTTTTTCTGCCTGGTGAAGGGGACAGAATGTGTGAAGCAGCCGAAAATTATGTCATAGAAGTGAGCAACTGCAGAATCAACGCTTTCATAACCATTATCGAAGAGATGTTGGAAATCGATTCTACTGAATAAAATTTCTAGTTTTACAAAATCAGTTTTCCGAAAGTTAAAGCTGTACGAGTGCTCGAAATGTGTATTTTTGATATCAATGTGATATGATAAGGTAAGCGATAATGGTGGATGGTACTGATCGAGTGTTGAAAGAAGATGGTTACTTGCGGAGACTACGCAGTTATCTAAATCCGAAGAAAAAATTAGGTCTAGTTGTCTACCTAAATTGTTAGTAACTCCGCTCATCTGGTAAAGGCCGCAGTCTGAAATACAACTAGTAAAAAGAATTTCTTTTTCAGAGGTAGGATTTGAAGAAAGATAGTAGGATTCATTCATTATATACCTATTAAGTTAAGTTCAATGAACTATAAATATGGAACAGCTGTTTAAGTATATAACCATAAATTTGACTATTTAAGCATTGTTGATTTTTTTATATGAAAGTATCATATCATATTTCATCCTTATCATGATAATTATTGTTAGTGATAAATATTTTTGAGTTATTTTATTGTCTTTTTGTTGTTTTTTTTTTATATGAAAGTATCATATCATATTTCATCCTTATCATGATAATTACTGTTAGTGATAAATATTTTTGAGTTATTTTATATGAAATAAAAATAATGCTTTTGTAAATTTAAAATAAAAATTATGGTCTGAAATCTTTTAGTTGAAAGGTTGTTGTTGGAAAGGGGGGTTTTTATTTCCACATCTTGTAAACGCCAAGGATCGGGTGGGCTCAGGGTAGCCATGTAAAAAAAATGTTGCACTACAAAGTTTGGTCGTGCATGTGAGGTGTACCTAAGGTATTATTTTTTTGTTAGATATAAGCCGTAGCTGGTAGATTGTTTTAATCGTGTGCAGATTTTTTTTTGTATGTATGGAATCGCATGGGCTTTCGAGGAGCTTGTGGTTTTTTTTCAGTTGCTCAAAAACGAACCTACACATACTGAAGCTCCGGGATAATCCAGTGCACACGGAGCAATTGAAGAAATTTATTTTTTAATGCAGTATACAGATTTTCCCAACTTTCATCATCAGGCTACTCGTCGGCGACTTTAAATAGCCAACAAATATAAACAGCCAAGCCGTACTTGAGATTCCAATACAGAAATGGCGACCAACGTGGGGCCAGCGTATGGATTCTTGGGGTCCAAAATATTATCCTTTTGTTATCTTAACCTTGATACACTTACTTATCTTCTAGCATTTATTTTAATTTAAATTTCATATGAATATATCTGTCTAATCTGCATGAGATGGACTTGAAGAGGCATAAACTATATGTATGTGTTTCTGACCTTTCGGTAGTTTGATAGATTTTTATTTTTTATTCTTCGTTTTATTCAGATGCAACTTTATTTGGTGAATGTAACGGATATCGGTTAAAATAAGCTAAATGCAAGTTTTCTGAACCATATATGTCAAGTGTCTTTGTATTTGATAAAATTTTCAAACGACTTGTTTTATACAAATCGGAAATTGTTCTAATGATCGCGAATTGCTTCTTGAGTATCGGATTTTTTCCGATATGAATTAAAAAAAAAAAGAATTCATTCCTTACCATACTCAGAAGATTCAACTGAATTATCAATGAACTTATCTTCAGTAACACCTTTTATATTGTACGATCAACCATAAATATATTCCACACAACAACACAGCTATTAGAGAAAAGACAAATTTTTCCTTGAAATCATAATTTCTTGAATTTTGTTTACACTTGAAAATTTAAAATCTTAATATTTAAATGCCTTCAATACGCCACAGCACCGAAAGTTTATCGTTGAGATCTTATGGGTCATGTACCATTTGCCAGGAAAATTTTTCAGATACAGTAGAAGTTTTGCGAACTTCATGTGGTCACAGATTTCATAAAGATTGTCTTCTTAAATGGCTTAAAAGCAACAACACTTAACCCCAATGTCGTGCTCGATGTTCCATTCGCGATTTTGGTGGTAGCAAAACACCAAATGCTGGTGTGAGAACACGAGCTCAAGATACACAGTTCAAACAAGACCTTTGGTTGCAGAAAACCAACAAAATAAGTCACAACCAACACAGCGACAAGGCGAACTCGAACTAGCGCAAGCTCTTCCACCAGAACGAGGTGCTAAACAATCTACAGTCATGCCTCCAATACGTCTTCTTGAGCAGGCGACAGCTTTGCCACAAGGCTTAGACTTACCTCCACAAGAAGAACATACAAATGGTAGAAGTGCGACAAATTTAAACTCATCTGGTTTTGACGAAGGTCGTATTCGTAGTATTGTAACTGCAGTAGTTTCTGCAAGGCAAGCTACAATTTTTGAAAATTTAGAATCAAGAGTTGCTCAGATAATTGATGAAAGACTAGAAAGTTCCCTTAACAACGTTATGAGTCGCTTACACATAAATAATATTCAACCTCGAGATACTGATAGCAGTCGTTTTACCCCACCGATAGAATTTCAAGTACTTCTAACTATGAATGGCCTCAGGAAATGCCGAACAGAATAAATTCTGAAAGTTATCGAAACCAAAATATAAATGCTGATAATCACGAAAATTTTAGAAATAATACTACATCTGCAGTTCCTTATTCAAGTCGAACTGCACATGTAATTGCTAGGACATCACATTTGATGGCACCTTAAGCTTATCTGTAGAAAATTTTATATACCGTATAAATTCTCGCCCTCGCCGAAACCAGTGGTACGACCAGGAGTGTCGACGCCACTGCAGAGAAAGACGCCGCCTACAAAGCCACCCTGTAGTCGGTTGTAACGCGCGCTGCTAAGGAGCGATACAAAGAAAAGAGGAGGGAAGAGAGACATATTTTCAGGCGGAAAAAAAGAGAGGCAGAAAAGCGCGAGCAGGAGAAGATTGAGATGTATGGTGACAGGAATGAGGGCCGAAAATTTTTCGAAAAAATAAGACGCCTTGCCGATGGTTTTAAAACCGGGGCCTCTTCCTGCAAGGATGAAAACGGGAATCTAGTGGCAGATGTCCAGAGTACACTGACGTTATGGAGGGAACACTTTTCTAAGCTTCTAAATGGCGACGCTGACAACAATCCCGCCAATAGAGATGATATTCCGGAAACCCCAATTTTGGATGACAGCGTTGAGGTTCCGCTGCCCGACTATGATGAAGTTCTGACAGCTAAAGCTCGGCTTAAAAATAAAAAAGCCGCGGGAGCTGATGGCTTACCTGCTGAGCTGTTTAAGAACGGAGGCGAAGCTTTTCTTAAATGCATTCACGAGCTTCTATGCAGAATATAGTCGGGAGAATGCATTCCGAACTATTGGAATCTCAGTTTGCTCTGCCCAATCCAATCCAGGCGATCCCACTATCTGTGCCAATAGGATAAGCCTTCTTAATATCGCATATAGGGTCCTGTCGAGCGTTTTATGTGAAAGATTGAAGCCCATTGTAAACGAACTGATCGGACCTTATCAGTGTGGCTTCAGACCTGGAAAGTCCACCATCGACCAGATTTTCACGCTACGACAAATCTTGGAGAAGACTCAAGAAAAACAAGTCGACACCCACCATCTTTTTGTCGACTACAAAGCCGCTTTCGACAGCCCAATAAGGAAGCACCTGTACTCCACCATGTCTGAATTTGGTATTCCTGCAAAACTAATACGACTTTGCAGGATGACACTGAGCAACACCAGCAGCGCAGTTAAAATCGGGAAAAACCTCTCCCCACCATTTATTACCAAACGAGGTTTCAGACAAGGTGATTCCTTATCGTGCGACTTTTTCAATCTAATGATGGAAAAGATTATCCGAGCTGCTGATCTGAGACGTAGTGGCACAATATTCTACAAGAGTGTTATGCTGCTGTGTATGCTGATGACATCGATATCATTGGCCATAATATGCGCGAAATCAGTGCAGCATTTTCCAGATTAGAAAGAGAGTCAAGTCGAATGGGTCTGGCAATGAATGCAGATAAGATGAAATACTTAGTGTCAACAAACAAACAGTCCCAGCGTCTTAGAACCCACGTTACCGTTGACAATACCTCCTTCGAGGTTGTGAAGAACTGAGTTTATCTGGGATCCAGCATTAATTCAACCAACGACATCAGCATTGAGAACAAGCGAAGAATAACTCTTGCCAACAGGTATTACTTTGGGCTCAGTAGGCAATTGAGAAGCAGAGCCCTCTCTCGACGAACGAAAATCACGCTCTATAAATCGCTCATCATGCCCGTCCTACTTTACGCATCACAAACCTGGACGCTGAGCAGTTTAGATGAAAAGACTTTAGGAGCATTCGAGAGAAAGATTCTTCGTAAGATCTACGGACCAATCTGCGTCAATGGCGAGTACCGAATACGGTGGAATGACGAACTGTATGAGCTGTACGCTGACATCGACATAGTCAAGCGCATTAAAATCGGGCGGCTTCGCTGTCTTGGTCATGTTCAGCGCATGAAAGACGATGCTCCAGTGAAGAAAACATTCGATTCTGTACCCAGCGGCGGTCAACGCAGAAGAGGACGACCGCATCTTCGTTGGAAAGACCAAGTAGATGACGACCTGACGAAGCTTGGAATTTCCAACTGGCGCCAGCAAGCGAAAGACAGAAATGGCTGGCGCAAATTCTTAGATGAGGCCAAGACCGACATACGGTTGTAGCGCCAACTAAGTAAGTAAGTAAGTATAAATTCTCAGGTTATAGACACGCTAGGTGGAAATTTTAATGTTTTGTGCGAATATGCTCAGTGGTTATTCAGTAACGAAGCCATAGATTGGTATTGGCGGTATCGTCGATCAGTTAGCCGTGTTACTTGGCCATCTTTGTGCGAAGCATTACGTACAAATTATGAAGAACACAAAACTGATACCGATGTTAAAGAATCTATGCGCAATAGAAAACAAGGTTCATCAGAAACGATTGACGAATATAGAAATGCTGTCCTAAAAATTGCAGAAAACCTACATTCTTCACTTCAGGAATCAGAGCTAGTTGAAATCCTTCAACGAGGCCTGCTTACCCGTATACGGCAACAACTTTTTTGTTCCTATTAATTCCATGGCACAGTTGCGCAAAACTTTGTTTGAAAGGAGAAAGTCTCCAAAATGAGATAAGAAAAAACAATATTTCTTCCTCTACTGGTTTTAATAACCGCTCTAATTTTCAGCGTCGCCAAGTGAACGAGTTAGAAAACGAATTTGAAGTATTAGATGAAGGTACTCAATCTGAGGATATTGAAGCTATCGCGAAAAGTTTGCCTGCAAAAAAAATTAGTTTGTTGGAATTGCCGTAAAGATGGTCATCGTTATTTTGATTGCATAGAGGTGCGAACTATATTCTGCTATGGCTGCGGAGCTGTCGGAGTATATAAGCCTAATTGCAAAAATTGTAGTTCGAAAAACTCGAAGACCGGCGGAGGTGTAATACGAATCTTCGTCGGGAGCACAATCACAAATAAAAACATTTATACGACCCTTTGTACCAAATAAAGTTATTTTTCAAACCAAACCAGTTTTTCGAGAGATAATACCCTATAAAGAACGTTTAAAAATATATAACGAGAAAAGGCTAGAAATATTTAGTAATTTTGTTGACCCGAAAACTAAAAGCCAACTCGGTCTTCTGCTCGCATGAAAGATTTTTGGAAAAAAGTTAAACTTAGCCGAAAACAGTTGTGTCATTTAATTTGCTCAGTTCAAAATAAATCAAATGATCCGATGCCATTTGCACTAATATTTCTTCTTGATAAAACTTATCTCGGTCTCTTAGATAGTGGTGCAGCTATATCTTGCATTGGCAGCCATTTGGTTTTAGAGTTAATTGAAAATGAACACTTCGTCAAACGTAAAACTACAGTTTGTACTGCTGACGGAAATAAACAAATTGATTTTGGAAACATCTCTTTGTTGGTTAAATTTAAAGACCAGTCTTACGTCCTTGAATTTTTCGTAGTACCCTCTTTGTCTCAGTCAATTATATTAGGAATAGAGTTCTGGAAAAAGTTTGAAATTGCACCCAAAATTATCTCTCAGATTGATTTTCAGAATGATGAGCAAAATTGTGTCGATAATTCACACGAATTATCTGCAGCTCAAAAAGTTAGATTAGAAGCTGTTAAAAATATTTTTCCATCATTTGAAACTGAAGGCCTAGGAAAGACAACACTTATGGAGCATACAATTGAAATAGAACCCAATGTCCGTCCGATAAAACAGAGATACTTCCCTATTTCCCCTGCCATCGAAAAACTCGTCCATCAATAAATCGACGAAATGCTTAGGTTAGGCGTGTTAGAAGAAGTATTAGTAAGGAAGCCGAACAAGATGCGCCATTTTCTAGACTCAAGAAGAGTAAATAATGTCACAATCAAAGACGCATACCCATTACCCCATATAGAGGGAATTTTAAGTCGTCTGCCAAAGGCAAACTTCATTACGTCGCTTGACTTACGTCATGCGTTTTGGCAAATTCCGTTGTCCGAGCAGTCCAGAGATTTTACCTGTTTTACAGTCCCTAACCGTCCGCTTTATAGGTATCGCGTTATGCCTTTTGGACTATGCAACGCTCCTCAGGCGTTATGTAGACTGATGGATCGCGTAATTCCCCCTCAGTTAAAAAATGAGGTGTTTGTTTACTTAGATGACCTGCTTATCATTTCAGAAAATTTTGATTAACATATGCTTGTTCTTTCGGAAGTCGCATGTTGTTTACGAGAAAGTAATTTAACTATCAACCTTCAATAAATCAAATTTTGTATCAAAGGGTTGAAATACCTAGGCTACGTCGTTGGCAATGGTACTCTGCGCACTGATCCAGACAAAATATCAGCCGTTACAAATTACCCACCTCCCACCACCATTAAGCAATTAAGAATATTCCTGGGTATGGCTGGTTGGTACAGAAGATTTGTGGACAACTACGCTGCTGTAACAACTCCATTAACTAATTTACTAAAGAAAAGAAATGGGTTTAGCTGGAATGACGAAGCTCAAGCGGCGTTCGAGTTATTGAAAAGTAGACTTTCCACGTCGCCAATTTTAGTAAACCCAGATTATATAAAGCCATTCATAATACAATGTGATGCTAGCAAACTAGTGGTAGGTGCGGTATTGGCACAAGTCAATGAAGAGGGCATTGAAGTACCTGTCGCGTATTTTTCGCATAAGTTAAACAAGGTCCAAAGTAATTAATACGTGACAGAACTCGAATGCCTTGCTGCAATCTTAAGCCTTAAGAAATTTCATGCTTACGTAGAAGGCCAAGAGTTCACTATTGTCACCGATCACGCGTCCCTCCAGTGGCTTCTGCGGCAACCCGATTTGTCAGGTAGATTGGCACGATGGTCCCTTAAATTGCAAAGTTTTAAATTCCGCATCGAGCATAAGCGAGGATCCCTGAATGTTGTACCCGATAGTTTGTCGAGACAAAATTTTGATCAAGTGAGCGAAATTGAAAGCCAACCGTTAATCTGGAACTGCCTGAATTTCTTTGCGAGGATTACGAAAAACTGAAAAACCATATATGCAAAAATGAGGCTAAATTGCCAGATCTTCAAATTCGAGAGAATCTTGTATACAAACGCACTGAACATCCGGATATACAATGGTAGTCCGGAGCTAGAAATTTTTAACTGGAAATTGTGGATTCCAAATTCCTTAGCTACTACGGCTATAGAAAATGCGCATTCTCCACCAAACAAATGCCATGGCGGGGTTGCAAAAACATAAGAGCGCCTGCGTAAAAATTTGTTTGCAATATGACAATTGATGTGAAGAATTATATAATGTGAAATATGCCATCAGGCTTAATCTCCTAACACTAACATGCGTCCACCCATGACCACTCAGTACACTATCCAGCGCCCGTTTCAGAAGTCATATATAGATCTTCTAGGTCCATACCCAGGATCTAAGCAGGGTAATATAGGATTGCTGATAGTTTTGGACCATATGACGAAATTTCCGCAGCTCCAAGCTGTAAAAAAATTCACTTCAGCGATTATTTGCGACTACCTAAAGGAAGACGTTTTCCCAATATTTGGCACGCCTGAAATTTTTTTAAGAGATAATGGTTTAAATGTTCACAATTTAACACAATGTTAATGGAACGGGGGATTCGGCATGTTTATACAGCCTTGTATAGATCACAGGCAAATGCAAGTGAGCGCGTGAACAGGTCCAATATTACTGAAATAAGATCATATCTTCAACAGGACCAAACTCAGTGGGACAAGTATTTGTCAGAAATTACAGAGTCCTTGAGAAGCTCGTATCACCAAACGATCGGATTTACCCCTTATTTTGCTTTATTTGGCCAGCAAATGGTTTCCAATGCGAAATAATATGATCTCTTACGAAAACTTCAATCGATTAGTGATGAAAGTATAGATAGACATGACAGACTTAAAATAATCAGAAAAACTGTTTTAGAAAACATTGCGCATGCGTTTACAGAATCAGCTAAAAGATATAACCTTCGGAATTCTAACCAGACATTCCAAGTTGGAGACAAAAAGTTTATCGTCGTAACTTTGTCTTAAGAGATGCAACCAAAAAGTTTAGTGCAAAATTGGCACCCAAATTCATCAATGCAAAAGTAATTGCCACTAAAGGCACCTGCATGTATGAATTGGAAGACGAGGTAACTGGTAGAAAGGAGATATATCATGCAAAAGATATTCAGAAAAGGAAAATCTAATAAGAAAACCCTCTTTCAACTTTTGCAATTTTGCTGCAAAATTTGTTTTGTACTGGGTTTATATAAAATAATTCTATTTTACAACTTTTTGTTTTACGTAATATTGCTTCTTGCTGTAATTATTTGTTCTAAAAAATATTACTTGCAATATTTAATAGTTTTCGAACGCTCTACATTGTAGAACATAAATAGTTCAGTGGTTCAGTCCACGCCAAAAATGGGATTTATTTCTAAGCCGTGAGAACAAAGAGAAGACAAATTTTGGACTTAATTTCTATTCTGTCGATCAAGCGAACAAGATCAAGTTAATTTAATCTGAAAATATGCCCAAAATCTTACAACATTTTTGGTGAGTTTTTGAATCAAAATTTTTCATCATAAGATTTATGAAACATTAAATTACTAACTTAGCTTGCGATAATTTTTTTATTTTCTTATTTTCCTTATATTATATTACAGACTAAGTATAAAAAGAAAGTTAATTACAGGAGGTTACTGTCGTTTATTCTAATTCAATACTAAGGAAATAAAAATCCTGAAAAAAAGTACAAAAAGAATTCAGTCCGTCCACTTTGCCCACATTTTGGTAATATGTAGTTGTTTTTCGATATCTACATCACGCTCTCTCAAAAAATGTTCACCAGCTTGAATACTGTTTAACGGAGTCTCCTCATATTGAATCAGCAATGGATTACACACAGCTAAGCATGACTTTGGCGAACGAAGGTCGCCCGTGCTTCTGTGTGAAGAAGTGTCCAAATAGCAAAAAATAATCTCTTAATGACTAAACTTAGGTTTAAAACTAAAATAGAAAACATACATTATTATAAATTAATACTCGAAGAAATATATGCATACAGTCAGTGCTATGAAACAAAAGAAGAGGGGAAAAAATACCTAACATATGAATAACAGTTTAACATTCCAAAAAAAAAAAAAAAAAAAACATAAAGAAAGAGTAAGTCTAATTGTTAAAACTAAAAAAAAAAAATTACGCAATACAAAACTTAAAATAAAATGAAAATAAAGAAAAAGGTTATTACAATAGTACAAAAAGAGTGAAAATGTAATTGAAAACCAAAGTAGTTTCCTGCATGGTTAACATACAGACTTTAAAAATAATAATTTTTCAAATAAACTTTATCTATAAATTTATTACTAAAATAATGGAAAAAAACATAATTCGCGAACAAATTTAATCATTTGTAACCATATTTGGTCAACAACTTTTTTTAGAGCCCACAGCACACCACGAAAGTAGCATCGAGGAGGTGACGCAACGATGACGTCGTGAAATAACAAAAAAAAAAGACATAAGAAAAAATAAATAAATTTAAGTACATTTTTGTTGCGCTGTTTTTTTTCTTTTTTTGATTATTGGATGTGGTTATATTTGTTTTTTTCACAAAAACAGAATATGAATTATAGAAATTAATAGTGCTATACTTAGCTGAGAGACATAAAAAAAGAGAGGAAAGAAAATAATATTTATACACAAAATCATTTTAATAATAACAAAAACAATTTTGAATAATGGTTCCTTTTTTTTTGTTCGTTAGAATTCACTACTCACTATTTCACTATTTTTTATAAAATTTATTTAATTAAGAAATAAAAAAAACCAATTAGTAAGGCACCACTTAATAAAATCATAAAAGAAAAATTGCTATTTAACTTAATTAATAAAATTATACTTACCACTTTCTGTAAGGTTAAAATGTAAATATAAATATGTTTTTTTCTCTTGCCATAGTTGTGCAATCGCTCTTTCTCTCTTCGTACGAACGGTTGAAATCGGAGCAATTTTCATTATATACCTATTAAGTTAAGTTCAATGAACTTTAAAGATGGAACAGCTGTTTAAGTATATAATCATAAATTTGATAATAAAAAGCATTGTTGTTTTTTTATATGAAAGTATCATATCATATTTCATCCTTATCATGATAATTATTGTTAGTGATAAATATTTTTGAGTTATTTTATTGTTTTTTTTGTTGTTTTTTTTATATGAAAGTATCATATCATATTTCATCCTTATCACGATAATTATTGTTACTGATAAATATTTTTGAGTTATTTTATATGAAATGAAAATAATGCTTTTGTAAATTTAAAATAAAAATTATGGTCTGAAATCTTTTAGTTGAATGGTTGTTGTTGGAAAGTGGGGCTTTTACTTCCACATCTTGTAAACGCCAAGGATCGGGTGGGCTCAGGGTAGCTATGTATAAAAAAAATGTTGCGCTATAAGGTTTGGTCGTGAATGTGAGGTGTACCTAAGGTATTTTTTTTTTAGTTAGATATAAGCCTTATCTGGTCGATTGTTTTAATCGTGTGCAGTTTTTTTTTGTGTGTATGGAATCGCATGGGCTTTCGAGGAGCTTGTGGTTTTTTTTTCAGTTGCTCAAAAACGAACCCACACATACTGAAGCTCCGGGATAAGCCAGTACACACGGAGCAATTGAAGAAATTTATTTTTCAATGTGGTATACAGATTTTCCCAACTTTCATCATCAGGCTACTCGTCGGCAACTTTAAATAGCCAACAAATAAATATAAACAGCAAAGCCATACTTGAGATTCCATTACAAGTTTCATTATTTAGTCACAATAATCCGTCACCAAAAATGACCAGAATCAGACTCGACCTATCTGATTATAATTTTACAATAGTATTTAAGCATGGTAAAATAAATACAAATGCCGAAATTACAATTTGTTACAGAAATTGAGATTTATTCCTAAGAAGTTGACAATTTTTCATTGCCTGGCTTTAATTTTTTAGTGATTCCAAACGATACTTACCCTGCAGGAGGTGTTGGATATTTTATTAAATCTGATTTGAACTGTTCTGCTGTTAGCTGTAGTTTAACAACAGCAGATGCTGTGGAAGTAAAATTCGATATAAATAAAGAAAGCTTTGCAATAATCTGCTGTTACTAAAGTCACTCTCAGGCCCCTAATATGTTTTTA
Organism: Dichetophora obliterata; assembly: GCA_963920525.1. Taxonomy (NCBI): domain Eukaryota; kingdom Metazoa; phylum Arthropoda; class Insecta; order Diptera; family Sciomyzidae; genus Dichetophora; species Dichetophora obliterata. Next base: position 134,522,707 of record OY986436.1, read on the forward strand.
CAAGAATTTGATTGGATGGTAGCTAATATAAATGGGCACAATCTTATAGTTTTGGGTGACTGTAATATAGATTTATTAAATGAAAATAACATTGCTGACTCATATACTACAATTCTAGCAAAGCATGGCTTCAACTTATTCTTAAATGAAGCTACTAGATTAATATATGGCTCGTGTTTAGATCATATACTAGCTCGTTTCAGAGTATATCAAAATCATTGAATGCTTTAACTTCAACCTAAACATTACTGACCATTGTATGACAGGTCTAGCTTTAAGAATTCGGCATGACAGACCAACACAGTCCAATTTACTTTCAATTCCTATTGTAAATTTTAGTGAGTTGAACAATAGTCTCTATTTTTAATCTTGGACGGATGTGTACGCTTCCTCCAATGCTTCGGAAGCTTACTCTTACAGCACTCTCAGAAAACATATCGATAGCGCTACCTAAAAAGTTCGCAAAAAAAGTGAAGAAAAACTATAAAACCTTGGATGAATGACAGCCAATTGAAAAAAATCAAACTTAAAAACAAGCTCAGCATTAAGTGCTCTAAGCATCCTGCTAATTGGTTTTTAAAACAGCGCTTAAAATACCAACTATGCAAATTATGCAGATTAACTTTTATTCTGTTTATTTGCAATATATTTTCTTTGAGCTTACACTCAACTGTTTATTATTGAGTTCTACTTAAAACTGAAACTGTTACAATTTTTGTAGTTAGAATAAATAGTATTTTGACAATACTATAAAAAGAACAAGAATTAAGAGAATAAATTAGAGATGAGTTCAATGCTGAGAAAATGCAGACAATGCATAATCCCACTGTTCCAAGTCGCTCGAGCAGCAGGCTGCTTGATCGTCACGTACTGCGCTCAAATTACCAGTGGCTGGCTGTTGTTGACTGGTCGTTGAATATCGTTGAAGATGTAGCTTGGTGCACTAACATGTGTCGCTAACTCCCCCCTCGCTTAGATTCGGAACGTCCCTGTTTCGACTGAAAATATTTTGCAACATTTCTTGGATCTCTTCCCCGATAGAAGTGTCCTCTTGGGTATGTTGCTGGCGGCGCATTAGAAAAATTATGATTATTATAGCTAAGGGTACCATCCCGATAATTGTCCACCAATATATCTTTTGCAGTGACACCTCTTTGCTTAAAGTTGTTAGTGTTAGTGTTGTCGATGTGGACCTTGTGTAAATATGGTAGTGACAGTTTAGTTTCATGTTGCAAGTAATTTACTGATAATGTCTTCGGTGGATATGGTTTCACAATTGTAGCATTTTCAGTACCTTTATAAGTCGTGCTGTTTATAGTTATAGATTCGGAAAACGTTACTAAAAAGGAACTAGTTAAATTTAGATTATGACCATCGTAGAAAATTGTCATCGTTCAAAATGATATTGCCGTCTGCTACTTGAATTGGCAGTAGGTGATGCGAAGTTTCGGTTGGGCAAGCTGCTGTATTGTTATTTAATAAAGCTGATAGGCAATTTGATAATATCGGTCACTTATACTAAGAGGTACATATTCAGAATCTATCAAGTGGTTTATTTCGATGTTATCCAAAATTAGCGGATTGAAGATGTTATTTTTTGCCAAAACTATTGATAGTGCCATATTATTTAAATGATTTATGATGCCATTGTTGCGGATTGCTACAAATTCTGCTAACAATTCTTCTCTCTTTATTATAGCATTGTCCGAATATTTTACTGTCTGAAGTGCGTTAATGTTGTTCGTAATTTCATTTATTTTGTAATGCAGTAGAGAATTGATTTTCGTTTGTCTGTTACTATTTTCAATTAGCATATTCTGTTTTGTAAGCAATAATTCATATTCCTCGTGGTCGGGTGTTCCTGCTACAAATTTTAAAGCGGATCCAAGAAAATCAATCGCTCTAGCGAATCGTCGTGTTACTTTAAGCACAGATAATATAATAGAAAGATGTGCCACCGCATTCAAGCAAGTGGCAGAGTAAAATTTGAATGTGGATTTATCATAAATCCACATAAAAGCTTTATGAGAGTCAGCGAGCGAACGATTTAAAGCTTTTGAGAGCGAGAGAATAAGTAAGCGACATTGTGAGCAAATGTGAGCATAATATTGAAAAGCAATAGAAATGATATGTAAAGATTTGATGCACGAAACAGCTCAATAAAAAATGTAGCTGCCAACAAAATGTAGAAGAATTTCATTAGGTTTTACTTAAAAAATGTAGGCAATTTTTTTACTACTAACATTATATAATTTAAATTTATTATATTTTTTTTCATTATCTGTTATCTGTTTGGTATATAATTTCAAGAATATAATATCATAAAGATGACATAATCTATGTATAAACTGTGTGTTGACCTGGTTTTTTTTTCCGTTTTGCCACATGATATTTTTAGTGTTATATTATTGTAAGGGCGATTCCATCAGTTGAAGCTTAGCCGCGAATAATGTTGTAAGTAATATTTTTGGAGTTGTTTTTTTGCGGAAACTTTTTTTTAACTACTTTCATATATTTTTATTATATTATTGCAAATACATGCTTTACTATATGAAAAGTACTCAGAAATGCAATTTTGAATTGTTCTTATTTATACAAAAAAATTTTTTTGAGTAAAAATTCAGTATTTTGGACCGTTTTTGAAAAAAAAAAAAATTAAAGAATATATTCAATGACCTAACGCTACAGTTGAAACTATTTTTGTAAAGTGCTTTTATTAAAACTTTGATCAAAAAAATGTTAATTAAATATATTTAAAAATAGCGGATATATTTGCATCGAAAGTCAAAGTTTTGATATTCATGTCGTTTTTTCTCATTCTTGGGGAACGATGTTTTATGAAAAAGTCGTTGTACCAAAAATTTCTGAAATTCTAAAGATATGTGAACGTTTTTGGTATTAAAATTACTGAAATTTTTTAAATTTAATTTGCGAAAAAATTTTTTCAAGAAAGATTTTCAATATCAAAATTTACGTAAGGAATGAGCGTGATCAAAACTAAGTATTTATTTATTTATTACTATTTGCAGTTCTAGTATGTTACAATCTAATCTAGGATGCACACAATATGTGTACTCAAATTCAGCGAAGTCCGTTGAGCCATTTAAATTTGTATAAATGTCAATTAAACAAACAAACCAGAAAATAAGTTTTATTAATATAAACAAATTAATATAATTTGTGTTAAATTGTATGAGTATTATAGAACGAATGCAATTCGAAAAAAATTGAAGAATATTCAAAGATTTCTTCGATTTTTTTAAGTTTTGAAAAAATGTCCCCAGTTATGATCCTATAACTTCAAAAGTATTTTTTCATATTACAAAATTTATACATGTTTGCAAAAAAGACGTTTATATCTTTCATTTAAGCTATCATTTTTATTGATCTAACAATTTTTTTATACTACATTTAATTCTAAATACTACATTTGTGAAAGAGTTTAAAAATATGGTTAATACTCAAAATTACCTCCTATTCAGGCCAAATATGCGATATCGGATAGCTTTGTAATTATATTTCGCAAAGCCTCAGAATTCAATTTTCGACCACAATTTACAAGTAGCGTTTCCCTGATAACATTTGATGGGCGTTTGGCAAGGAGGCGTGGCACCTCTAACACCACCCAAATTTGAGATATCGAATTGCTTTGGAATAATAGGCAGCATAGCCTCGGAATTCGGTATTCGACTACAATTTACACGTTTTACTGATAACATTTTATGGGCGTTACCCCTCCACACAACTCAAATTTTTGATATTGAATAGCTTTGGAGTTTTAGGTGGCCGCAGAGCCTCGGAATTCGGTACTCGACCAGAATTTACTCGTGCCGTTTCACTGATAGCATGTTATGGGCGTTTGACAACGGGGGTGTGGCAGCAACACACAGTGTTTCAGCTAGTTTTTTATACCAGCGCGAAGATTTTGTTGTTTTGTTTTGATTTATTTTTGGCGTATCTTTGTTTACGCTATTTCTGTTATTTTACTTTTTTTCAAAGAGTTTACAGAATTGTAAATCCTATTATAACGTAAAATTGTGGTTTAAGGATTTTTAAATTCAGCTAAACGCTAAGAACATTGTTTGTAAACAAAATCTTAAGTTAAATAAATGGTGTTTTTTATACAGTGATACAACTTTGAGTTGGCATCATTGCTTTATTTGACCACCCATTTAACAGCTGATAGTTGTCTTTTGTTTTGTTTGCTTTGACATTTTATTATGGATCGACTTATACCAGAGCAAAGCGTGCAAATTGTGGAAATTTTAATCAAAATAATGGCTCTGTTCGCCCAACTTATCGTGCACTTCGTCCATTTTATGGCGTACATAATCGTCCTTCAGAGGACCACATTTACTGTTACTGATAATGTGCATCCCGTGAGACGCCGAACAGTGCGCACTGAAGAATCTGTAGCCGCTGTACAGGAAAGTATTGAAGATGATCCTAATCAATCAATTCGTCGCCGTTCTCAGCAACTGGGGTCGTGTCCTTCCACTTTATTAAAGATTTTACGAAAAGAGCTTGGCTTAAAACCTTTCAAGATTCAACTTGTGCAGGAATTAAAGCCAAACGACCATCGTATGAGCCGCCAATTCGGCGAATGGGCTGAAGCACAAATTGATATTGATTTTGAATTTCCATAGTAATTTTATTTTCCGATGAAGCCCATTTTTGGTTGAATCGGTACGTAAATAAACAGAATTTTCGTATTTGGTGTGAAGAGAATCCACAAGCTTTTGTCGAAACACCATTACATCCACAGAAAATTACTGTTTGGTGCGCTTTATGAGCTGGCGGTGGCCCATATGTCTTCAAAAACGATGATAGTCAGAATGTTACTGTTAATGGTGAACGGTATAGGAACATGATTCGAAGTTTTTTCGTACCTCAATTAGCTGGCATTAATCTTGCTGATATGTGGTTCCAACAGGACGGAGCCACATGCCACACAGCGGGCGCTACAATTGATTTACTCAAGGAAACTTTTGACGAAAAAATAATATCACGAAATGGCCCAATTAATTGGCCCCCAAGATCGTGTGATTTAACCACATTGGATTATTTTCTTTGGGGTTACGTAAAGTCACTTGTCTACGTCGATAAACCACAAACAATTGAACACCAGGAAATCAACATCCGAAGAGTTATCGCCGAGATACGGCCGCAAATGCTGCGAAAAGTTTGTGAAAATTAGTGTTCCAGATTGCGCCTTGTGCGCGCCAGCCGTGGTGGCCACATGACCAAAATCATATTTAAACATTAATGTCATAAAATTTTCTATCCAATAAAGCCCGTTTTATTGATATTAAAATTATATTACTTTGTTTTACTATGATTTAAACTTGTATCATATTATTAGGTGGCAACCCTATTATTTCAAAACTTTATCATATTGAAATTCTGGCCACGGATTCGGATTCAGCGACCCATTTTTGGTGTATCATTTTTTTTTTGCCAGCCCCGAATTCATAAAAATACAAAAAATTAAGGTGGCAACCCTATCCACCATTTTGCATTTTAAAATTCTGACTTCAGATTCGAAATCAGTGACTCCCTAATACTGTTAAATGATGTTTAAAATTCTAAAAAATACATATTATTAGGTGGCAACCCTATTATTTCAAAACTTTATCATATTGAAATTCTGGCCACGGATTCGGATTCAGCGACCCATTTTTGGTGTATCATTTTTTTTTGCCAGCCCCGAATTCATAAAAATACAAAAAATTAAGGTGGCAACCCTATCCACCATTTTGCATTTTAAAATTCTGACTTCAGATTCGAAATCAGTAACTCCTTAATACTGTTAAATGATGTTTAAAATTCTAAAAAATACATATTATTAGGTGGCAACCCTATTATTTCAAAACTTTATTTCTTTTTTTGTTGTTTATTTCGCTCTTTAATCTTTATGCTTGCAACGTCACATACTCCAGATATTCCAAATAAAGATAACAGTAATCGATATATCTGTTTGTTCTGTATGTGCTCAAACTAGTATTTTTGATACTTGGTAATTTCACTCTCTCATACCTATTCCATCGTTATCTAAATGCGAAATATTCCATGCATACTCAATGCTTAGAGAGCGAAACAGATACAAGTAGATATAAGAAAAAATAACAACACACAACTGGTGTTCTTGGATGGTTCTTTGCAGAGCTTTAGTACGAACTCATCACGTCGACTTTGATGCAGGTAATTTTGAGTATTTTTACTAAAACCGAAATACGTAACATATCCAACCTGCTACAATCATACTTTTTACCTTAATAATTTCGTTGAAATATTTTTTTTTTAACAATAAAGTAAAAATAAAACCAAATTATATATCAAAGTCATATTTAAGCGCACTTTAATATGGGGGAAATATTATATAAACGGTAGATTTTAAACTCTTTCACAAATGAAGTATTCAGAAAATGTCTACAAAAATCGTACAAATAATCGTATAAATAAAAGCCTAAATAAAAGGTATAAATATCTCAATAGTAAATATTTATAGAACTTTTAAAATAAATTAATAATTTTGTTGTTATAGGATCATACCTGGAAAAATATTTTTCAAAACTCAAAAGTCGAAAAATTCTTCTAAAAAAATTCGAACCAACCTGGAAAAGTCTTAATGATTTTTTTTATCTAGAAAAAAATACTCAATCGAACTAGCAATGTCGTTTTCGTCGCGCAAACTTTTTTCAAATTGTTTACCACTGTTATTTATTTGTTATTCACTTTTAAATAAAAAATACAATGAATAGAAATTTTGTTATTTACTACTATTTTATGAATAAAATGTACTCTACTAATTTTTTTATTAATTTTTATTCATTATCAATTTTTTATTCATTCTTCATTTTTTATTCATTATAAGTTTCGTATTCATTTCTAATTTTTCATTCATTTTGAATAATAAATAAAATGTAAAAATCTTGTTATTCACTTTTGAATAATGAACCAAAATCATAATAAATAAAAAATTAATAATGACTATAAAATTAATAATGAATAACACCTAGGCAATGAATCAAAAAATAATAATGTACAAAAAATTAATTATTGAAAAATTTGAAATTCTTTTTGAATTGCATTCTTTGTAAATAGCATTCATATGAAAAATATAATTAATTATTCTGAATAACGAAAAAAAATAATTGAAATTAATTACTAATCAATTTTTTAAAATTCAATGTGAATTAAAAATTTTATTTATAAACAATTTTGAATTAATTGGATGGATTTGTATGTCGTTATTTAGTTTTCCTTAAGATTTTGAATATATATGCAGATTTTACTGCTCTGGCTGAGTCAATCAAAAAAAGTCAATATTAATAGCAAGCAGTGAATAAGAAAAATCTGCTTCGCACAAAATAAGGAAATCATAATGATAATAATGCAAACAAGCAAAAATATTTGTTGCTGTCAAGCAGAGATCACAACTGCTTGGTTCCAACAACAACATCGGAAAAAACAATTACAACATTAAATTTCACGACTCTCGCTAGCTATGAGAAACCATGCAGTGGTGATCTATGCTGTGAAGCATTGTGGAGTGAAGAGTGAAAGAGCATTGCAGAGAGAATGTGCATGCAAGGATTAGAAACTTTTCTCTGAAGAAAGCTTTTTCATCGCGCTCACAAAAGCTTACGTATTGATCTGAAAAATATTTGTTACTTTTTAATGTTCTACGTGGCACATCTTTATAATACATAATCTTGGCTTTAAGTGTATTTATTATCCTTTGAATTTCGTTAGTTTGTTCCACTAAAATTTCCTTATTTCGAATTGAGTTTGGTAGTTGTTTAAAAATTAAGTTATTTTCTCTGGCTATCATTTGGTATTCTGTAAGGTTTCATGTATTAAATAGAAAGATTCCTCATACATCGCTATTTTCCCCTGAGTAATTGCAATAAAGTGTGCTGGTGTGTTATCGACGATATTTGTTAGCGCCGAATGGGACATACAAAGAAATCTGTAAAATTAACGTAGGTTACTTTTGTGAATTTTTTTACCATAAATCAATACTGTGGTACCTAAATCTTTTTCGACTGTTATCTCCTCAAAAACTTTATCGAATTTATTGCCTAGACGCTTATTTCTACGTACAAAAGCAATGTCTCCTGGACTATATGTTTTTAGGGTAACTTTCTTATTCTTATACTCTACTGTCTTCTCCTAACAATTACTTAGCCTATTTTTTATTTCTTTTAATTTCCCTCCCCCGTGTAGTCGTGTAGAATACCTGTGGGCTTATTACCTTGCACAGAATGAATAGTGTGATTGAATATATTTTAAAGTTGATATTAGTAATAATTCGCAAGTAGAGTAGAAGGGGGTAATGTCGTGCAGGGGGTAATGTCGTGCACTGGCTTTTTTAGCATAAAAAATTGAATGATATACCAGCCGTTGGTAAGGTATGGGCCTACTGACCTACAGAGCTCATGCATACTGTATAGTATGCTTTTATACCATATTATGTATATTAGACCAGGCACTTGAGCCGTGTTCTATTTAATGTATATTTGGTGCATTAACCAATTATACTTTTATTTTGCGTAAATAAAAACACCTTGAGTTATAATGTGAATAATTGTACTGATCAACTTTATTGATTTGCGAAACTATTTAAAGCTAAAAAATTGAATATTATTAATATAAACATAACAAATATAAAATATAAGCATAACAAACAATAAAGGGCAATGCATCCAAAACTGCATAGTCAGCAGAACAAACTTTACGCAAAAATTCAAGGCCAGTGCAATGTGCCTTAAAACGCCTACATTGCGAAATATTGCGACAATGAACTGACTAGCATTCAAGGCTAAGTAGCAATTCATTGCACTTATGTTGTCATCATTTTGCATTTATGTTTCTTATATTTGTATTTTACTTTGTTTAGACTAATAAAAAATACAAAAATGAAAATAGCTTATGTCTTAAGGTATACAAATATAATAAGTGTTTAAATGTGTGTATGTTATTTTATATGTGCTATTTATTTACTAACTTAACAACATATGATATATTTATATCCAAACATATTCCCCGGCGTTGAGCGACTGTCGATCAACCTTATCTTTCATGTGTTGTGATAACTTCAGGTTGAACGACATCACGTGTGTTGACGTTGTGTCTTGGTGCTGGTTGTGGTGAAACTCGATCCTTGTTGTGGAGTTTTTTTATTCGTTTCCACACAGCCCACATTACGACGCAAACGATGATGAAGACACATGAATAGCCTACGACGTATTGATGAATATCATGTGGTCGAACATTGTCATAATCGTCGATGCGTAGATTCGCTATTTCACGCTGAAGTGCTGTTAATTGGCTGAGCTGATCTTCCGCTGCTACTTCTTTGGTTTCCAAGAGGAATGGTTCCATGTTGTTTGGACCATCCAGCTCTGTCATAATACCTATTTTGTATATGACGAATGCGTGGAAGTGGTGACGATGAAGTGTCCTTGTATAGTTATAAAGTCATTTTTTAATGTGCAGTCTGGTTGAAGGCTGAGCCGACCAGATCCAGTTAGAGCCAGTTGAAATACTTCGTTGTTGCACACCGCTGACATTTGTGTTGATGATACGGCAAAGATCCATTGATTTGCGTGTTCCATTTGAATCCAGACTTCCTTGGAGTTGGTTTTTGTGAATTCGCAGCTAGTAATGGTCTTGTTATGCAGTAAGTTGATTTCACATGGCTGTTCGACAGTTCCTTTGTTATAAATCGAATGAATGTTGTCACATAAAAATGTATCTTCTTTTGTCTTGATACATTGTTTGAGCTTCGTGGGGGATGTAGGAAAATATCTGTCACGATGTAGGTTAACTGCCATGACCGAGGTTGTTGATTTTATGGTTACCATTGTATTATTGAACAAGACCGGAATGGGTATCACATTAAAAACTTCAAATAATTCTTGACTGACTAATGGTATTTTGATGTCAAATATCACATAATCGGCCGAGACGCCTCCCTTTACCCTCATTAGCTTGTAGAAGGACAATAGCTCGTCATATTCCACAGGTAACTGAAATTGGGATGGAAGATGATTCTTGATGCGCATTATTTCCTGTCGACATTGTTGGGGGCTTATTAGCATTGGATGAATTCTCCCATGATGAGTGTCAATTAAAATATCCAACAGTGACGATTGTATTCGTTGTAGATTTGATAGTGTTAATGTCATTTGCACTGCTAATGCCAATAACAGTCTAAATGTTTTATCTTGAACTACCTCTTCTGATGTGATATTGATTCGAATGGCGATTTCTTCAATTTGATGCTCGATCATTCCTAATCTGATCTTAGTCCCGTTTTGGTGATGCTTCATTATGTTGATCGTTGAATTCATTATCGATGTTTGTGTATTTAGTAAACTCCGTACATGCTCCTCGTTAGAATGCACTTGTTCAATGGTCTGCGCCATCTTTGCGGCATACTCAGAATCTAGAATTCCAAACAAAAAATTACCAATATTGCCAATTAAATCTATCGCGCCTCTCGTGTATCTCTTCTTTGAATAGAGGAGACTATTGTCTTGCTTAAGTTCCTCTTGTGCTCGCATGAATTGGTCGACGAGGATCGTGCAGGTGGATCTTTGATGAACTTGATCGCATAATTGACTTAGAAAACTTGTTCCGTTTGCCAGGCTTTCTAGTTCAGCTCGAAATGGTGCCATATCATAGAAAGCAATTAAATTCCACTCCTTTGTTACTAGTTTTATGTTTCCTATGGCTTCGAAATGTATACCGGAAATTTTATTAAATTGTGTGACCTCAATCGGATTACCTAGTATTATTGGCAGTAATAAAAAGGCTATTAGTACTATGTTGCTGAATGCCAGTTGTGGCAGTCGCATCCTTTTTGATGGTACTTCAGGTTTGTTGTGAGGCTGCGTGCCTGCGGTGGAGTGCGGCGGTGTTCTCGAAGAGGTCGATGCATCCTCGTTGACGTCGCTAGTTTCTTCATCGACTGGAAGTGGTGCTAACTTGTGTATTGCTCTTTGTGATATTCCGGTCGCTGTGCGCACGTCGGCAACTCGAACAAGTCCGTCGTGACCTCGTATTACCTTCGTGATTCGACCAAGAGGCCATTTCAAGGAGGGTAGGTTGTCATCCTTGATTATGACCATTATGCCTGGTTTGATGTGTCTGGTTTCATGGTGCCATTTGTATCGATATTGTAGGCTGTGAAGATACTCATTGGACCATCTTCTCCAAAACTCTGCCTTGAGTTGCAGGACCAGTTTCCATCTGGTGGGATTTTTGACGTTGTTTGGTTGAGCATTAGGATCGATTGTCGAGGTCAAAGGCTCTCCTATGAGAAAGTGTCCTGGGGTGAGTGCTTGGAAGTCATTCGGATTTGATGACATTGGAGTGATTGGTCTTGAATTCATTATGGCCTCTGCTTCAGCCAGAACGGTTCCCATTTCTTCATAGGTTAGTGACGCGGATGCCAAGGTTTTTTGGAGTAAGCTTTTGGCTGATTTTACTGCCGCTTCCCAAAGTCCACCGAAGTGTGGTGCACGTGGTGGGATGAATGAGAAATGGATTCCTTTCGTATTACATTCATTTGTTATTTGTTTTTGTGAATTATCATCGTGAATTATCGATCGTAATTCTTGCAATTGGTTCCTGGCTCCTACGAAGTTTGTTGCATTGTCGCAGTATAGTGTCTTGCAGTGTCCTCGACTAGCCATAAAACGTCTGAGCGCTCCAATAAAGGCCTCAGTTGTTAGATCACTCACCAACTCTAAATGAACCGCCTTTGTAGCGAAACAACAAAATACGGCTACATATGATTTTAGCGGTGGTTTACCTCGAATTTTGAAGTGAGTCCAAATTGGACCAAAGAAATCTACTCCAGAGGTGACAAATGGTCTTGCAGGTTGTACTCTGTCGGCGGGTAAATTACCCATCAATTGTTGTAATAATTTTGGTTTGGCTCTAGTGCATTGAACACAGTTTTGAGTGACGGAGCGAGCTAAGGTTTTTAGTTTTAGAGGCCAAAATCTTTGTCTTGTAATAGACATAAGGGTTTGAGGACCAGCATGAAGGTGTTCCTTGTGCAGATCTATTAGTAAAAGTTTTGTAATTATGTTGTTGTATGGTAGCAGCATCGGGTGTCTGGCATCATAACTTAAGTTGGATGACTCCAAACGTCCTCCCACTCTTAACATGCCTTTATCATCTAGGAAAGGAGTTAGAGTGTTGATTGAACTGTTGTTGCTCACAGCGGAATAGCGAGTTAATTGACTAATATCATTGTCAAATTCTTGCCGTTGCATGGTCTTCACAATAAGTAGCAGCGATTCTTCCAGTTCATTTGCAGATAATGTTATCGTTGCTGCCTTGGTCGACTGGTTTCGAGTATGGTTGATGAAACGTAGAACATATGCCAATACCCTTTGCAAGTGCCGAAACGAATTTTTGTGATTGACTTCTTCAAGCCAATTTCTTGTGCGGTTTGTAGCTGTCGCCGTTGTAGCAGACATTACCTTCCTGCGCTCTAACGGACATTCTCCTCGTGGTGGTTGAAGAGGCCAACTTGTTATCGCTCTATGTAGAAATAGGGGACCATTCAACCATAAATTATTGTTAATTAGTTTGCTTGGTGTTAGTCCTCTTGATATAAGATCAGCAGGATTGTCTTTAGATTGCACGTGTCGCCATTGTTGTGGAGATGTATGCTGCTGAATGGCTGAAATCCTGTTGGCGACAAAAGTTTGATAATGAGATGAATCTGCGTTTATCCATCCTAGCACTGCCGTGGAGTCGGACCATAAGTGTACAATCGATTCCTTGATGATGTTGGCTTCTTGAAGTTTCTGCATAAGTTCTACGGCTAACTTGGCAGCACATAACTCCAATCGTGGTAATGTAACTTGTTTTGTTGGAGCTACTCTTGATTTTGCACATATAAATCGTACGACTATAGTGTTGTGAGCATGTGTTGTCTTCATGTATGCTACAGCTCCGTATGCTTGCTCTGAGGCATCTGCGAAAATATGTATTTCAGGATTATTCGCTTCCTTATGGCCAAAGATATGACGAGGGATGCTGATGCTTTGCAATAATTTGAAATCTGTTTTGAATGTTAGCCAGGTAGTGTGAAGATCTTGTGGGAGTGCACCATCCCAATCCACTCTTAGTTTCCACAACTGCTGTAGAAATATTTTTGCGGTGGTTGTTACTGGAGCAATGAATCCTAGTGGATCAAATATACGAGATATATCTGCTAAAGCTGTGCGTTTGGTTATTCTATGATCAGTGGTGGTTTCTCCGATTTTCAGCTTGAAATTATCATTTTTAGGATTCCACGTGATCCCCATTGTTTTGATGCTCTCATTGAGAGAATTGTTAAAGTTGAGTGCAACTTCTTGATCCGTGGGTGCGATATCTTGTAGTAATTTTGGGTGATTTGCACACCACTTTCGTAGATTGAAGCCTGCGGAGCCCAACATCAGGCGTAGTTGCTGTTGCATTTCAAGTGTAGTAGTGATTTTATCAGAACCACTTAACACATCATCTACATAAAAATTAGTTTTTACTACTTCTGCTGCCAACGGATACTTTAGAGCTTGTTTTTCAGCGAGCGCTTGCAAGGTGCGCATAGCCAAGTATGGTGCAGAGGTTGTGCCATAGGTTATCGTGGTGAGCTTATAACATTTTAATGGATGTGATGGGTCCTCTCTCCACCAAATAAGTTGATATTTTTGGTGATCATTGTCTACCCATATCTGTCGGTACATTTTTTCAATGTCGGCTGTAAAAGCAAATCTAGGCAGCCGAAATCGTAAGAGTGTTGTAACCACGTCTACTTGTATGGCTGGCCCTGTGGCTAGTATTTCGTTTAATGATAAATTGGTTGATGTTTTTGCTGATGCATCGAATACAGCTCTTAGTTTAGTTGTTGAGCTGTCCGGTTTGAGGACGGCATGATGTGGTAAGAAGTAATGTGAACCTTTGATGCTCTCTACATCTATTTCCTTCATATGACCGAGTTTTCCATACTCTCGCATAAAAGCTACATACTGAGTCTTGAGCTCAGGGTTTTTTAATAATTTGCGTTCAATGGCTGTGAAACGCTGTAAGGCTATGTCTTTGGATTCACCGAGTTGATTTGGATCGTGCTGAAATGGTAACTTCACTACAAATCGACCGTCAATGTGTTGGTGAGTGTTTCGAAGAAAATCCTGTTCACATCGTCGTTCGGCCGCAGTTAAGTTGGCTCTACTTGAGTCGCATTCTTCAAGCCGCCAGAATTTTTCCATTGCCTCGGTGAGTGACTGATCTTCGGTGCAGATGCCACAAGTAATAGCTGTGCTAGGTGAATTTTGTTTTATGTATTCACCACCAACTATCCAGCCAAAAAGGGTATTTTGAAGCACAGGCCGTCCATCTCCAAGTGTTATTTGTCCAACGCATAGTGTTGAGTAGAAGATACCTGCTCCAAGGAGTAAATCGATGCCTCTGGATTCATAGAAATTGGGGTCGGCTAGTTGGAGGTTGCTCGGAATTTTCCAATCACATATATTGATGCTGCTTGATGGTTGCTTGGAAACAATCTCCGTTAGAATGTGAGCTTCAATTCTCTTGGTGAAGCCGGTCGTCCTCGATTGCAGCTGCAAGTTGACCCTTTCAGTGGTACGGCTCTGTGTTTGGCCTATGCCTTCTATTCCAATCGTGCACTGATTCCTTTTTACACCGATTTTGTTCGCAAGCCACCTTGTTATGAAGTTAGCTTGTGAACCGTTATCTAGTAGTGCTCGGCAATGAATTTGATGTCCCCACTTATCAATTATGGTCACAGAAATCGTGCTGAGCAATACTATGGTTGATTGTATTTGCTGTTCTTCAACAGCTGTAAGTGATACCGGGGAATCTTTCGTTGTTTCAGGAGACTGCAACTGCTTGGTCCTGATTAATGTCTCCGAGCCTTGTGAACCTCCCAAATGAAGCAATGTATTGTGTTTTTTAAGGCATTTTGTGCAGGTGCCTGACATGCAAGATTTTGCGTTGTGTCCACTTTTCAGGCAGTTTACACAGTACTTTGCTTTTTGGACTACATTTAACCGCTGGCTTGGTGTCATCTTGATAAAGTCTTGGCACTGGAATAGTTTGTGATGTTGGTTGCATGTTATGCAAGTTGAACCTTTCGTCACTGAGACACTTAACGCCTGATAGGCTTTTCTTCGCCCTTGTTCTGACGTATCCTTGTTAGGTCTTCCTCCTAACGCTTCCAACGATTGGAACCTGAGCTCAAGGAAAGTCAAGAATTCTTTTAGAGATGGTATTGCTTTCGGTTGGGTTAAAGATTGTTCCCATAATGCGTGAGTGGTTTTGTGTAGGTTTTGGGTTAGGATATACAATAGAATGGGGTCCCAGCTGTCGGTGCTTACTCCTAGGCCTTGAAGAGTCATAATGCACTCGTTGGTGGTGTCGTGGAGCAGTTTGATCGCTGATGAATGATCATTGATGATTGTTGGCTGGGAGAGTAGTCTGCTTAATGTTGCATTTATCAACAGCCGAGGATCTTTGACCACCGCCCAAGCTGCTTCGTAATCGTTTGCTGATGCTGTGAAATGCCGAATGAGTCCTTCCGCCTGACCAGAAAGGCTGGACTTCAAAAACCACATCTTTTGACAAGCTGGAATTGGTTGCTTGTCGACCAGCTCCATAAATAGATCGTGAAACTGTCTCCACTTGTGGTAGCTGCCATCGAATTTTGGCAATTCGACCTTAGGCAGTTTTAATCCTGATGTCATCATGTTTGTTGTTTGCCTGTTGACTGATATGGGAGATGATTGAATAATTGTTGTCGCTGATTCTTGGGCAATACAAGTCCTGTAGCTGCAAAATCTGCGCAGTGATTGTTTGCTCGATCTGGGCAAAATTCTCGTAGTCGTATGCGCTGGGTTCATCAGATAACCAGATTTTTTTATGCAGGTCCTGGGCGGCTTTCCAATGGGTTTCTACCGTTTTCGCCTGCATTGCATAATATTGCGACGTTTGTTGTGTCGAACTACTAAGCACTTGGCTTAGCAATCTGCTAGCTGTATCGATTGACCTTTTTTGTTTATCAATCAGTGAGCGTAGTTGACTTGATGGACTTATGGTAGCTGTCACCATGGTGTTTGTTTCGATTTGTCGAGTAGCTGGCTGCGGCGACCGTACTGTGTTAGTGAACTCTGGTCCAGCCCTTAATGTTGATGTGTCCCGAACAAGTTTGATGGCCTTCGCTGCATTGTCCATCTCGTCTCGTGCTTCTCGGTATTTCAAGCGAATAATGCTGTGTATATCCTTTGTAAAATACGGGTGACTGGATTCCTTGCCATGCTGGTCACGGATGGCGTTGTCGAGTTTTTCGAACTGTACCCACAATTCGTCCAGCTCCCTAGTCTTTGTTGCGATGAACTCTGATCATGAGGCGCCTTCTTGTAGTTGGCTATGGTTTTTTGTATAGCCACTGCAATGTCATCTTGTGTCAGTGTAAGTTCATCAATGCCCATGTTTTGGCTGTTGTATATATTTTCGGATGTAAATTCTGTGTCCAATACACGGATTTACTGAAAATTGTTGTGTATGTTGATGCGTCTGATGACGCTTGTTTGCTGTCGTCTGCTGGTTACAGGACACGTTTGATGGATGTTGTTGATAACGCTGGTACATAAACCAGGATATCACGTTTGAAGTCTTCTGTGATGGACTTGAATGTTGTTTGACTCTTGGTACTTGCACCAGGATGTCAATTAGCACTTGTGGCAATTGTCAATAGCTTTTGCTGCTTTGACAAGATGATTACGTGTTCAGTGTATCGATGGATACTTGGTACTTGAACCAGTTATCCTTTCCTGCTGATCACGTCGGGGTCACCAAAATGTATAGTATGCTTTTATACTATATTATGTATATTAGACCAGGCACTTGAGCCGTGTTCTATTTAATGTATATTTGGTGCATTAACCAATTATACTTTTATTTTGCGTAAATAAAAACACCCTGAGTTATAATGTGAATAATTGTACTGATCAACTTTATTGATTTGCGAAACTATTTAAAGCTAAAAAATTGAATATTATTAATATAAACATAACAAATATAAAATATAAGCATAACAAACAATAAAGGGCAATGCATCCAAAACTGCATAGTCAGCAGAACAAACTTTACGCAAAAATTCAAGGCCAGTGCAATGTGCCTTAAAACGCCTACATTGCGAAATATTGCGACAATGAACTGACTAGCATTCAAGGCTAAGTAGCAATTCATTGCACTTATGTTGTCAGCATTTTGCATTTATGTTTCTTATATTTGTATTTTACTTTGTTTAGACTAATAAAAAATACAAAAATGAAAATAGCTTATGTCTTAAGGTATGCAAATATAATAAGTGTTTAAATGTGTGTATGTTATTTTATATGTGCTATTAATTTACTAACTTAACAACATATGATATATTTATATCCAAACACATACAATACTAGCAATATCCATGTGTAAGAGCAATATGTGCGACGTTTTTAAAAATCGCATGTTCTCGGGACGACGACAGTGTTTTTTTATCGGATCAGAAAAATTATTTGTCTCGCAGGAAAATATACCAGGTAAGTGTTTTCTTAAAGCAAATTTTCCGCCGAAAAAAAAGATGTATTGTGATCGAAAAAATTTTTGTTCTTTACCGATTTGTCGAAGTCAACCTTGAAAACGACCTTTGGGGCAATGTCATGCATTTGATATGGGGCAATGTCGTGCACTATACAGAAAAGAAGAAGGAAGGAAACGGTTCGCCCTAGTGTACCAAGGGAGTCGTGAAGCCATAACAAAACGCTACAATCAAAATAAAATTTTCCAAAATTTTTTCTCAATGTCAAGCACTTTTTGAAAAAATATTGTTTTTCTTTCCGTGTTTCATATAGCAAATTGCCTATTTTCACTTTTCTTTTCATAAAATTGTATTTTTTGATCATATTTCTTGTGTATATTGCCTTATAATTAACAATAATAAATAAATAAACAATAATGCTATGTCTTCTTGAATCGAACCACTACCTATCGTTTTTCACACATTCTGATACCTTTACAATACAATGCACGACATTACCCCACAAATTTTGAGGGGGGTAATGTCGTGCACATTTTTTTTTTAATTTCTACTAACACGATTTCATGCTACACGAATATTGTTACACATAAATGTTACCAACGAAATTATCTTTCGATCGGATGCTTACTCGTTGTATTCGCTTGTCATGTACGGCTTTACGAGCACTTTAAAGTTGAGTGCACGACATTACCCCCCTCTACTCTATCGTTAATTTTTTGCTGTTCTTTACGCAACGAGCAATTTCTAGCAGAGTTGAATGTAAACGCTCAACTTGACCAATGCTTTCACTATGGAGAGTTGGAATAAAAAATTGTTCTATACCAAAATGGTCACGTAAAAATGTGTTAACTGCATTTGATTGGAATGCTCTTTCGTTGTCGGATACAATTAATCTTGTTTTTTAAAATTTCCAAGTATTTGTATTAGGCCTTATTTCATGTCAACTGAAGACCTGGAAGGTATTGGGATAACTACAGCATATTTTGAAAATTTGTCAAGGCTAGTGCTAATGCTAAGGCTAATGCTGCTTGTTGGTTATTAAAATATCTATGTGAATAATCTCACCAAAAAAGGTAGAGGTGTTTTTGCGATGCCTGAGTCAGGTCGTCTTCATCGTTCTTGGAACAAATTTTGCAATTTTTTATTATGGGTTTTAACATTTTTTAATATTCGGAAAATAGTATTCGTCTAGAATTTGCTTGAAATTTTCTTGGAGGGAACGATGGGCGCGATTGTAACTAGGTTTCTATTTGGTCATTAGCATTCAAAAGATCGATAACTAATTTTTCTGAGTGCACGAACTTAACTAAGTTTTCTATTTGGTCATTAGCATTCACAATATCGATAACTAATTTTTCTGAGTGCACGAACTTTACCATGGGAAAATTTTTTATCAAATAATCTTGAATTAAAGGCAGAGTGTGTAAATCACAGTGTACTCCATTGACAACAATCGTATTTACGCTTTCTGAAGCGGTTTTTAGTAGAAACTCTGTGCAGTTGAAAGTTATTGTATGCCGTAGAAATTTTTTGAATAAAATCTAAAAACTTTTACTGTTATCATTCGCTTGGGATAAAATTATTTGATTATCAAACTGGTTGACCGGGGTCTGAACAGTCTTTATAACATTGGATGAGAAAATCTCGTTGTGAATTGTTTCTGCACTGGACGTTTTACTAGACAAATAACAAATATATTGCCGGACAAAGCGTCTGCAACTATGTTCTACATTCCCGGTTTTCCCGGTAACATTTTGGACCTTATTATGAGCTGCGTTCGATGTTCGACTGTAGTCGAATGGCCTGATCGAACGAATTAGCATTTGGTATTATAACGTGCTTTCGACAAAAAGTAGCGCTATTGTGAATTTCGTTCATTTTGTTTGTTCACGGTAGTATATTTCTATCAGGTGATCGTTGTTTTATTTAACTAAATATGATTGGTTTGAAAGTTGATTGCAAAAATTAAGACAAAACATTTATAACTATGACGAAAATAATTTCCATAAGATTCGAAGCTTCGTCAGAAGAGGATGAAAGCTTGACGGAACTGGCTAGAATTAGAAAACGGTTGAGCAACGCTTTCTTTAGCTTATCTTAAGCCACTTTGCTGTTCTAACTGGTGGTCCTAAGCAGTTTAATTCCAGCGTGAGTTCTTCCCATTTCTTTGTCGCCTGAACTTTGGAACAAATATTCTTTGCAGTCAAAGTTTGCCTCCATCAGTAAGACCAGTTTTTCTAACTGTTATTTGTTGCTCACCACCTTAGACCTGCATAAAAATTACAAAAATAGTTCAATATTAGCTTTTAGTCTTTAAAAAGGAAAACACAATCACAAAATACTTAAATTTTCAACAATTCTTGCTAAGCACGCATCGCATCGAAAGCAAAATCCTATTCGACTGAAATTTCGATGAGCAACGAACATTTCGATAAGGTTGCACTGCTCATAATAAGAATTTAACTTACGATACTCGTTGTTCGATAACCAGCGAAGATCGAACGTCGCAAGCAACTCATAATAAGGGCCTTTATTACATGTTAGTGCAAATACTTCGATAAATGCACGCTACCTTTTAATTTTAGAGTCCGGATTCCTGTCTGAAATAGAGAACGTTAGCGGCTGATGATCTGTAAAAATTTTTATATTTTTAACACCGTAAAGGTAATGACTTAATGTTTGGAGAGCCCAAACTATTGCCAACAACTCACGCTCATTAGTAGCGTAATTTTCCTCAGATTTCGACAAAGTTCTGGATATCATAGTAATTGGCTTGATATCCAGAGATAACACTGCCCCTAATGCTACCGAAGAAGCATCGGATGTTAACTCGAAAGTTTTATTATAATCAAGATGTTGTAGTAACACATCGTCTAATGCTAAAATTCTTTTTAACTTTATGAATGCATCTTGTGCTTCACTGTCTCTATCTTAGGGCTTTTAGAATGTCGGGTTCCTATATGCCTGTTTTCGCCTCGAAGGTACCTTGTCAAAGGCTTTGTTATTCTAGCATAGTCCCTTATCTCTCTTATCCTTCTATAATAGCTAGAGAGGCCTACGAATGAGCGCAATGCTCTTAGTGACTTGGGTATTTGGTCAGGATGTCTCGGACTTTATCCGGGCATATTTTATGCCGTTTTGAGAAACAACAAATCCCAAGAACTCTACTTCAGTTTTGAAAAATCTTGATTTTTCCGGAGACACTCGCATTCCAGCTTGTTCAAGTATTTTGAGTATTTTTTTCTACATGTTTTAAATGAGAATAATCATCTGCAGAAAAAATAATTATGTCATCGATGTATACGTGACATATTTTTCCAATATCATCCCGAAGGATGACGACAATATTGTCATCTATTGTCCTCTAGCGACAAAACTCGTACTTGCCATTATTCACACTGAAAGCATTTTTTTGTCTATCTTTTTGTGCCAATATGATCTGGTGGAATCCAGATTTAAGATCTAATGTGAAACATTTTGATTTACCCAAATTTGCTAATATAACAGATGTGTCCGGTATTGGATATCTGTCAGCTACTGTTTTATCATTAACCTTTCTAAAATCGATTACCATTCTTAATTTTTGCTGGCCCTCTTCATCCAAACCTTTTTTGTAAGCTACATGAATGGGTGAATTATATGAGGAACATGATTTTTGGATAATCCCATCTTTTAGTAGTGATATTATTTCTTTATTAACAAATTCGGCAGCAGATATGGGGTCTGGGTATCCTCTAGTATAAATCGGTTCATCAGTTATTGTGAGAATATTGTGAGAATATTTGCTTCTATTTGCGTATTATATGGTAGTGCCCTATTAGGTTCTGCAAATGCTTTTTTCTTAAGAGAAATCATAATATTAAATCCGCCTTGGATATGTAAAGAGACAGATTTATCATCAAATGTCAGTGTATTAACTTCTTTGCTCTGCCAATGCTTGAGTGATATAAGATATCGTTTTCGATATCAATTTTTTTAATTTTTTTTTTAGAAAATCATATCCAATGATTCCGTCAAAAGAGATAAGTGCGGGTAACATAAAGAATGTCCCTAACTTATTTAATATGTGTATCTTACCTTTTTCACTGAGTAAATTCTCTACATTAACGGATTTAACTTTCAAATTATTTTCAACTGGAACTACCCCATTTAGACTAGTAAGTTTCTTTATATAATTTTTCGATGTCCCAGTATCGGTAAGCAAACGTAACTCTTGTCCATCTATGGCTTTCTTTGTAATAAAGGGCAAGAGTGAATTTATTCTAAAAAATTAATTTCTTCAAAATTAGAAAAAATGGACTGGGTGTCCTCTTCTTCATAAAGATTAGTTGAGTTATTTACAGTATGCATATCGTTTTGCGATAATGGCATATGGTTAACGCGTTGAGCTTTTTGAGCTTATTACCGTCCTGCCTGATTGAATTTGTTCGTGTGTTCGCTTAAATCCGAAATTAGGTTGTTATTCCTTATTTCTATGGGCAGAAGATGCTCTAAATTTTGATGTACTCGGATCTACATCCATTGGAGTAGGTGCTCTACAGGTTTATCCTGCGAAAAGAGGGATGCGAAGTATTCCTACCTACGAGATGTAGCTGGTTTTTATTGCGTTGCTAAAATTGTGTTTCTTTCAGCGAGTCACCCGTTGCAAATGTATTTGCAAATTCGTAGCGTCTCCTATTGGTGTCCAGCTCTTGGGCTGTAGCTAAAGCTGTAGGAAGATCAGCTAGTTTAGCCGAGAAAAGTATATCACAGAGAGGACGTCGAAGCCCAGATATAAAAATACGAAGATCATTTTCCCTAGCGCGACTATTTAGCGCCGCTACAACCTCCTCGATGCCATTATGGCTCATGATGTTTTTATTAATAATAAGTGTCTATTGCTTATCGACTGTATCGTAAAAATCAATTAAAGATTTGTTTCCTTGTCGCAAGATACTGAGCTCATTTTCTAACACATGCAAGGGCCGTTTATCTGAATAAGATTGGTCAAGACGCGCAATAATTGCTTTATAGTTTAGAACGGTATTAAAAGCGAACAGGCTCGCGTTGGCCGTTTTTGTAACTTTATTTCTAAGGATACTCGTTGCAAAGTAATGGTTTTCAGAACCCTCAGGATAATAAGACATTGCAAAATGCGCAGCAGAGCGCCATGCCGAGTATGCAGTTGAATCGTCTGTTAATTCAGGTAGAGATTTAATAAGGTACAAAGTTGTGTTATTGTTAAGTACGGCCGAATTTATAGTCACGGGTCTAAAAGGCTTAACCGGAACCGGTTGTATTTGTCCAATTCTAATCGTTAAATTATTTATCTGCTAATTTAACTGTTACATTACATTACATTGCATTACATTATATATACACGGTAATTGATTAGGTTTACAGGTTGATTTTTTACTTAATGTAGATGGGACGATTTTCTTTTTATATATTAGTTTTTTCAGGTTTTTTTCCGGTTTTTGTAGGTTTATTAATTTTATATTATGATCATTGTTGTACTATGCAACATGGTCATATTTAGGTAGACATTTTAAGAAATAAAAATGTTTTCTTAAAATTAGATTAGGAATTATAAGTTGTAGGACAGTTTGTAATAATATTGCAATACTTCAATTTGAAGAAAAAATTATTTTCTTTAAATTGAGTAAAAATTAAAATCAAACATACGGACGTGACAGAGACATAGTGGCCAAAGAATATAAACTTTATAATTTTTATCCTGTCTCTAGCACCCTTGCTTAGCGCTTTGGTACTGTGTATAATAATATTTTGTAATTTTTTCTGTCTTTTTAACACATTTTTTTGTAGTTTTATCTACAAATTTAAAGTAAAGTTTTTTTTAAGTACAAGGTACTGAAACGCTTTGCTGAACAAAACCTTCTTTGGTTATTGACTAGTGTTGTCTCTAGGTAGGTGCGCGGTCATAATAGTCTCTAATGGCCAAATAGATATTTGACTGGGGGCGGGCCCATAACCTTATTATAAAGGGCATTTGTTTCTTAATTTTTTGAAATTCTTATATTTAATTTAATTAGTATTAGTATTGTAGAAAAAATTTACGTCTGTCCTTTTGTTTGAGCGGTGGTTGCTCTGGATTGGGGAGGTGACTCCTTCTGGGTTGGCCTTTCCACTTCCATTTGGATACATGGACATTTGTAAGATGTTTATCGATAAATTATTTCGGTGAACATTCTACTGATGTTCATAATTCGAGTAATTGTGCGTTCTGCAAGAGTAGTTGCTCCAACCTACCCCTAATTTAAAACGTTATTTTTTGAACGTCGGTTGTTAAAGCATTGGAAGGTGACCGAGGTTGCTTTTCACTTTATTCTGGATGTATGGACGTTGGTGGGATGTTCATTAATAATTTATTATTGGTGGGATGTTTATTAATAATTTATTATTGGTGGGATGTTCATTAATAATTTATTATTGGTGAGCGTTCTGTTATCGTTCGTTATGCGGAATGATCGACACTCTGTACTTATAACATAGAATTAAGATTGTATACTAACAAACCTTCACTAACATATCCGTAGTAGATTCACGTTACCGTGGTCACTACACATCCTCCTCTGATCCATTAGTCACCGCATGCTCGTGAGTGGCTTTGGAGGCAAAAAATATTTAAAATGGTTGTTTGTCAATTAGATTATATTACATTATATAATATATATTATATATTATATATTATATATTATATATTATATATTATATATTATATATTATATATTATATATTATATATTATATATTATATATTATATATTATATATTATATATTATATATTATATATTATATATTATATATTATATATTATATATTATATATTATATATTATATATTATATATTATATATTATATATTATATATTATATATTATATATTATATATTATATATTATATATTATATATTATATATTATATATTATATATTATATATTATATATTATATATTATATATTATATATTATATATTATATATTATATATTATATATTATATATTATATATTATATATTATATATTATATATTATATATTATATATTATATATTATATATTATATATTATATATTATATATTATATATTATATATTATATATTATATATTATATATTATATATTATATATTATATATTATATATTATATATTATATATTATATATTATATATTATATATTATATATTATATATTATATATTATATATTATATATTATATATTATATATTATATATTATATATTATATATTATATATTATATATTATATATTATATATTATATATTATATATTATATATTATATATTATATATTATATATTATATATTATATATTATATATTATATATTATATATTATATATTATATATTATATATTATATATTATATATTATATATTATATATTATATATTATATATTATATATTATATATTATATATTATATATTATATATTATATATTATATATTATATATTATATATTATATATTATATATTATATATTATATATTATATATTATATATTATATATTATATATTATATATTATATATTATATATTATATATTATATATTATATATTATATAAGTTAACGAGTGCACCTCAGTGCACTCGAAAAAATTAAAGTTGGGAGCCGGCCACTGGCTCCTTCTTCTTCCTGTGAATTAAATAAGAACACCAAAATTAAGTTTTATAGCTTTATTACCATCTGGTTTGCTTGTCCAAATAAAAGTGCGCACAAGTCTTATTTTAATTACTAGGTAAACTATTTGCTAATGTGTCTTAGCCTAAAATGCTGACGTTGCGCTTCCCATGAGTTTAATCGCCGACGTCGCTTCAGCGACGTTCTCACGCTGAGGTGACCGTGACTTCGAGGATCGTATTTCACCTGCATGCGCGTGGCTGGCTGGAAGTACTGACGTGTCGCAAATTAGGTTGGCTGGAGCATGTTAACTGCCCCCCCCCCCCCCCTTTAAAGATCTGCATCCCGCAGATTCGACTCTTTAGGTTTTGAGTGGATGACTACCTGGTCTGGGATTGTGGTTTGGCCGGGTGGATCTTGATTTGTGGGTTGGCCGAGACTGGGAAAATGTATACTTGTAGTAAGCTTCCTCCAAATGACATAGCAGACAGCAGCAAGGATTGACAGGAGGACTCCATCAGCGATAAGAGATGAATGAAAGTTTCGTCCAAGCTTCTTGAGATGGTGGATATTTGCTATACTGAGCTCATGAATGTAGTCTAAGTTCAGCTTGAGACCATTGTTCGTTAAGTTCACTAGTGCGGGTGGCAGTGCTTGTAACATACTGGCAGATCTGCTGGTGAAAGACTGATTCCCTATATAAATAGTTTCGTTATTAAGCAAAACGACAAATGTTCCATTGAGATTCCTAGAATCACGTTCGCTTCGAATTTTTCCTTGAAAGTTGGTCAGAAAGAGTGTAGTTTCATCAATCAGCTCGATTATTTTGTTGTTGTCTGGTTCGAAATGACATCTTGCATCGCCGCCTCTCAAAAGTTTAGCCAAACATTCGTCTTCAGAGATTTTATTTAAAGATTTTGTTGAGCAAATGGATATGTTGCTTATGAATGGACAATCCTCCTTCAGACCAAAGATTTCCTGTTGGTTCATTAAAACTTTTTCGTAAATCAGTTCGACATGTTGGCCATTCAAAATAGCTGCTCGAGTTATTAACATGCGATAACTGTCCGATTTTACCTTGGGCATCGATAGCACATACAAAAGCATCGTTCCATTAGAGTAGACCGACGCTGACCCATATTCGATAGCTTCTATAACATTTTGATATGGTAACGAAACTTCTTCCATAATTAACTTATTGATTTCTTCTCGGTCCAGTAGATTCGTGTTGACGGTTCCAGTTTTTGCCAGTTGACATGCCCGCACTACTTCCGATACCTGCTCTTTAAGGATTAATACTTTACTTATATCCAGCAGTTCCAGGTTTTCCTCGTTGATGTCTTTGCTGATGGTATTGATGTGAGCCATCATATCATTAGCTTTTCCAATCGCTTCGCGAGTGAAATTAAATATTTTCTCATTCACAAGATATTGTTGATTATTATTGGTTATGATCTTATTTTGGCTCCTTAAGATGTTGTCCCAGTCTATCGCGTCTGGTGAACCAGCTAACCATTTCCACGCCGAGCCCAACCAATCAATGGATCGCTTTCTTCTACTTTTTCTCGTCTGTAATTCCTCGAGGCGCAAGCCGGTTTGGTTTAGGTGGAACAGTAGAACTGATCTGATAGCTTCATTTTTCACATCATATCGCGCTGACTCAGTTAGTCTCATCAAGGCCGTGTTGAAGTAGTCGAGGTCTATTATGTGTATTAGGTTGAAGTGTCCGTTAACGATCCAGCCACGCCCATGCTCAATTGTCACCAAGGGAGAATTGTAGCTAAAGATGTTGAAGCCGGAAACTCCGGATACTAAGAAGAATATATCTTACAGCAGTTAAAAGATAAAAATGTGTATTAAATATCATACAAGTAAAATTATATTTAGTTTTAATCTTATTTAAGGAATATTCTTCAAGATATTCACAGGTTTCTCATGGTCTATGGCTTACAGTATTAGGTTCTGTGTTTTTCTTTTTTTATTTTTTTTATTATTTTTTTTTATTTTTTGCAGATAAAGATTTTTTGAATAAAACTTAAGATTTCTGACCTTAATGAGTCCTGTGAATCTTTATGTTTGAATTCTTAAAATAAATAGAAAATAAGATTTTGATATTAGTTCCTAACATTATCGGAAGTTCCTTCAAATTTTAGTATTTTGTGCTTTTAATTTACATTTTTTATTTCGATATATTTATATTTTATGTAGTCTTGCCGTGCAATTTACTCTTTCTCATTACGTGCTTAAGTTCACTAAAATTGCTCTTGTGCTTTCAAATTTTTTTATTTCGATATATTTATAATATTTTATGTAGTCTTGCCGTGCAATTTACTCTTTCTCATTACGTGCTTAAGTTCACTAAAATTGCTCTTGTGCTTTCAAATTTTTTTATTTAATAGTTTTCATTCATCAAATTGTAATTTATTTACAGCTTTTATTTAAAAGCTGTGGTGGGTCGTGATCTAAAGACTTCTTCTTTCCTTAACGTATTTTGTGCCATAATAATTTCTATTGAGTTACAGTACTTTTTAGTTGTATTTTGTGAATTTTTCTACCTCTGTCTGTCTCAACTGTTACCCTATTATCTTTGACGATATTCTCCTTTTTATAGAGAGCCTTTTGTTTCCCTTTAATTTGTTTGTCCTTTACGTATACCACATCACCCTCATTATATTTCCTTTGACTCTTCCTTTTCCTATTTATTCTGAGGTTCCTGGCGTCTTGGTTTAAATCTTTGAAATCTTGGAAATCTTTAAGTTGCTGGTAGTTTATTCTCTGAGTTCGATTAAAAAATATGTCGCTAGGCTTCCTCTTTGTTACTGAGTGTACTGTGTTGTTATAGCGATCTACAGCAATGTATAGCATCTCTTTTGGACGAGTTTCCCTAATTTCCTTACGAAGGCATCGATATATTTCTATAATGGTTGAATGAAATTTTTCAACCTGGCCATTTACCTCACTCCTTTGTATTGGAGTTTGGTAAAGTTCTATGCCTAGACCTCTAACATAATTGGACACTAATGGGCTCATGAACCCTCTCTCGTTATCTGTTACTATCATTCTGGGTGTTGTAAAATAGTGAAGAACCTTTGCAAGCTTAGACCGAATTAAAGTGGATGATTTATTTTTTATATCAAACAGTTTTGCAAATTTAGAAAATTTATCTATACAGGATAAGAATTTATGACCCTGAATTTCAAAAATGTCAATGTGCACTATTTCAGATGGATAGCTAGGAACTGGTGTATCTGTAAGTGGTGGAACAGGAGGATGTCTGTCGTATTTATTTAGTAGACAAACTTCGCAAGCTGCAGTTATCCTCTTGATGCGGCTTGTCATTCTAGTAAAATAGTACTTTTCTAGGATTTGCTCCTTATTTTCACGCGGATTTCGATGAACCCTTCTGTGCTCATTTTCAATTATTTCGCAAATTCTTTCTTCTCTGGTAACATCTTCAACCACCCTTTGAGTTATTCTTATTCTGTAGAGTAAAAAATGTTCCATGTAAATGTCTTGAAGTAACTGTATGCGATTTTATGGAATTTTAATCCCATTGATGACTGAAGGGTTTAGACGCTCTTTTAATATTTGGGTAAGTGTGTCCTTTTCTATTGTGGCCATAGCTACATAATGTCGCATAAAACCAGGATGTGGATTTTCTGTTAAAATAGTTCCATTTCCTTCTCGAATTATGAGTTGGTTTCGGAAAACATTCAACGGAACTTCTACGTGAGGAATTAGATCTGAAGAGTCTTGGGCTGCACTATGGATTGTTCCAATCTCACTTGCTGTTTCAGTTGTGGAACCTATATCAGCACCTGCTGTCACATCTCTTAAATTATCGCCTCCTTCTCTAGCTGTCTCAGTTGTTGAACCATCGTCGGGAACCGGAGAATCTGTTATATGGTTTATCTGGCACTGCAATCTTGATAGAGCGTCTGCCACAGAATTTGATTTACCAGGCGTGTAAATCAATTCGTGGTTATATTCTTCAATTCTGGCCTTCCACCTTTTCAATTTTGCGTTGTAGTTTCTACTTCCTAACGCGAATGTGAGAGGCTGATGATCAGTAAAAATTTTCACCTTCTTTGCCCCATATAAGTAGGATCTCAAGTTGTCCAAAGCCCAGACTATGGCTAGCATTTCCTTCTCATTGGTGGCGTAGTTTTCTTCAGTCTTGCTCAATGACCGTGATATAAAGGCGACGGGTCGATCTTTGCCAGGCTCACCTTGAGACAAAACTCCTCCAATGGCGTAGTTCGATGCGTCTGTAGTTAAATTAAAAGTTTTTCCGAAATCTGGAAATGCAAGGATATCTGATGAAATCAACAATTTCTTTAAATCGTCAAATGCCCTTAAAGCATCTGTGTCTAAGCTTATCCGTATATTTTTCGACTGATTGGCCTTTATCTGTGCATTTTCACCTCTGGTGAGGTTTGTTAAAGGTTTTGCGACCTTAGCGTAGTCACGAATAAATCTACGGTAGTATGAGGTCATCCCTAAAAAACTTTTCAGTTCCTTCAATGTTTGTGGTGGTGGAATGACTTCAATTGCCCTAACTTTTGAGGAATCAGGTTTTATGCCATCCGACGTGATCACATATCCAAGAAATTCTACTTCTGTCCTTATAAATTTAGTTTTTTCCATATTGACGCGAAGGTTAGATTCAGATAGTCTTCTGAACACAATGTCGATATTCCTCAGATGTTCTTCCATATCCTTACCA